>VXBA01002417.1:1934052-2034342 GCA_013399895.1 Serilophus lunatus | reverse complement strand
TTTTTTTTTTTTTTAGATAAATCGTCATAGAAGAAATCTTTCCCAGCATAACTTAACGTTTACAGACATCATTAGTACACAGGACCCCACAGTAAGCAATTGTTCTGTAGAACTAATAAATCACTCTTGTTATTTCAGAGGTTTATAAAGTGAATGTTACACAGCTTTACTAAAAAAATAAATACATGAGGATTTGGATGCCTCAAGATGTTCTGGGCTTAAAGGGACTTTGATTAATCAATAAAAAGAATAGTTTTGGAGGGTACAGAGTCATTTCTATAGCTTGACTTTGCTTTTAGTTCTGTTGTACGCTACCGATGTTTCCTCAGTCAGTATTAACACTTATTATAAAGGGATGTGACCAAGTCTTTGTCCTGTTTTTGCCATTATTAAAGTGGTTCTAATATCAGTATCAGTTTTTATAAGTAAAAGTGTTCATGAAATTGAAAAAAATCCAAAACATTAAAGGAATCTATGGGCAATGAGAAACAGAGGTTTTTCTACTGGAATGGAAACGAATATGGAAATACAGATTCATTAAAAAATGTTGGTATCAGTGGTACTGTTACATAAAAAATTTTACTAGATATATATATATAATATATTTTTTATTTTACTAGATATATATAGTATATTCCGAAGCTTTGAAACTTAATTGAGAAAATTACAGAATTTATAGATGACACAGTGATAATTACATTTCCTTAGAGTTTCTAATACTATTAGCTCATGAGAATGAGGGTATTTTTTTATTATTATTTAGAAACTCAAATATTTACACATACGTACTCTCATCTTTATTCTTCTTCTAAAAAGCAAATTAAAAAAAATATTAACACAAATCCCCACACAATAATTCCATTTTCTTAGTTGTATGCTAATTCTTCAGGGCATTTTGGGTCATTCTCTCAACCTTTCACATGCTGAAAAGGTGCAGGAAGGGCAGCAGCTTCACAACAAATGATGATATTTATTGAGACAGAAACAACAGAGCATATCATTAGGATATATTTGGAATTCTTTTTAATCTAATATAATACTTCTTCAAATAGTTTATAAGTCGATCCTGAGCTCCTTTGGAAGTATTCCAATAAGGTAGAATAGAAAATGGGATATTAACAGATGCTAAACAAGGGGAATTTAACATCCCAAACAGAATTTATAAAAATATTGGTGTCATATTAGAAATCTTTTTATTAGTCTTTGTGGTAGTTGTTTTGTAATTCCTCATATGCCCTTTAAATTAATTACAGAGAAAACTGTGCACTTTATCAATTAAAGGAGACCATGCTAATTTTACTTAAAGACAGCACCTGTACTAACTCAATTAAAGCAATATGTATGAAAGATTTTGCTTAGAACTGAGAGCTCTCATACTAAGTGCAGCTCTTGTATTTTTGTGCTGTTCAATTTTGAGGTTTTTAATTGGTAACAAATGGTGGATTTGAGCTATGTAATTTAAGCTGGGATATTTTATATGCCCAATATTTGTTAGTGGATTTGATATCCTATCTGAAGAAAATTATAGGGAAATTATGTCTGAGCATCAACATTTTCATCTGGAAGCAAATCCAGGTTTTTAACCCTCCAAGATGTGACAACAGGAGGTGATTCAGTTCTGATGTTGAAAAACTATTTTCCTTTAGTGCTGGATTGGGTTAAAGTAATGGTATGGGAAAGGTGGTTGGTATACTCTGAAAGCACTAAATTTTGGGTCTGATGCAGACAATTGACAGCTCAAATGGTTGGTTAAACAGTGCTCCTCTCAATTTCTGTTTCCAGGTGGATTGATATATTAAAAAGAATAACTTTTCTCATGTGTTATTTGACATCTCTTGCTCTGGCCAGGCACCAGAAGTTTTATGTTATACAAATGAAGGGTTAGAAAGGGAAGAAATATATTGAAAGATGTAAAGAAGAAAAAAAATTAAGTAAGCAGAGGTGGGGATTAAACCTTATTTTAGCTCTGATAATTCATCCATCCATCACTAGATAAATAGTGACATGACTCTGCACAATAATCCCCACATACTTTCTCTCTGGGTTTTCTATGGCAGGGATATACATGACAGGAATTTGCATGAGATAAGTACAAATTATAGAAAATGCACACACTAATCCTCATGTACCCATTTGAAATGTAACCTAACCATTGTCCACAGGCCTACAAACCTTTTCATAGGTACAAACAGATATGTACAGATATGTACTCAGTATGTATTTCATTATAGGTTGTATATCAGTGACAGACAATCTAAGGAAAGAGTTAAACATATCACATTCTTAAAATAATCCTATTTTATACAATTAAAATAAAAAATGTTTGATTTTAAAATACTTATATGGCCTGTTAAAACATGTTTTGTTGTTATTTAATGGCTTTGCAGACTGCAAAATTCTATTGAAATTGTTACAAAATCACTTTGTGATGCAATTTACTACAAAGATCATTTGGAGTTTCTAATATCTAAGTCAGACACTAACTCAGTATTGTTTGAAAGCAAAACAAGAATTACAATTTTGTTTCTTTGTACTGACACAGTCAAGACATCCTTAGCTAATGAGACCTGATGAAATGGCAGGTTATTGGATTTGGCTTAAGACCAGTTGTCTTGCTTTGTTTGGTTTCTAATTTTTAAATATAAATTTGCATAGCCAAAACCAACCTCTACCCTAAATTGTATATCACAGCTGTACGAGGGATGTTTCAGCAGATCACAGAGAAAAAAAGTACCCCCTATTCTAAACTGTGCACCACAGCTGGACAAAGGATGTTCCAGGAGGTCAGAGAGAGACGAGTATCCACAAAGGCTTTTGGCTTAAGCAAGTTGTTTTTTTCTCTTGTACAGATATTTGGTGTTTATCTGATATCAGTTATCCCTAAACATGACTCTTTAGAGTACAAGAGGCAAGAGGCTTCTACAGAAATGTGGGGTGTCCTCATAGCTTTTAATGAAACTCGATATAGGAAATGATACCTTAAACTTACTTGCAATATATTTGCAACTCATTTTTTACTTCCAGTTAGAAACTTTGCTTGCAGTAAGATAAATTTCTTCTAAATAAATAAATAAAATAAAATAAATAAAATATTATTGGGATTTTATTGTGGTTAATTCGGTGTAGTAATCATCCTCAAGTGTTGTTTACAAATATACCTAAGAACTGAATGTGGTAGAAAATTTAGATGACTCAACTCAGAACTAGTGGAAAAATATGACACTGTACTTGGCTGTATGCAGACTCCTGTACATGGACTAAGTGGATTTATACATCTTAATAAATTATATGGTTGTGACCTCCTTTTTTCTTTCAGGTAGTGGAGAAAGAAGGATATCTTCTAAAAGCAAAAATAGCAGATGGTGGCAAGAAATTAAGGTATAATGTGAATGTGACAGAATTTTTATACTTTGCAAAATTCAGTTTATATGTATATGTGGCTACTACTGCTGCTAGTAGGCAATATACTGTTGTTTCTGTGTTAACCCAATGTATGATCTCAGACTTAAAAAATAAGTAACAGCAGCTAAAGGACTCATTGTGTGCAGTGATTCTGTGTTAATGTTAGCCTCTGTATTAAATATATTATACACATATCAAGGACAATATTAACACATCAGGCAAACCAATAATAGTTTTTTCCAGTGGGCAAATTTTAGGCACTGATTGTGTGCTTGATGGATCAAGGATGGGCTGTAGGAACACACCTGTGATGCCACAGGGATGCCAAGACAAGTTTATCAAAAGTGGTCAGCACTGTTGAAAGTAATGTAAATACCAATGCTGCCTTTAGGAGAGATTTGTTATGATTTGCTGTATTTAGGTGCTTCTAAAGTGATGTACCCAAAACTGTGTGTTGCCAATGAGTACGAGAGACTAGGGTGAAATGTTTCATTTTCTGCAGGAAGAAAGGAACCAGGCAATAAGGTCTCACACCTATAGAGTGCTAAACCCTAAAGATCCTAGAAACACTCACTGAAAAGGAACTCTGAAGGCCACCCAGTCCAATTCTTACTAGAAGAAAGAATATTGTGAATATTTAGACAACCCTGCCACAAGTTGGTGCCATCAGAAACTTGTAACCTGCATTTTGGGTCAAGGCATTGAAGCCAGCAAACTCTATTTCCCATTTTAGACGCTGGCAGAAGCTTCGGAAGGGTTTGCAAAGGCTGGGAATGCCCTGTGAACACGCCCAGGAGGGGAGGGAGTTGTACCTCCCCAGTGCCCGAAGCCTGGCCGTGGCTGGGCGTGGGCACGGCCGCTGCTGTTTCCAAACAACCCAAAGCGGCCTCGTATTTTCAGATCGCCGCCGAGGCCGTGAGCAGCGCTGCCGCTATAACGTGCTGCCATCAGGTGTTCGCCTGACAGAATGCAAATGCAGCCACAGCTCCCGGGGCACCTCCTGCAGCCCTGCGAGTGGGCGGCCGGAGAATTCACTCCAATTCCTCATTAATTCCAGGTCTGTGCAGACTGATAGGAGTCTTTGTACAGAGCAAGGGTGGGCGGTGAGGATTCATCTGCTCTGTGTGCGCTTTGATTGCTCCGTTCACTTACCCAGACTCGCTGTTCAGTGCTTGGAAGGGTCACCTGGAATATCGAGAATTCACTTTTCTAAAAAGCTTGAAAGTAGATATCCCATGAAATACAAATGCTCGGGGGGCTGGAGCACCTCTGCTATGCAGACAGACTGAGAGAGATGAAGTTGTTCAGCCTGGAGAAGAGAAGGCTCTGGGGTGACCTTGGCACACCTCTCAGTGACTTCAGGAGAGCTGGAGAGGAGCTTTGGACAAGGGATGGAGGGACAGGACAAGAGGGAATGGCTAAAAAAATGACAACTGTCATCCTCAGAGAGTAGGTTTAGATCAGATATTAGGAAAAAATTCTTTCCTGCGAGGGTGGTGAGACCATGGCAGAGGTTGCCCAGAGAAGCTGTGGCTGCCCAATCCCAGGAAGTGTCCAAGGCCAGGTTGGAGCAACCTGGGATAGTGGAAGGTGTCCCTGCTCGTGGGAGGAGAGTTGGAATTAGAGGGACCTTTAAGATCCCTTCCATCCTAAAAAATTCCATGATAACTGCAGAAACGGCTACACTTTAAAGCAAGGATTTTTTTTTAAAAAAAATTAATAACTTTAATGTGACTTTATGAACAATCTGATAGAAGGATTGTCTAGTTTATACACCTTTTATCTATAGGTCAGAAAAGTAACAAAGTTTTGAATTTAAAGTCACTTTTTCAATGAAACAACTGTAGAATAAAAGAACTGGGAAATTTGAATTTAGGGGGAAAATTTTTTCCTCTAAATTATATGGTGAAATTCAGTTGCATTCTCAAAGTTCTACAATTCCTGTAGCTTCTTGAAAAAAACACTACAATTTCTTATTCCTGATGGAATTAAAACATTCTCCGCTTAAAATTCAGGGAACTTCAAAAAAACTTCTCACTTGACATCATTTAAGAAATATTTATAATTGATTTTATACTTTCTGCTGTTGACTTCTTAAAAAACATAAAGCTATATTTTTTAAAATTATTTTAATGAGGCAGAGGTTGAAATTAAATGTTTTTAAATATTGGAAAACTAACTTACCAGTTTGATAGGAAACTTGAATCTTTTAAGTAGATTGTGCACAGGTCTGTGACCTCAAAAGAAAATTATTAATTTATTATTTCTCAGCTAGAAGCACCTGGCCTGCAAATAGCTGGAACAAGCAGAATTCTGCTTAATAAAGTGTCCATGACACAGAAATATTCCTATCCATAAATGATGTCAAGTATTTGGTATAAATTGGGTACTGAATCAAAGCTATATTCCAAGGGGTTTTCCAATTGTTTAGTAAACAATCCATATTCATCCAACATATCCAACTCACAGTAAAATCTGTTTAAATCTGCATGTCACATGCTTGGCCGCTTACTCCCTTGTGATCTTAAAAGACGTTTTTAAATAGAAAATAAAAATTGAGAAAAGTTATGATCAACTGAGGTTGTACCAATAGACAACTCATTCACCACTTCAATGATGATTCTTAGCTGCAGTACTCATTTCCTAAGGATACTTTAAAAAATAATTAATTGAGCTTGAACGTTATGCCTATATACACAATCCACAGTCATGACCATGTTTCACAGTAACTAAGGATGCAGGTTTATAGTGGTAAAAAATTCAGCAGAAAATTTCACACAATGTCCTTTGTGGGCAAATATCTGTCAGTGATGTCCAGGTACTTTTCTAAAAACTTACTGTTTCTTCTTCATTGTATTTCTCTTAGTATTGTTTTCTCCCCATTAACATGTCATAAAGAACATAGTCCTATGTGCTTCAGCTCATTCACTGAGAATTTCTTTCACTGTTGCTGCTTCTTACCCATATTTTTGGATTGTTAGATCATGCTGGGTGAAATTCTACCCATGCTGAAGCAAGTGCAAGTTGCTCTGATCAAACCAGTAGCATTAGGGCTTCCTTCTTCTGTAATATTGGTTATGCTCCTTAAGCTGGTGACTGAGACCTGCTGAATAGCAAAGTAATTAGTAGAAAAACTGCCTGTTGTTACATCTATTTGATGGGATATTGATGCAGCAGAGCTTTGAGATGGACCTCGAAGTGAGCATTGTGAAGATCAACAGGATTTTAATCTTGACAAAGCCAGGTTTTGCAAAGATAAAAAATGGATGTGTTTGATTTACTTAGGAATATCTATGTAGGAAAGACTAGACAAGACAGATGAGAGAGAGAAAAGGGTTTCAAACAGCTTCTCCCTGGACCCTCTGTCATAGAATCAAATGACCTTTAAAGCTGGAAAAAACCTCTGAAGTTGAGTCCAAACATTAACCAGCACTTCCAATAAAACATGTCCCCAAGTGCCACATCTACACATCCTTTAAATCCCTCCAGAGGTGATGACTCCATCGCTGCCCTGGCAGCCTGTGCCAAATTTAAGGACTTAAATTTGTCCTTACAGGCAGATCCCTCCTTTTAACGCTCCACATCTCACACATGAGCCAGTCTGTTTGTCACACGTGTTCTCAGGCTTGTTCTCAAGTGTTCAGACCTGTGATTTGCATTCACATAATCAAATCAATGGTTTATAATGGTAAATATCAGATGTTATGACTCCCAAATCAGAGAGTCAAACTTGTACTATTGATCTATGTTTTTTCTGATAAGTTCTATGTTCTATGGGGTTTTTTTATGTAGTGGTTTCAAAAAAATATATGTAATATATATAATTGCATTTTCTTCTGAGTTGAATATTATGTTCTGTATCAGGGGACATTCTTTCACATATACATTTGTTTCTCCCTGGCCTCGGGAGTTTGTCAGTCCTCTAACTTAAAAGTCTCTCAGGTATCATTCTTATCTTCCTTGCTCTTCTGTAAACTTTTAATTTAGGGAAAGGAGAAAGCATTTAGGACCTTTCAAAATAGACCCTTTACTGAGCTCTGTATAGTCAGATTAACATTTTCTTCCTCAGTTTTATTTTAAGTCTTAGGTACCAGAAGGGCACCAGCTATTTTGGAGCCCTCTAAGTATAAGTGAACTTTGAGCATGTGTGAATGATCCCACTGTTTTCCTCTGGCACTACAGAGGAAAAGAAATGTAGATAGGCTTTAAAACATGGACTAGGAGAATGAAGGCCTTCAAGCTTTGTTAGGCCACATTTAGATATAATTAGAACAGTGCAACTTCATCAATATTGTTGGAAGTACATTAATGATATTGACATTAGACCTTTTTGGATTTTACAAGAAATAATAATCAAAAATTGAACATCTTTTACCTCCTTCTTGCATGCTTTTCTGATTTTTTTTTTTTTATTTTTTTTTATTTTTAAGGAAAAATTGGTCCACGTCCTGGATTGTTCTCACTGCTCGGAAAATGGAATTCTACAAAGAATCCAAGCAGCCAGCACTGGCCAACCTGGTAGGCATTCAATTATTCAATATCCTCAACCTCCTGGCAACTGTTATTTCAATATGAAAATTTTGGTGTCTACAGAAGACAAATTTAGACTGAGATGGCAACTTTGGAAGGTTTGAGAATAGCTGAAAGAAAATGCCTTGATAAACCCTTGATCAGTTGTAGTGTATGAGAAGAAACAGGACATAGCATGTCCTTTATTAAGAGGTGCATTTTGAGAATAATTGCAAAGTGAGACAAATGGTGAGTGACTATCCAGTAATGCGAAGGTAACACTTTAAATTAAGGTGCCATTTCTAAATGCTTTATTCTTATTTATGAAAATGATCACTAAATGCAGCTACTTCCTCAAATAATGTATTATAAAGTATGTTATAAAATGCATTAGTAATAAATGCTGAACAGATGATGCGATGAAAATCTGTTGCAAAGGATATTGTAAGGCGTAAATTGTATTAAACCATGTATGTGCATCTTTAATACATGAATTTAAGTTGTTATCTACCATCCTATAAAGTGGCTTATACATTAATAAATAATAATAAATAATTTATAAATGGCACCTTAATATAGGGTGTTACCAAAGCAGAAAACATTATAAGTTAGCAAAGTGATTTTTTATCGTAGTATAAATGTGACATCCACCATACCCCGCTAACCTTCCTGAATATTTCTATGACTCCATCTAATGCAGCTAATGCAATTTCTGTAGCCTGTAGTTACTACAAAGTGAAATTTGCAGTACCTTTTTATTGTGCCCCAAGGAAAGGCCACTGATCTTCGTCTTCGGAGATGTGACAGCTCTGTTGCACGAGTGAGAACGGCCTCAATCCCTTCAGTGCTGGTTACTGTTGATCCTGAGCCCATGAACTGAATGTGGCCAACAAAAGGGGAATTTGGTGGATCTGTGACACTGTGGGCAGTGAAGGGACAGGTTTGACAAAGCCCTGTTGTGAAAGGCTCTCAAGGCCTGATCGAACCTGCCAAATCTCATTGGCATGACGGGTGGCCACAAAGGTGCTCTCTTTGGCAGGAGTCACAAGAAATAAGCTATTTTTCCTGTGGCAGGTGATGCAAACCATTCTTCTATAAATCTTTGGTCTATCAATGCCACTTGTCATAAAATCAGGTTTAGAGAGTACCTTTTTATGCCTTACTTTTTTTGGAAAGAAGGTGAGAGTTGTAGAAAAATATAAACTTATTAGATTATAAAGGTGAAATCTGCCACTTTCTCCATGTGTGTTTGTGCTAGTCCAGCTGGAAAATACTACTTTCCTGCAGCCATAAAAAACCAATATGGCTTGAATTAATATTTTTTTCAAAATCATCTCTTTTCATTAGAATTGTATTCTAATTTATCTAAAATAAAAGGGTCTAATGTGAACTTTTTAGAAGTCGTATAATTTACTAGGTGTCTTACACTTATACCTGTAATTCTCCTCTCTGCAAGCCCTCTCCCAAATTCCAGGATATAAATGAACTAGCAGAAATTTAATACACTGGAGACTTCATTTTACTCTGAGACTCCTCCGTATGGTTAAAATCCCCATTAGCTCTTTAGGGATTTAGATACTAAACTAGACCTGCTTGGAGAATGGGACTTTGGCCCAAATATCAATCTATTTACCTCAAAAAATTAAGGTGTGTTATGAAACAGGACCTTCTGAGAGGTCAGTCCCTTTCCCTGAAGTCTCAGTGATCACAAGTGCTCACAATCAGTAAGAAAACATCTACTGACTCTTGTGTTAGGAAGAGCACAGACATATTGAACCTGTATTTTGCTCATTATGGGGAAAAAATAAAAATGGGATGTTCTTTTTTTCTTTATTCCATGCTAGATTTGAATACTGAGGCTACGAACTCAGTGCTCACCAAGTGAGAAAAATCTGTTGAAGTTACATTTTCTGTCTATTGCATATAACAATAAATGAATTGGGTAAAGCTGGAAAAGAGCAAGAGTTGTCAGTATTGAAAATCTTATAGCCCAGTTGCCTAAACCCAAATTTTACACATGAAAAATGCTAAACTGGCATGTTGATCTCATCTGATAAAGGATATGTAATGCAATGTAAACTATTTAATCAGACGTAATTTTGATAGTGGAAAGGAAACAATACAGAGGATTCATTAGAAACCCTGCGTTTACCGATTTTTTTTCATTTTTCCAGTTGAAGATTACATTGTAAAAGAGGGAACTCAACCATTAATTGAATAATGTAAGAGAAGAGATGTTTATTCACAATAGTATGACTTATAAGAAAGCATTTTTATTTTAAGCAGTAAAATTATGTGACTTAGCAAAAAGATAAGATTAAAATTCCTTTATAGTCTAAACCTATTAATTCATTAATTATTAATTATCAAGCAATATCCATGAAGCAAAAACTTAGACAAAGACAACATCATTATAAAAAGAATGATATTTCACAAAATAAAGGCAATGGGTGAGAACAAAACGGAAGCACCTATAATCATACCTCTTTGGTGATGATAGAACAATATTTAGAGGTGATTTAAAATTATATTTGCCCAAATCTTTAATAAGTTTCTAGTGTTAAGAATCAGTAAAAGCTAAAATGAGTTTTTGTTACTCTATTGTATGATTATAGGTTTAGCACTATAGCATCTTTCCTATTAATTTCCATGGGGAAGACTGGGAGCTATGGCTTTGCTTTCTGGTGAAGCTGGTGAAAATATTTGGTATTTTGATTAGCAGCAGAGCACAACAATTAAAGCACACAGAGGAGAGATTCAGAAAATGAGATTGTTTACAAATACTACTGAAAAGGGAAGTTTACATCCCATGTAACTAAATCATTAGCTTTTGCTGCTGCCTTGATCATTTGTGGTCCTGGCTTTGATATACTTTTTTGTGGTTTTTTTTTTTTTTTTTTTGTTTGTTTTGTTTTGTTTTTTTTTTTAGCATTCCCATGAATATGACTTGTTTTTATTTTAAATTAAGGATATTGTTATCTAAACAAGTCACATCTTCATTTCTCCTTACCAGCATTAAATACTATTATCAGTTGGTCTTTCTGACCAAGAAAAAGTACTCTGTTTATTCCATCAGATAGTTTATGCAACAGAGGTTATTTTAACCTCAGGTTATTGGCCCATCTGCAAAGTAATTTAGTGAGTGAAAATGCTGCTGAAATCCATATTCATGTTAAGGAAGATTTCATCGTAGCAGACACTTGTATCAATTTACAGCATAACCCCCTCCAACAACACTGATATAACATAATTGCTCTGACTGGAAAACACAAAGCAAGGACATGGAGCGCTCAGGCTTTGCAGTCACCTTAACTTGCTCTCTCCCAGTGTCTCTGGGTGATGCATAAGCTGGAAAGCCAGCAATGCAAAAAGACATTGTTAGGCCAGAATGAATTTCCCAGCAGTTTTACTGGAGTTCTGATGGTTTTCAGTGGGGCTTCCAGTTGTGTGGAGCTCCCCAGGTGTGCAGCAGAAGATGATGGACAGTTTCAGGCTTGATGGATCTGAATGAATTAGCATGTAGTTTTCATCAGAAGCTTCACGTTCTAATCCATACCCACAAGTCTCCCATGACACCTGATATCACGGGAATTGCTAAATTTTTCCAAAGGAGAAGTCTTCATAGAATAGCTTGGGTTGAAAGGGACCTTAATGATTGTGTTGTTCTGCTCCCCTGTCATGGGCAGGGACGCTTCCAGTAGACCAAGTTGCTCAATTCATATTTCTTTCCTCTAGGCAAAAAGAGACTGAATCAAATAATTATTTTACAGAGCAGAGGTGTCTTCATCTTTCCAACACCACAAGCCTAGATGCACATGCATGTACTTTTCTTCTGCTTATAATAAAGTCAGAGCTGTAAACAAACTCCAGAGTAGTGAAACAGCAACAAAATTAAACTTTGTGCATTGGGTGCATGGAAGAGTGCAAGTTCTGCTGTTGCATGTATTTTTGTATGATCACAGAAATTACAGATGGCAAAACCCTGTAGACTTCACTATTCCATCTTCCTGCAAAACTTCTCTAGGCTGCCCTTTGGTTTTTGTCACTTCAGTGTTCCATGACAGTTTTCCTGAGGAAAATATTCTTTAGCCAGTAACCCTCACTATCAAAAAACTATTTCTCTTTCTTTGCCTACATGTTAATCCCTTCTTTTAATCTCCTTATGTGTTTCCAAAATTTCTCAATTCTTTCTGCTAGTGAAATAAAGCTGCCCTTCTTTGTTAAAGTATTTTCAGACTCAAACTATCCTTCTGGGTAATTTTTTTTTCAAAGAAAGCAAGATTGCCCACTTTGACAAGCTGGTGTTTAGTGTTCATGATGGGTTGCAGAGCTGCCTGTGTGGTGCAGACCTGGATGTTCATGGAGTCCTGGAGAGGATCAAGTCCAAGGAGGCCCTATGGCCTTATTTAAAAAATAAAGCGCTGAAGTACTGAAAACTTTTTTTTTGCCCCTCCACAATTTGAATATTTATTTGTATTAATATAATAGTGTGTGGGTTTTTTCCAACTTTGTAATTTTTTTCCATGCAAATACTGGCTGACTAAATTTCACAACATCTTTGTAAAATCAAGTCTCAATACTGCAGTTTTGATCTATTATTAAACAATCAGAAAGACTAAGCTCTCGTCAGAGGCCGGGCAGGAAATTTGAGGCAAAGTTGGGGAAAAAACCCCCAAACTCGGCTCTTCCAGTGGTTTGACCACAAGAACATCCTTCTGTTTTAAACAGCATATTTCTTCTATTAAAAAAGTATTAATAATAATGAAAAAAAATGAAACAAAGACGCAGAAGCCTGTCAATTTTAGTGAAGCTGAACCATCGTGGTTTTATGGTTTGGCGAATTGAGAACATAATTAAGACTCTAGTACTGAAAACTTCCAGAGACTCTGCCTGCAAATCACTTGACCAGGATCTCTTCTTTTAAAAACTTCCAGAGACTCTGCCTGCAAATCACTTGACCAGGATCTCTTCTTTTAACTTAGAGGTTCTTTTCCTCCCATCTCAAAGACATCTTGGGGAACACACATACTTTAGCCTTTAATAACAACATCAGAGAAATTCAGTGATCAATCTTTGCAAAGTTGAATCTGTGACTGAATGGCCATTCTATTAAGTCAGTTTTCTGTATCACTAATGCTATTTTTAAGGTAGCTATGGCTCAAGAGCAGCAGAGGGAAAAAAGAGCTTTGAGCTGGTTAGTTTTGTTGTGTGGATGTTACTCCATCTCTTACCCAAAACGGAGTTATTAGTGCTTTGTACTGTTAACAGTGGTATTTTTATTTTTGAGTGGGATGTGCAGAAATCCAATCTACAAAGGCTACTGTAACCGACATGGGCTTTGCCAGAACTTCTGCACAGGCAGAGTCCCTGGAGAAGGAGCTCCAATGGCAAATGAGGATTATTGTGCTTTACACCAACTCCCAGCAAAATAAATGATACAGGCAAACAAATCTGCTCTTTGAATTACTTGCATCCATACGGAGGAGCAGGGGAGGCAGAGCTGTGTCACTCTGGGATGCATGGACTGACACTGAGAAGTATCAGCCCTCGTGTTGAGCTCTTTCTGTGTGTCACACATGCCCTTGAAGCCTTTTCTTCTTTTTTTAGGAGCTAGAAATGATAATTTGGTTGGAGAAAGGAGATAGCTTGTCTTAGAGATACGATGTATATTCTTGTCTAATTTCTGTCTTCTCCAGTTGCATCAATAGAAATGTGCGTTTGGAAAACCTACAAATTTTTTCTTTTAAACCCCCTTGCTTGCCAAAACAAGCATTGAAAATAGCTGATCAATGTGTATGTATTTGTGTTTTGATCTACTATATATTATATTATGCTGTTTTTTTAAACTATTTTATTATTTTAAATATTATATATTTATTATAAGAACCTTATTTCTGAGTTAAAACACTTCAAGACTGGTTATTTAATAATATTAGGGAATAATGAACTCTATTCAGTAAAACCAGCAGCTGTGCTACAACAACCTGTCGCTAGAACTTGATCTATTGTTGTTTTATCTGATAACTGTCCCTATTTCTGAAAAGTCAGGTCATATTCATGGTTGATTTTGTGTTGTTTTTTTTTCTTTTCAGAAACCAGGATATAAACCTGAGTGTGTGGATTTGTGTGGTGCTCGCATTGAATGGACCTCAGAGAAATCCAGCAGAAAGAATGTCTTTCAGGTAAGAGGCAAAGCATTCCACTGCTCATTTGAATCTGAACTCTGTGAAGAGGTAGGTTTTATTTCCTTGGTTTTAATAACTAGAGCCTGATTTAATACAGCATTTTTCTTACCAGTACAGGAGTGTAACACTTTATTCAGCATCAGTTTACTATTTTTCTAAGAGAAGGATTCCTGATGACTGAGTCTCCTAAACACTTGAGAACCTGTTGATTTATTGATTAATGCTCTATATTCAATTTGTTTTTAAAACTTAGTGGGTAATTGGTTTGGGTTCAGGCCTAGAATCTTGACCTAAAGGACTTCCATAAACACAACTTCTTCAAACTGCTTATACAAGCATTGCTCCAACGCAGTGCGGTTACTCTGTTTATTTTTATTGCTGTTCAAGGTCTTCAAATGGTGATGACCCAGGTTCACTTCTGCCAGGGGAGGGGAGGATTTTAAAAGCTTGCCTCCATCAGGGCCAGCATAGAAGGACATGTATTTCTCATAGGGAAATTCTTCCTTGGTGGAAAATAATATTATTTAATTTCTTCATCTGAATCCCATTGAATTGAAAGGGAGGATCAAGGCCCAAGAAGATGAAAGGAGAAGGAAAGTATTACTGCAAGGTTAACATTCCATGATCTAGGGGCTAAAGTAGTTTATTGTAACATCTCCAAGTTCTGGACCTAGTCCAGCTCCCATGAATATCTGTAGAAAGGTTTTTTAGGTTTTTTTTCTTTTACACAAAATAGTGTTTCAAGACACATCAAAATATTATTCTCTATGAGAATGAGTTGCTTCCCAGAGTTCTAACATCAAAATTTTTAATAATACAAACAATAAAGGCGGGGAAATGCAGAAGGGAGCACGTCAGGGTGAAGATACTCTTAGTTACCAGATAATCCTTTGGCACCATCACCAATGAAACATGCTGAAGCAACCAACCCTGGATCTGGGGTTTAAGAAAAAAACAAAAAAACAACCACTACCCTTAAAAAAGCCATAAAGGTCTATGTGGCTTCTTGGAAAAAACCTTTTTTGGTCAACTGGGTGTTACAGAGGCTTTTTCAAGGTTTATTTTTCTAGACATCTGTCTAAAGCACATGCAATATTTAGAAATATTCCTCTTCCCCAAGACAGCGAGACTTATGCTCCCATACCCCCCACATCCTTCAGGTTGCCTTGAGACAACACTTGGAGCTTTGTCATTTCCTAGGTATTTTTAGAATAAATATTTTGGTTTTGCTGTCAATCTTCAGCTTTTTTCCTTGGAATGTGATTAAGTATAACCTTAGCCTTCACTCCTGCAACCCCCCTGAGCACACTGACAGGTCTTCTGAGCTTCTAGGGTTTATTTCTCATTTTGCAGTGAGCAAAATTCCTGTTTGGAAGTGCATATCAGAGAGGTGATTCAGTGCAGCTAATACATTTCCAACATAAAGAAAACGAAGTTCTGTTATTGATTTACCAAACTGGTGGTACGAGGGCTCTGCAATGCATTTTCTTCTCACTTCTGTTCGTGTGAGGTGTAATTCCACTGAATCAGAATAATGTGAGAAAGGAAACTCATGCACTACTGCTTGAACCCATTAAAATGTGTCTTCATCAAGCCAATAAGTGAGTGGGAGAGACATTAAGAAGTAAAAGCATGGGAGGGAGGAAGGACATATGTTAAGACACATTTTGAAAAGGGATGGAGCATTGTTTAGACAGAGAGCTATGAGAAGATTGTGCCAGATGGTAAGAGCGAAAGAGGAGAAGGCTTTGGCACCAGTAGTGGTGACATTTTGGGAAAGGAAGGGACTGAATGAGACTGGTGCTACATGAGCAGATAGAGTGGGAAGGGGACTAGAGAGAGAGAAGAATTGTGAGATAGTCTGGAGGGAATCCAAGACGAGATCGAAAGCAGAGAGGTCAGTTTGTACCTGGATACTGAATATTTCGAGCAACATTTGGGATGATCTCCTTACCCCTAGTGGGTAGGAATAAGATTGATAAAATATGTCTATTTATTCACAGATTTGTTCAAATGAAAAGAACATGGAATATTTTTTAAATCTTTTTTTTTTTTTTAGTTTCTTTGCAACCTAAATATAGAAACATTGCATTGTTATTTGAGAAAATGCATTAGCTGCTTATCTCTGAAATAATCACAAATAGGTTTGATTATATCTCCAAAGCATGGCAACAAAGCATAGTTTGTTTCATTACTTTCTCACTTATAAAACATTCTTTCCTGATTCACATGGAGCAATGGTTGCTTTCCGCTAATGTGTTGTATTAGGAGTAGGTGCAGAATTTTGAGCTTCATTTAGCCAGGGTGCTCAATTTGAGTTCATGAATTATAGATTAGAAATGTAAAATGACTACTGAAATTTTGGTTTGAAGAAAAAGAAGGAAATCTGGAATTTAAAGGCTAAGCATATGACAACTAATGGATGGTAACAAGGAGATGGAGCATAGGAATATTACGAAGAAAACTAATTGGAAACATGATCGATGCAGGGGGAAAAAAAAGAGGAAACTGCCAGTACATGGATATTCAGACAGGAAGATTTGGGTTTCTGGTCTTGAGCATGAGGTTTTCAGCAGTGTTACTCTCCTCATTTTAATTGAACTACTTTCAGTTTAACAGGATAAGTCTGATCTGTCTCACACTATCCAATTTGTGCATGCAATCTATTTCTGTCCTTGATGAACATATTATGTGGGATTTTTTTTTCTCAACTTTTCCTTAGGAGTAACTGAAAATATGCACATCTTATAAAATATAACCTTCTGATTTCTCTTCATTCATTTTATTGATGATATAGCTGGCACCAAGAAAAAGACCTGGCTAGAAACAGCTTCACATGATGTGGGGAATCAGAGCAGTTTGCAGAGATACTGTGCTGTTTGTTCTTGCTGGCTGAGTGACGTGATACACTAGGTCTTCATCGGAGGAGTGGTGAATAAAAGAAGATTTATGTTCAAATCACATGCTTTAAATATTTCTGCTAAGTGTTAGTTTGCTCTTTGGTGTTTAGCCTGAAATTTAAAGCACTGAGGATTAAAAGGATTACAACATAATCTTAAATAATCCTAAGTGTCATTTACAGAGAGATGGTTGTAATAACTAAATAAAACCATGTTAAGGGATGGCAGTGTTGTCAGTCAGCAACTGGAACAGAAACAGCGCCTGTGTCACTCTGTCGTTCTCCTCTTGCCTTTATTTGGCTTAGTTTGATTTTGGGTAGGTGTGTTTTGATGTGGGTTACCAAAAAAGAAAATAACCTAATGGGCTGTTTTTCAGTCAGTACTAGTATGGCTGTTGAGACACCGGCGACCAGGTTAATTTGCAGGGGTTTTTTCCCAATATTACAGGTTTTCTATTTCTAATAAACTTTTCAACTGGGTCTTATCCTTTCCTCTGTTTTATTCAGCCTCTACTTTAAGTCAAGTAGCCTTTTAGTTTCAATTTAGCCCAGATGCTCTGGAAGACATGCTCTCAACCTCTAGGTTTGTAATTCTGGAGCTTCATTAGCACAAAGCCTTGTGGTTGTACACTGTTTCCTTGAAGAGGTTTTGGAAGATTTCTCTCAGATGATTCAAAAAAGTACAGGAAAGATAGGAGAGAGGTGAAAAGTGCAAAAAAGGTCTCATCCAGCATATTTATGAACCGCTGAAGCTGCTTTGTTTTCTTAATAGCACCATTCATTTAACCAACAGACATTTTTTGGTTTCTTCAGTCGTATTTTTTCTCTGTTTACCAAGTTCAGTTTTTAGGAAGGTTTCATATGAAGAATTCCTGGAGTTCTGTGGCTGGGCTCTTGCCACAGATCTGGTATGATACTGCTTTATATTTCAATACACTGCAGCTGTAAGGGGTTACTCATTCACATGCAACTAAGGAGTATTTTACAAATACAGAAAGCTGCGTAAGACCTACAGTATTTCAACAGTGAGACAGCTGAAAGTACAACTGCACCTATGTGTAATATGGAAGAATTTATCTTGCAGCTGTTTCATATATAATAACATTTATGGCACTGATCTGAGGTAACTCCCTTGTCCTTGAAGCTCTCCAGCTTTGTCCAAGCACATAATCTGAACGATAAGCTATTTTGTTCTACAGACTGTAGGATCAGGATAGTATCTGGATGCCTCCCAGGAATGGTTTAAGTCACTGCTTTCTGCCATGGGAGGGATCGGTTTTGTTTCCACGATCTCTCTAGAGGAAGCACTGAGTATGCGATGCGGAGGGCTTGGGTAGGGCTTGGTATTTGGATTTCTTTGTATGTTTTTAAATATAAATGCTGCATAGATAAGGCAAATCTGAAAAAGTCACCTTGCAGTCATGGATATGAGTCTTATGGTGGTCCTTCTCAGGACCTGGAGCAAGTTCCCCACCCCAAATCTGTCCTGGAGAACGTGTCACTTCCTGAGCCTGAGGGCTCTTGCCTGGAGCTCCAGTGGACGTACAGGAACCTCTGCTGGCTTTGAATTAGCTCTGCAGTACATGGATCTGTTGTGATTTTAAAACACCTGTACAAAAATTTTTTTTTACTTCTAGACATTACTGCTGTGATTGAGGTTTAATTTTGATCTCAGGAACCTGAATATATTATTGCCTAATTAAAAGACCTATCTACGTTACAGTTATTAGGTGGCGTCAGCCAAAGATTCTTTAAATAATAAATTTATAACTAGTTTAAAGAAAAAAAAAACCCTCAAGAAATGGTTTTTATCATCATCTTCAAAAGAAGGGTGGTCAGCAGGCCAAGGCAGGCAAATTTCCTCCTCTCCTTTTCTCTGATGAGACCACATTTTGAGCACTACGTCCATGTTGTGTTAGGGTGCCCAACACAAGGATGTGGAGCTGCTGGAAAGAGTCCAGAGGAGGCCATGGAAATGCTCCAAGGGCTGGAGCATATCTGCTGTGGAGACAGGCTGGGAAAGCTAGAGGTATTCTTCCTGGAGAAGAGAAGGCTCTGGGGAGACCTTATTGCCCCATCTGGTGTCTAAAGGAACTCCAAGAGAGAAGGATCCAAGGCCAGGTTGGACAGGACTTGGACCAACCTGGGATAGTGGAAGGTGTCCCTGTCCATGAGCAGGGGTGGATCAAGATGGTTTTTATGGTCTCTTACAATGTAAACCATTCTGTGATTTTTACAAACTACTCTGGTTTTATTGGTGTAAGTGGGATATCTTGAACACAACAGTGTGGAACATCCTCTCAGTTGTGTTTCTAGTTCTCTCTCTGTCATGCTAATAACCTTACTAGCAAAGCTCCTATCAAAACACTCAGGAAAGCCAAATCAATGGAGCCAGAAAATCTTCTGGCCTCTCCATATACCTGCTGTTTTCTTTTGTAACCTAAATCAAACAAAACCTGTGAATGCATTTTTTTTCTCTAGAATTCAATCATCTTTATACTTTCTATTCATAGAAATACATTAAAAATGCAGAATCAGAGCTGTAGGTGGTCGACATTTTAAGTTGCAAACAACCTCATATTGATTCCAGGATTCTGGGTCCTGAGTCTTATTCTACTTTTATGATAGTGTAGTTCTGTGGAGATTTTTGCAATCAATTCTCATTTACTTCTGTTGAAAAACAGGTTTTTATTAATTATTCTATTATTTTTTAATTTCTTTTAAACCAAAAGCTATCTATGAAACTATACTTTCTTTAGTTCATTGTCTTAATCAAGTCTCCAAATTTTCTGAGGTGTGAAGCAGTACAGATCACTACCTTTGTTTTTGGAATTTACTATTGCAATCATAGTGGATTTTGTTTTCAAAATCAGGCAGAATATATTGCAAGTAATGGCAGTAGAGATATGTTTTCATTGTGTATCTGCAGCCTGAATTTTTAATTGGTGATTAAAATGGAAAAGTATTAATGAGAGCACATAGTATAAGAAGAAAACCATCCTTGATTTTGGGGAAAGTTTTGCAGAAAATAGAAAAATTGCACAGAATACGTATTTAAAAAAATATCTAATTGACAAATCACTTTGCCTTCTAAAGACTAACATTACATTTTAAGGTGATAGAGACATTTACAGATGAGGTTATTAAAGAAAAAGAGAAAGCAAAAGTTCCTCATCTAATCCAGAATAAGCAAGAGCCTGGTAAATTGGGCACTTGTATAAACTACAGAATACATGTTTCCCACCTTTGTTTCAGAAGTGCTGGGTGGCAGTGGTCAGGCTTTGACCGTCGTGAGGGTATGAATATGTTTGCTTTCTGTCTCTGATATTTCACCCTTGGATTTAATGTTGCTCATGTTAGCCCAAAGACAGTATGTGGAAAATGAACTGAAATTCAGGCTTCTCTGAACAAGAACACAAATATACTTGATTGGATTCGTGGTCTAAGGAATGTCAGGTAATAGAGCCAGTTTCACCTCAAAAAAAAGTGTGATTGAGAAAGGCATTGAAAGCAGTGACAGAAAAGCCTTACCTCCAAAGACAGGAACACACAAACAGGTAAGGCCTTGGATTTTACACATGTAGGATGCCTTAAAGAAAATGAGAAAATATTTTATAGTATGTACCAAAATGTTTGTCCTTTATGTGTCAAACTGTACATAGTTTTAAAATAGACAAGATATCAGTAGGAAGGCACTCAACTCGAAGGCTTTTAAAGGGTTTGGGAAACTGAGTCTTCAATATTTGTAATAGAATTTCAAGGAAACTCTGCATCTGTTTAGCTTTTGTAGTGAAGCAGCTTTCAAGGTTTTCAAGGAAGAGCAACTTTATTCATAAAACTAACATATCAAGCAGCTAAGGTAAAGCTGCCACAAAGTTCTAGTTAATCCATTTGTCTCACTGGCTGTGTTCTTTTGTTTTGGGGTAACACAAAATCCTCAGTCATATCAAAAAGGCCTTGTGTATTTTGTGGCTACGAAATTAGGATAGTAGTATTTTTTATTATTATTAAAAGTAATAAATTATCCTTTTCCCCATTTTTGAAATAATGTCAAAAAGTTATTGCTATTCAGAAATAGTGAAGTCCACTCCTAATAAGCAGTATTTTGTGGTACCTGGCATCTTGAAGGAACGTTCAACATTCTCAGCAAAACTTTGGTTGATTTGTTGTTAAATATGATTTTAGATAAAACAGTTCCTTTTCCCCAATTATTTTCTATTAAAAAAAAACTTCATCAAAATAACAAAGCTCCTGAGAAGTGTAACTCAAACAACTCACGGAGGTCTTGGAAAGGCTTGGAAGTCTGGCTGAAGCAAGAACTGCTCTGGGCAGGGTGTTGTGGTGATGCTGCCTGTGGCACTGCACATCCCCTCTGCTGTGGTACCCACTGCAGGTCATGATTCATCAGGGCAACCAGCTCCTACAGCCCACCTGAGCCTGGGATCTCACTAAATCCCAGAGAACTCCAAAATCCAATTGAAAAACAAGCCAGCATTTTCCATGATCAGGTTGATTAAAAGAATTCCCCCCAAATTCCCCGAATCTGACACTATGCGTACATAGCGGTCCGTCTGCTAAAAATAATCACTATAAAAACTCACCACAGTGCTTGAAAAGCCCATCTTTTGTTGGATGTGAGTGCTGATACATGAGTGACTGTGACAGGTACGAGTGTCTGTGTGTGCTCATACACATGTGCTCCTTAAGAAATTACGTGAATCACTTAGCCTGTGACAGCCGCACCGCAGCTTTCAGAAGGGCAGATGTTATTTGTCCATCAGAAAAGAAAATATTTATTTCAAGCCACAGGCATTTTCCTCATTGCTGAAATAAAACGTAAGAGCAGCTAATGTTTAATGTGCACGTGGCATAATTTTGTCGGGGACAGAAGCAGGGCTGAGCACAAGGACCTGAACAAACATGCGAGTGCAGAAGAAGCACCTTGTGCCTCGGATAACGCCGACCCTTATGCGAAAGCAATGCAGGCGGTGGAGTCGCTTTTTTTTCCCACTGTTTTTCAGTTGAATTCACTGAGGGTTGGATAACAGGGAGGGGAGGGGTGTATATGTGTGTGTGTGTGGGGGGTGTTGCGATATTATTTTCTTTTACAGCTGAAGAAGCGAGCGGCGTTTTGCAGCTCGAAATGGCAGTGGGCTGCAGCCTCTTGCTGCATTATTCATAAACATATTGCTGCCATCTCGTGGGCAGCGAACGAGCCGGCGAGGCGAGCAGGGATGCGGGCAGGGATGCAGGAAGAGATGAGCAGCGATGCAGACAGGGATACAGGCAATGGAAGCAGCCAGGGCTGTCCAGGCTGTGTCCAGAGCCACCAGGGCTGTGCCTCGTACCCATGGACCACCAGCTTTGCAGGACACAGGGTGCAAGTCACTCTGCACCCACTCTGAGCAGATTTTTAGCAGCTTTCAACCCAAATTGGTGCCTGGCTAAGCAGTTCATACTATTAGCTGGTCTAGTGGAAGGTATCCCTGCCCGTGGCAGGGGCATTGGACTAAGTGACCTTTCAAGGACTATTCGAACCCAAACCGTTCTATAATAAAAATTTCTTTTAGCTCATTCATTAATTATCATTTTATTTTATTTTATTTAAAAAAAGGGGGGATAATACTTCCATAAACCTGTGTTCTCTAAATTATACATGTGGTGGTAGTTTTATGTGTGAAAATGGTGATTATCTACTGAGCAGGTGATAGGAAAGGGTAAATAGCTTCATAAGGACAAGTATGCTCAAGATAAATCGTGTAATGAGAATTATTGTTGTAGACAGACAGTATGGTGAACTTGATAAAGTCACTCTGATGTGAATGAGGCCGTGGTGCTGTGTTTTGTGCGCTCATAACATGAGGGAAATGGTATTTTCCTAGTCCTGGCAATCAACAGCTGAAAAGAAAATGTAAAAATGAGAAAGGAGCCTGGATTTCATTATTCTTTAGCACTTTAAGGTTTAGTGCTTCTCCTGAGTGAAAACAGTTAAACTCATTTAAAGCATTATGATTTTTGCACAATTTTTTTAACTTCTTAATGTAAGTTAATATTTTTTAAAAAATTGTTTTGATATGTGCCCAAACATTGCACATGTTCCCTTAATTTATCAAAGTCTTGGGGAAAAAAAGAAAACCAAACTGAACAAAAAACAAAAACAAAGAGAAAAATGAATCCTAAATGAACTCACTCAGAGATAATCAAATCTGACTTGTTTACATGTTTGGTGCTGGTATTTCTGTATTCAGCCACTACATTTTTTAAAATCTTGGCGAAGTTACTTGACTCCATTTTTTCGTGTTTCTCTTTAATGATTGAGGCAGATATTTGGAGCTGGCTGGGCACGGGAAGCCTTGGCTGTCCTCTCCCTAAATTTCTGTGCACAGGGATACCAGACGAGATACTTAGAATTCACATTTTTTGTGTATAAGTGACTTATTCGGAAAAGGGTGTTTTGGGATGCTTCAAGGTGTTAAATGCACAATGGGAGGCAACTTAAAAGCAAGGGGAGAAATGCAAACAGTGACCTGCCCTCTCTTTTAGATACTATACCTCTGGTGTTCAGCAGAACAGGAATTCCTAAACTGTGATTCATGGACCCCTAATGGGCTGGGGAGACTTTTTGAAATGGTAATGCAAACCTAATCAGCCTGAGAAGACATTTAAGGTAGTTCCCAAATGGTACAAATGAAAGGAAAACCCACAAGAACGTTTACCACGAGGGACCCTGAGTTTTCAAACCTCCTCCACGAGTTTATTGATTTTTGAGGGTGAGCCTCCAATTGATCCTACTTATGGAGTATTTTCATATGGATTATGGGAGTTGTCAAAAATTTGAGCTTGAGTTCAGGGACTGGATTTCCTGAATTCTAGAGTGTTGGGGTTGCTTTTAATATTAGGGAGTTTAATTATTTGTGTGTTATTATTTTTATTTCATTTTTTCCTTTCATAACCTTTTCTCTGATTTGGGGTAAATAAATTCCTAGGAATTTCATGCCATTACATCTGCAATTGCATCTGTAAAACACAGTGATCCAAGGAGTTTAGCAAATATTTTCTTTGGCAAACAGCTGCAAAGAGGGAATGTGGTTTTCTTACCATTTAATTTAGAAACAGACTATCGAATTTAAATTATCACACAATTTTAGCAGATAAAATTCACATCACTTCAATCATCCTCCATTTATTTTTTTGTCTTATTAATAGTTGTGATTGTTAAAAATACATCATTATTTAAAATTTTAACATTCTTAAAATCTAGGACATATTTATATCTCTCCCCAAGTACAAGTTTACTGGTAAAATTTCACAGGTTGAGCTTTAAACTTATTTTTCAGGAGGGAAAATGTACATTTTTATAAATATCTTCATGAGTACACATTTTAATTTAGGAAAATGGGAGCCAATTACTATGATTCTCTTAAGTAATAAGAGTTATTATTATTTTTTATTATTCGTACATAGTCATCACTAGGTGGAGGCATACTTTACATATTCTATTGAACATGTCATCTGTTATGGACTGAGATGAATTACACTGATACTGTGGAGTTAAGTGAATGATACAATTTTTCCCCTGAACTGTTGAAATAACCTGTTACCACCACATGCCCAGATCTCAAACAGACTTGTGTTTTGACCACTACTACTGCTAAAAACAATTAAAATTGAATATTTTTGAGTCACATGCTGTCAGAGATGTCTTGAGTTAATTCAGGAACATTGTTAATGCGTGGTGAAGTTAAAAGGAGAAAACAGAGCAGGTGTCACAGAGAAAGAGATTAAAAGAAAAAATATCTATTTCTATACCCAATCCTGCAGTATGTAAATCAATATGTAATGGATTGATTACTTTTTTTTATTTAGGTTTTTTTTTTCACTTCTCTTTTTAGTTATGGTAGCAGAATCCATTCTCAATCCATGCATATTTTCTCACAGTACAGGACTACCTGCTATAGATTGTACACATTAGATTCTGACTGAGGGTTACAAGACCTCCCTCCACTGATGCCAGTACATTTATTTCACCCAGACTCTCCTGGTTTACACCAGATCTTAGAATTTTGTGCAGGTATATATAACAGCATGCTTATTTTTCTCTCATGAGTTTATGAGCTGATAGAGCAGAATCTCTGTCAGGTGATTGTTGCACAAAGGCAGAGTCCAAGCCTTGTGTTTGAGAGGCCACAAAAGGAAATTTTTGGGTGTGAATGTAGGAGTCGGAGATAAGAAGTGGGTTTCTCCATGCTTTGAATACTCTGATATGACTCTGCAGGAGAAAGAACAGTTACGGTGCACAGATATAAAAAAATACATTTTATTCAGTATTTATTTCCTATCTTTTTTGGATAAGAAACAGATTCTGTTCTCAACTTGCAGAGAAAAGTGGGGTAAATACATTTTTACATCTCTTTAATTTTAATATAATTCAGAGAATTGGAGTCAGGATTGCTGAAAGAGATTTCCTGAGCTTTGACTCTTAACCCTAAACTGGCTTAGGTATCCATTGCTGTGACCTCAACTTTGTTACCTGACTTGGGATGTTCACCCTCTGCTGGGGATGGGCTTCTGCATCCTCTGGGGTAGAGTCAACTGGTTACACCCCAGCACATACACCCTTCTATAAAGTATATACCTGTCCACAGACTGGGCTTTAAAGGTACTATAATGGATCTGAAATATGCCCCTCCATGTGTTTGGTTTGTTGGGGTTTTTTTCCCCTGTATATTTTTTTAATTATTTGGAATCACACTTTTAATAATTATACTCACAATCTAAAATTAAATAAACATTGTGCTTAGTGCTCAAAGAATTGCCAACCACTACTGAAAAAAGTATGTCCAGCAATTTATCAGCCTGCAGAAAATAATTATAGCAATATTTTGAAATGCATTGGTTGTAGTTTTGTTTTGATTTATAGAATGTAAATAGTCAGTTTTGATTCTTCTGTTTCAAATTACTTTTTTGTAAGCAAGGCTTTTGAATAAGAGTCCCACAAACCAAGCTGTTACTCCTGGGAAATTCTGTAGTGGTATGTTACTGGCATTTGAAAAATGCACACCTTCTGAGAAAAAACAGGAAAATTCTGTCAGACAGACTGATGGGAATTCCCAAGTTTGGAAATGCAAGTTCTCTTGGAAAACAATGGCAGCACAATTCAGCCAGGGCTGCAGTTAGAGTGAAAAGGAACATGTTTTCACCACTGAATACATTTTTCTTCTTTTTCTTCCTTTTTTATTGTTGTCATTCTGGAAACAAATATCTACATGATCAGTTAAAAAGTGCAAAGTAATGAATGAGAGAGACTAATGTGTGTTGGAACATAAGATAGACTTTACCCATGTAGAAAAGTGTGAAGAAATATGGTAAAATTGAATGTAAACAAAGAAATGGGGAAAATGAACGTGGGAGTGAAGAACTGTGTGCAGGGAGCAGGAAGAATGTAATCCAATAGTGAGATCAAAGGAAGGGAAGCCAATTTTTTAAAATATTCCATAATAGCTTCAATGTAGCAAGGTAGAGAATCTGTACGGGGGGTCACGATATCAGAAATGGGAAAGGAGAAAACATTATACACGGCAAGAAGTACAGTTTATTATTTGGTGGTTTTTTTAGGATCAATTATTATCTCTATCTCTTGATATTTCAGGACCCTTTTATAATTGCAAGCATTACTTTCTCTCCCTCTCCTGCACACACACTCTGTCTCGCTCCCCCTTCCAGGCAACACTTCTCCTCTCGCGCAGATTTGAGGGGGTAGGAGGATCTCAAGGGTTCTTTGCAAGATGCTCGTTTCCCACCGCAGACTGTGGCATTGCCAGGACTCTTCAGGGGACTTTCTGCCAGCTATCCTGAGAAGCTTGCAGGGGAGTGGGAGAAGATTTGCATACTGCCCAAGCGGGGCCAGATTTGTACCCCCCTCTCTGCTGAATAGTTTGTTACTGAGCAAATGATGACACCAAAATCATTGCAGCTTCTGTAGTAGAATAGGTGCTGTGCCATGTCAAACTATTAGGGTCTGTCCCTTATTTTTTTTCCTCCCCCTCCTCTCCTAAGATGCTCCTTTTTTTATTCAAACAGAGATTTCTTTTCACCTGCATTGTTTTCCTTCCAATTTTACCTTTCCGTGTTCTTGCTTTCTTTCCCTTTCCCCTCTATTTTACATTTTTGTATTTTAATAACATATTTTATGTCATTTCTTTCTCCTGTTCTCAATGTGATGACAGTGTATCCTGATGGAAAGATAATAATGCCCAAGGAGGTTTTCTTATATGAATTCTGCTGGTGTTACTTTCACATGCACAAATATATCATCTTGATTTCTAGCTCTGGGTCATTTCATTGCTCCTGTATGTCTTGCAACGAGATGTTTCCTGTAATTAAAAGATTAGGTTAAATAGATTATTTGTGTTGCCCTGTCTACATAAGTGTTCTGTTTCTCTGCCTCTAGATACTGGCTTTTGTGTTTTAAGGCAATCTTGTGTACATGAAGTTGCATCATGTCTCCTTTGTCTTTAAGCTGCTGATTTATTGGTAAGAGAAGCAATCAAATGAGACATTTACTGCCATAGCCTCGTAGGGTCAGTGAATTAACAGGTGCCAATAAGTTCTAAAGAAGTGTTTTAATCGTTTCTAAAGTATTTAATTAATGGACTTTCTTAGAGGAGTGGTGACTGAGCAGACATAAGGCTGATAAATATTTAATGCTTGTATCTAGGGAACTTTTTCTCCCTTTCATGTAATTTGAGGTGTTTACTAATGGAAAACAAAGCCTAAATTGTTGTGTAGCATGCAATCAATGATAAGTTGCTATTAGATTGTCCAGGGGTTGATACCTATCAGGAATTAATCTGTATGTGCTGTGATATTCTGCATTTAGAGCTGGTCTTGTTTAGAGAGGATTTTGGAGTCAGGTTTCTCTGACATAGCCAGATATCTATGTTAATACTTATGGGCTATATCAAATAGCCTCTGTGAACTCAATTAATTGAATACTAAGTGTGTGCATGGCTGTTTCCTTGGGCTGCCATGTTTCAACAACTATCACTTGTTGAGAGGGAGGTAGACTCCAGGTTCCAACACACTTGTTGATCTACATGATATTCATAATATTTCATTTAAACTATGATACCGATAATACCATAAGTACGCTTAAAAGTCTGAGGATTTTTTTTACTTACTTCTTGTCTTTGTCTGTTAGAAGAACATTTCCCTTCCTATCAGTTTCCTAAACTTTCACTCCTTATTCTTTATTAAAAAAAACCCAACCTGTTTTCTGAGCTACATTTGATGTTGTATAATCCCCCTTGTTCCTGGATTCTCTTTGTTCTATTTCTATATTTTTATTTTTTTTAATATTCCTACCTTAAGGAATGATGTTTGCCATACAGCAAGAATGTAAGGCTGTTTCCTTAGGTTTTTTTGCTTGTCTGAGCCTTGCTGTCACACTCTGCTGTGTGCCACAGCAAGTTTAGGAATACAGAAACCATTGAAGAAATTGAGTTTATTTGTTGTTGCAGTTCACCAGGCCTCTGATCCACAGTGCTCGAACACACCAGACTGTTCTAGATATCTTTTGTCATTTTTAGAATAGTAGATTTTTTTATTGGATTGTAAGCATCGATTTTGTCAAGTTGGGAGGGAGAAGTGACAGTATCCCTGACTGGTGGCAGGGAGGCAGAGTAGCTCAACTCTTGACTTGGGCATCACTGCTAATTAAAATGGTGTGTTATTGGAGCAACAAAAATATGTTTGTAGAGTGTCCAGGCCTCTTGGCTACAAAGAAAACATAACTAAAAGCATGTGACAACATTGTTTTATGAATCCCTGAGCTAATACTGGGAAAAGCTGGAAAAGATGGCAGCGTGTTGCACCCCACCTGAGCAGGGAACAGAAAGCTTCCTTGGAAGTGGCTGATCCTGAGAAAGCCAAGAAAACAAGCAGCTTCTGGAGGCGTATATTGTGTTATTTAGACTTTTTAACATATAGATCTATGGAAATTATGTGTTGTAGGGAGCAAAATGTTTATGACCAAAAAAAAAACCTTTCAGAAGTTTTAGCTGATATATATACTGTATACTACAGGCATAGGATAGTATATATCAAAATGCAGTTTTCTACTCTCACTTTTTAAATTCTTACTTCTACCTGCTCTTTCTTTTCCTCTCTGTATCTTTATTAATATGATTACTATTTGGGAACCTTTTATGAGCCATACACAATGTGTCCATTTATTTCCTTTGAGGATGAATAGTGCTGGGTCTGAAGTCATCCTCATTTTCTTTCCAGCTCTGTAGCATGTAGAGAAGAATGTGCTCGGAATCAGTCAAGGTAAAATAATTGGAAACAAGAATAATAATTTAGCAATGGGGTAAAATAATTGGAAATAGGAATAATAATATAGCAATGGCCAATGTATTTGTCAACTCAGCTGTGATGGTTTTGGTTTTCCACTTGACTCAGCGAGTGTGTACATGGCATGTGGAGGGAAGCAGTCATCTCTGAACCTGATGTATGCAAACCTGATAATGCAGTTACCACAAATGTCGATTAGATCTGCCGATGCAATTAAAAATACACATCTGCCTCTTTGAAAATACAGCTCAGTTCTTGGATTTTTGTTTTTAGTCCTTTAGAGACAACTGTGCCAATCTGAGCAAGTCATACAGTAACTTCGTTTAGACAAACTCTCACTGTTACTTTTTGTTCATAAATGCATTTAACAAGTTCTTTTGTACTTCTTTGAGTGTTAATTGATGTAAACAAAGTCTGCATTTTATCTAATCCCACTGAAGCTTGTTAAAATTAGAGATGTGCCAAATTATTCCAAAGCAGGTTGTAAAGTAAGTGAACCATTAGATCCACTGGCTCACAAATGGCATAGACAATGTGTGCTATGTTTGCTTCTTTTTCAGGGATTGTTTATGTCAGAACTTTCAAATCACAGGTTTTTTGCATCTTAAAGATTGTGTTTAGTTAATCTGTATGGCAGAAGTATAGTACAAGCAGCAGGGCTGAGCGTGACTATTTCTAGAAAAGTCCATATATACACTCCTAATTGAGCATGCCTAATAGTCAGCTCTGCTAATTTCTATATCCAGCCTTTTATTTTTCACAGACATGTCCATTTGTTAGCATTTTCTCTTTGCAGGAATTGTGATTTCCAAAACTGGTTGTTACCCAATGTGTTACTTTGATGATGGTAATTTAATATACAAGGTGCTGCTTTAGCCTCAGCTAAATCTTTAGGGTGCAAGAGTGAACACTAAGACATCATTCCCATGAAAATGTTAATGGGACTGATACAACTGCATGGAACTGATGGCCCTTCTCTCCTATCCTGGTAACTAGCTCCCATATCATAGGCTGATCTCAAAACGTAGTTGCTCAGGGTTTCTGTGCTTCTACTCCTCTCCCTCATCTTTATGAATTTCTTTGCCTTGTTTTTTTTGAAAATTACCCTTTTCCATCTCATGCCTCCTTTCCAGACTGCAAAGCTGTTGATGCTGTACTGGTACTGAACAACCCCATGGGCTGTTGTGCCTGCACTATAAGCACAGAGATCTACACTCCTGTTCCAGTTCTCATCCTCTTTCCAACTTGAATACCAAGTGGGTTCTCTGAAGTCTTCTGATACTTAACCATGAAGACAAATTCAATATGCCCAACTGTAGAGCCTGGAGAGGATCTCTGCACTCAAATCTGGACATGTGCTGGTGGTCTTGTAGTAAAACTCTCTTTATCTGATTTGTGAACAGCGCTGTAGCTGGGAAAGTGAAAGGGTCAGACTGAATTTCAAAATCAATATCAATTAGTCAATCAAGTATCTATCAAGTACTACTCTTAGTAAGCAGATTCATAGAATAACAGAATCTTACAATGGTTCAAGTCGGAAAGGATCTTAGAGATCCTTTAGTTCCACCACTCCTGCATGAACAGGGACTTTCCACCAAGCCAAGCCCTGCCATTCTGACCTTGAACACTTCCAGAGGTGGAGGCAGCCACAGCTTGTCTGGGAAACCTGTGCCAGGGCCTCAATACCCTCTGAGTAAAGAATTTCCTCCTAGTATCTAATCTAATTTCTCCTCTTTTAGCTTAGAACCACTCTGTCCTATCAAAATCTGCCCTTTACTCTTTCACAACAGATTCCTGGGTTAGAGGTGATAATTTTGTTCCATACATAGTATAAGACACATGACTTGGGATTTATATTGACATAAATTCTAAAAGCTTATAAAATAGCAAAACAAAGTACTTCTCTGCCCTGTTTTCAAGTTTTGCTTCGAGTTGTCCATGATGACCAGGAACGAATATTCTGTAACTGCACGTTTTACAGCATCTCACTGCGATTATAGCTAACCTGAAGTTTGGTTCTTAATTGTTAAATGCTATCTTGAGCAAGGATATTGTATCTACGCAGCAGGCAAAAATGTCTTATGGACAATTTTCTCAGGTAAAGCTGAGATAATCTGCTAATGCACGTCAGACAAGACAGATCTCACAGATCAGTATCTATAGATGTTATCTTTCATAATTCTCTGCTTTTTCCTAGCTGCCAGCACCATAGTATCTAATCTTTCTAGCAAACAGGTGGCTCTTGCAGCATGCTTTACAATCAGTCAGACTTTGGCTCAATCTAATTTGCTTAATCATATTAATTAATTACTTTTGTAAATGTCAGAAAAGTTCAGCACACATTTTACTTTTTAAAAAGATTTTTGAAGATCTTTCTAGTAAATATGTAACTTTGAAATATCTGCAGTATTTTTACTGAAATTACATAGATTTACTCAGATTATTCATTACAAGCAAACTATTCAACTTTTTTTTTTCTCAGCCTTCTTTCACTTAGCAAATTGACTTGGATTTCTATGAATTTATTTCTTATTTTATATCAGTTAATTAGGTTATGCCAATCAATTTCAGCCTATGACCTATTCTACTAGTTGCAGTGTGGCAGTTTTCCGTTCAATATACCCTGATCGGAGAGCAAAGTATTTTAATTGTAGGTAAACACTTGAGACCAGAAATTATTTGGTTTTTGCACAAATGCCTTTATTTTTCTATAATAAGACTTGTTTTCTGAAAAGGGCTATCTTCGAGTATTTTACACCCTGAAAGTCAATTTTAGAGTAAAAATAATAAGGTCACACACCTCTTAAAGGTGTAACTCATATGTGTGCTGTAAGCCACCTGTCTTAACCAGTGCTGTTTGTTAACTAAAATGATGACACAATGTTCTTGATTTAATAATATCAACAAAAGGTTAAGAACAGTCACAGTACAATTGTTGATGGCTTCATGCAGTTTTCCTGCCTTTTCTGCTGTATCTGTGTTTGGATATTATGTGGTTGTTTAACAAGGTTTTAGAAGAGAGGTCAAAGCATCTGTGATGCCTTAAGTGACAGTCCTGAAAATCATAATATTGGGACTATATAGAGCTATACAGTCACTGAATCATAGCAAGCCTAAGTGAAATGAAAGAACATAAATGCTCCTACCTCAAGAAGCCTTGGGGGAATTACTTGAAATAAAACTTAATTGACTTACAGATCTACAAATGGTGTTTTTCCTTACATCTGACCATGATGCATACTTATCTTAATTTCTTTGTGCTAACATATTTTCTGACTGATGGCATCTGATGTGTGCAGTCTCCACTGCCAGTCAGGCTGTAGACAATGTGCTCCAGATGTGCAGTGTAAGATCACTGTCCTGCAGCAATATGTCCTTCTGTTCCCATCTGCAACAATATTTAAGTTTGAACAGGACAGTGGTTGTTACCAAGAATTGCTTTATTTTGGTATTCATAAAATCTTGAGACTTTTAGATTAACAGTAAGTAAACATGAGATATGTAAAAAAATACTCCAATGTTCTGCTATATGGTATCTTCAGGTTAGTCATCATCTCTCCTCTAAACTCAGGATTAAACCAAGAAGAAGCAGCTGTATCTGTATGTATATGGCTATACATATATACATATGTAAATATACTCTTCTTCCTGACTGGTGACATCTCCAGGTTGCAGGTACTGATGCCAGGAGAGCATTGACCAGGCAGAGATGGATTTTTATCCTTTATAGGATCATAGAAACATAAAATGGCCTGTCTTGGAAGGGACCTTAAAAATTTCTTGCTCTTTGTCCACAGTAGCTGAGGTGGCAGGAGCAGTGTCTCTACAAGTATATACAGGTCTCTACAAAGAATTTGTCTGTGAATGCAGGCTGGAATTGATAAAAAAATTTTCCAGATGGAAGTTCTGTGGCACAAACCTGGTAATTCATTGAACCACTATGTTTTAAAGGAGTGTAATGTTCATACAATGATTTTATGTAGAAATCTTTTTCTTGTTCAGAGTGTTCCACACTGGTGATAAAGTCCACAGCAGCAAGATGCAGCCAGTATATAGCCCATACATTTCTATTACCATCAGGTTTGTTCCTGAACCATGGATGCTGGCAGATTAGAAAACATTTGAGATTTTAATCCTGGGGGGGATCTCATTATTCCAGGTATGCTTGTGTCGCTGTACCATTAATGCTGTTGAATGTTTGGGTAGTATCTTCTAATTTCCCAACCATGCATGGCAGTATCAGACGCTGTATAGAGAAAAAGGAAGCTAAACATGAACATAAGAGTTTGTTTTAATTGTCTAGGAATTTGTCTCTACTTCTGAAGGATGGCTGTGTGTGGGATTTTGTAATGAAACAAAATGAAGGTTACACCACGACTTGGCCTTGCTGGCTTTAAAGTGTACAATGTCTCACCAGCCCTTCAGTGAGCACGGGGTAAATTCAAGCAGAAGAAGGCAGATTTTGAGTGGATCTGGACCAATTGATGTTTTTTGGCAGAAACAATAGAAAACATATTACACTGTGTTTTAATGTTTGTTTCCTCACACTGTGTGGTTTTGTCTGGTTTCTCTGCAAGCAAGGTTCAAGCTGGCTAGCCACACAGTTTCCTTTTGATTCTTTGTTGTTCATTTATTGGAATTTGAGATTGGAAGCAGATACAGTGGATGCAAACCCAAGCGAGCCAAAATGTTTTCATTCTGCCTGTACAGCCCTGCCTGAAAGCTCAAGTCATCGAATTTTATAAAGCAGCAATATTAAGCTAATTCTTCCAACTCTTCTGGAATGTATATTTCCATTAGGATGGATGTATTCACATAAACTAGTTATTTTAATATTCTTCTGAACTGGAATGCAATTACTCACTCAAATTAGCCTTTCAAAATATTGACTAAAGGGGTTATGACATTCTGATCCTTCATGAGGCTATGGTCAAAAATTCAAAGTTTGTCAAGATTCAAGATCCAGGCACATGAAATGGAGTATAAATGCAGGTTATGTATACTCCATCTGCAGCAATAATATTTTAAAAACTTAATCAGTATAATACTGCTTGACAGAATAGCACAGGATAAACTAATATTTTCAGTTCAATTGCATAAAGGCTGTTTAAAAATAGGACTTACCATTTGATCATGCATTATTTTCCCAAGGAAAGAACATGTGGAAACAGTAAGGAATGATAATCCAACATAAAATATACAAATGTACAATTTTTATCCAAATGCTCTAGACAAGCCAATATAGCAACCAGTGTAACAAATTCTGCTGCTCACTAGCATGCTTTCAGCATCAGTTCTTAGTTTTTTAATGTTTAAATATATTTGATGTCCACATAGGAGTCTAGACAAAGCACTAAGGCACCAGTGCCTTCACATCTGAAGCTGTTGTTTAGCATCTGGCTCCCACCTGCCCACTTAACATAATTATTCAGCATCAAACACTGTTTTGCTCATCTCTAGACTTCAAAGCCTCAAAGGACAGTTTTTGTGCTCCTCTAAGACCCTTCCATGTCAATCACTGGTGCTGATTTGGGGACTTCTTGCAAACCTTCTTCTAGAACTCTGTGTGTCTGCCCCACTTCCCACGTGGTGAAGGAGGATGAGGGGGAGCTCTAAAACCAAATGGATTTTCCCCGTGTATATGTAGCACAGTGTGAAGCTTGGGATTTTTTTTTCCTGTTCTATTTTCACTAAGAGGAAAAGACCCTCTTCATAGGTAAGAAGACCAGAGTGCTTATTCTAGAGTCTGTCCCACTGTATGTACTTACCCCACTTCCTTATCCTGGTGTCTTGCTGTGAAAAAAGAGGTTGAGCGTTTCTTTCTGTTGGAATAAAATATTAAGATCTCTGTCCTTCTGGCTTGAGAAATGACTTTTGTAGTTTTCAGCCCCGAGTTTGTGAGATGTGTTAGGGAGCTGTCTGGGACTGGCAGGCTCATCCATCTCCATCATCTATTTGTTGTGATGTGGAGCTGCTCTCACTGGGAGCTTCCACAGCATATTCACCATGTACAATGGCACTGTCCTTCCTCGACTTCTCAGGAACTGGGGAACAGTCTTAGAAATTCACAGGTGGTCAGAAGAAAAAGAAGTTTCTATGACCATTCCCCTTGGAAGTGTTTTTGCCCCCATCACAGCCCCCCTCAGCACGGTGTGCTCGTGATGCTCTTTCCAGGGTGGCGTGAAAGCTATGGGCATACATTGCACACCTGGCTGCTGGAGGATTAAAAAAAAATCTGACTTTCAGATTCACAGAATATATGAAGAGTAGATATCTCTCAGAGAATAGAAGCTACAGGTAAATCATCTGGGTTTTGTTCTTCCTAGATCAACTGGATTCACATGCATGCTTTGTTAGAGAGGTGTTATTGTTTCTTGTTTTGGTTCCTTTCCTTTAACTCATGGTGATTTAGAGACGTTATATAGATGTTGTTTTGTAATGAAAAATGTGTAATCCTCAAAAAATGTAAAAGAAAACTTTCTTAAAAATGTTATGCTTACTTTTCCTGTATAGATTAATGTGTCAGACAAATGATAAATATCAACAGTGTTTTCAGAGCAAAAATACTTTAGATAAAGGGCAGAAACAAAGAAAATACATGTTGAGTACATTAGGATATGAGTGAGTTAAGAGTCTTTGATAGTGGTTATTCTGCTAGTCCAAATAATGACTAATTACCACAGCAATCCTTATGTTCTGTGCCATACGGACCCCACCATTCCTACTTAAAAACACTAATGGCAAATATACATTGCAAACAGATGCCATGTGCACATATCATCTGAAAAGGCTTTTAGGAAAACAAGATTGCTGGTCTTTGGATAGAAGCAGAGCAGTTGCACTGCAGGATGGCAGAGCACCAGTGATTCCCATCCCACAAGAGTCCCCATCTGTGCCACCACTGCAGGGGGATCAGGGATGGAGTAAGAGACAAAAGCCTGTCTTAGGTTTGAACAAGAATCAACCTCTCCAGGTGCAGCTTTTCTGTGCCACTAGCACACCTTGGTCTTAAAATATTAAGTCTGAACAGGCTGAGCTGCTCCTAATTAATTTCAAGCCAGTGTTGCTTCTCAGCTGCTGTGGAACAGCTTTGAAACCCAGGCTGCTGGATAGTTTGGAGGTCCCTATCTGAGATGTTGTCTGGAGGAATGACATTTAAGGTCTTTCCAACCCCAGAAAATAATTTTCCTCTGCCTGTTTCAAGGTAAATTCTGCTCACCACAGCCTGTGTGTTGCTGGTTGGACCATGCAAGTCGATGCCAGCTCAGGTCACTCTCAGGGAGCTCCAAAATAACAAGTGAAAATTACAGATTTGTAGTCCAGCTTGTGCAGCTGCACTGGAAATGGGGAGAAGGAGGAGAGGACTGTGAATGCACACAACTGGTGCCCTGATACAGCTCTGGGGTAGGCAGGTGCTCTATGGACCAGGGCTCCTGGACAGGGTGCAGCTGCCCTCATAATCCCACCCTTCTCACACTCCAAGGAGGCTCAGGGTAAAACTTTGACCTCAATAATGAATCAGTTTAGGAGGGAAAATAGACCTGGAGAAAACAAATATATATCGAACAACAAAGGACCAGTAATTTGAAAGTGTGGAGTTACATTTTGGAAAACAAGGAATGTCCATACTTTTCAGAAGGAGAGGAAAGGGATTGGAAAGGTAAAACAAAAGAAAAGGAAAAAGGAAAGGAGAAAGCAGAAAGGGAAAGAAAGGAAAAGGAAAAGGAAAAGGAAAAGGGAAAGGAAAGGAAAGGAAAGGAAAGGAAAAACAGTAAAAACTTTGGCCTACAAAGGATTGCTCTGGGTTATATCACTGCATTCTGGGTTTAACCACCATGAAAACTTGCATGAAATGAAAACAAAGGTCTCTTTAGACCTGATCCTAGAGATAAGGGGTTTAGTCCACAGAGTCTGCATAAATGTTCAGCCTACTGAGAACCTGCCTGTGTGTGCATCTTGTCCCACAGCACAGCTCAGCCGTGCTCCTGGCGGCACCGGTGGCACCGGGATCCGGAGATGCTGCGGGCACAGCTGCTGCCAGGAAAAGTCAAGGGACACATTCATGTCAGCTCGGCAGCCGTGGCCAGTGGCACAGCTCTGCCACTTGACACAGCATAAGACAAACATGTCAGGAGAGAATTGATATGTTTGAAAATCAATCTGTGAGCAGCTTTCAGCATTAACAAAGTTTCTTTCTGATATTTCTGCCATTTTCCTGTGTTACAATTTTAGAGGAATGAAGACATTCCCTTTCATAGGCATCCAAATCCATAAAGAAATCCTTATTAATATCAAACTTTGCATCTCATAAATACTGGTGAAAATTATTTCTTGTATGAACTGGCTACTAGTAGGTTGATAAAACCACTCCAGCATCAAGGCATGTATACCCCTGATTCCACAGCGATTCCTAAAGCATCATGAGATCTTGATGAACGAGTCATGGCCAATAACTCACCAGCTTTGATGGAAATGTAGAATGAAGAAATGGAGAAAGAATATTTTCACTTAAAATATGAAGCTTTCAAGGCATTGAAAAGGAAAGGCCTCCCGTGCCCTTATAGTTGCTCAAAGTGATACCTTTAGGATATGAAAATATTTTAAAATCCAATCTTAGAAACCCCTCAGCTACCTGCAACTCCATCCTGCACCTTTGTCCTACATTTTTACTGCTTTATTTCTCTACTACTAGGCTGTTCACAATCGTGCTCATGCTACACATTCCTCCAGACAGACTTTCACACTTCATAAGGCCCTGAACTATCATTAGTTAAAGGTGTTTCCTCCTGAAAGTCCCCTACATCTCTCTGATAGCGCATGAAAAGATTGATATATCCTCACCAAATGGATGATTTCTCCTGTTGGTCATTATTGTTGTGGGACAGTGAAGTCTGTCCTGGTGTCACTGAACATGGGCACACAGAGTGAGCTTACAGAAAATGTTTGTGTTCCCAGAAGTAAAGAGGTGTTCTGCTTCTGTATGAGTTTATGCAGAATATCTCTGCTCAGTCAAGCCCTACCCATACTACTTACAGCTGCAATAATCTATCCAGTTTGGGTTTTTTTCAGCAAATCCTATTATTTATATTTCAAGTTTCTCCTTTCTAAGTGGTCCAGCAGTGAATATGACATGTTATTATTTTCAATACATTCAATGTTTAAGCTGCATTCTTATTTTATTTTCTGACTTAACTTGTGTGTGAAAATACTGCTGGATAATTTACATTATTAATATATTTTTTTTAATGCTTCTCTGTATGGGGAAAAGTCACCTGGTCTCATGACTTTATGCACAGACTAAAGCCCAGTGTAGAAAGCTCAGCCTTCTTTTTGTAAAGATTGAAGACATTTATCTATGATATGTGTATTCGGATACTTAGGAATCTTTTCTGTTTCTCCCCCAGGACATTATGGGACATTTTCCATGTATATCTTAGTGGGATTGTTCAGCACCGTATCCATTCCATCTACCTCCAACTTCACCTGAAGGGCAAAATCCTTAAGATCTTGACACAATACTGATAAATACATGGAATTATTAAAGTTGCCATCTCAGCAGAATAGGATTGCTGCTGCCTTTGTTCTCAGGGGAATACATATTTCACCCAGTAGCAAGACACCCAACTGCTGCTACAATCAAAACTCTCTGAAATGCCTTTAAGCTAATCATCTTTGAACATAAGCCTTTGTTGTTAAATCAGGGACCTTCTAGATGCAAGGCACAGAAACCTTTTTTGTTTTTTCTCCACCTTGCACAAAACAGCTTTAAGCCTGTCACCGCTGACAGTAAGGTTCAGTGATCTGTCAACATTCACCCCTGATAAAGACAGTGAGAGAAATCCGTGGCTCTAGAGAGTTCAGTAGAGACCAAACAGTATGTTTGCAAAAGAGCATTTTTATATGTTTTCTTGTGACAGCACTAGTTTAACAGAAAATAGTTGGAGTGTGCCAGAAAAGGGTAAAAGAGAAAGAAAAGAAAAAAATAGGAAAAAAGACAGAAGTAGTAAGTTAGGCTAGCATGACATGATGGATCTGGGCTATGACAAACAGAATTGGAAAAAAACTTCCCTGGGGACCAACTATAGCAGGTTTGCTGAATTGTATTTCTTGATTTCTTACTGTGCAACAGTGCTTTTTAGTGTTAGATTGACTAGGCTTCAGAATATTTTTAAAATTGTACAAATCAAAATCCATGTAGCTTAAAAATGAAAGATGTAAAAGGTTTAGGAGTTTGATGCATTGAAAAGCATTCTGTATTCCCTCATGTGAGTATTAAATGTACACTTTGTCTGTTTGATGAATTTTAAATCTTTGTGGATTGCAACGTGCACTGCAGCAGTTTAGGGGGGTAAACCTTAGCTGAAGGAAAGTCTAAAGGATGTGCAGTGGTCAGGTTTCAAACTAAGCTATTCTTCACCTTTTCTGGTTTATCTAGTATACATACCAAATCCAATTATAAGAGAGCTAAGTATGAGCAGTTGGGGAAAAAATCTTGACAGATTCCTCTTGGAACCAACTAACCCTGACTACATTAAATGCAGGGAGATTTAATCTTGTTTTAATTTTATTGTAATATGAAAAAACAGGGACATATTTATGAAGAAAAGGCTGAAGGGATCAGAATATTTTGGAATAATAAATGCCAATTCAAACCTACTGTCATGTCAAACAAGGGTCTTGCTTGGTGACAAGCAAAGTGAGAACAAAAGGCTTTAGGGGCTTGAAAAATGACATTAGATGACATTCATCTCAAAACCTCTGGTTTCTAGGTACGTCAACAGAGAGCTGGCAGAGCAGGCCAGCAGCACAAGGCATGTTTTACTGAGTCCTGTTATCTCTCTCAATCTAATTCTGCCTTCCAGTGATGGAAATCTCTCTCTCCAGCACAGCAGCATTTTCTACAGCACACTTACAAAGTGCTCATGAGCACAAAACACGAAGACATGAGGTGATAGTTATAAAATCTAAACAAAGTGTCATATCTGTGCGTTAGTGGGGATGGGTTTGGATGAGTGTTTCATGTGCATGTCAAGTGCAAGTGAAAAGCTGCTGTTGTTTGGGAGGGACAGCTGAATTGGTAAGAGTAAAGGGTGAGGGTGAAGTAGGGAAGATCAACCCAAGCCTTTCTGTGAATTTGTTTTTTTCAAATCAAAATAAATTGATTCACGTTTCCTTGATCGTCTTGAAAAGTTTCCTTCCCTTTCTGCTTTAATATTTAAATGTTTACCTCAGCTTGAGCTTCTGATATAAAATATTGAATTCTCTGGGGATTTTGAGAAAGAGAGAGCTACAACTGAGCTCTCAGACAAGAATTTTGTGATCACATGGAAACCTAATGGATACAGGGCTGAGCCTGAACAGACATCAAGAGCTGGTGAATGTGTGCAAGACTTTAATTTTTCAGCTTTCAGTGTGAACAGTAACTGATTAATCTTTAGAGCAATTTCCAGAAAGGATTCACTACATTTGTTTATAGCTGGGGAAATCAGAGATGTAAATACAAAGTCAGGAAATGCATAAGTTATAAAACGCCCAAAGAAGTTTCTGTTCCTAGATCCAGGGCCACACAGCCCTAACTAGGTAACGAGGGTTTTGTCAGCAGCCAAAATTCCCCAGATCAGGGGCTGCTTCAGTTCTAGCTCTAATAAGGCATAAAAATATATGTCGGCAACAATTTTCAAGGGACACAAAAAGTTGTTTTCTCGCCACCACCTTCCATCCTGTATCATCAAAGGTCACCTGTGAAATTACAAGTAAATTCTGGACTCTGCGAGGGGGATAGTGGTGCCGTTGCCAATTGCTTTGACTCGCATTATCAGGCATGGTACTGCCAATCACTCTGCTGATGCCTGTCAGGTTTCCACTGCTGCCAAGCAGAATGTAAAATTGACAGGGAATATTACAGTGCTCATCAAAGGCTGTGAGATACCTCTGCCTTGGGGAGCGCAGGCACCTGTGGTTACAGACAAGGATCAGGGCTCGGGAACACTTTGTTGCTCTCTTTACATTTTTTGAAACTTATTAATTTTAGAAACGAAACGTACAGTTCACCCATATTGAGATTCTGATTATGAAATTGATATTTCCACAGATTGAGCTAACATCCAATATGCTTTTCAATACATGGCTTAAGCAGAGATGTGAAATAAAATCAAAATGGGAATAAATTTTTGACAGTGGAAACAATGCTCGTTAATTCTGTAGTCTAAAATTTTGAGTGGTTGATTTGTATCTTTTTATAATATGTACTGTGGTCAGTTCCAAAAATCTGTCTACATGTTTCTTTTCTATTTGACATGGTTTCTTCAATTTCAGGAAGTTGTCTTCCACCTATAGCAAAATACTTAGGTCTTACTGCACAAACTCAAGGGTTTTGTTTGTACAGCCATCTATACAGTGGTTCATTAATCATCTGTAAAGTGTAGGGTTTCACCAGTGTAATATACACAAAAACTACAGCCAGCTGGACTTCTGGATTTCCAACAGGACAATGACATGCCAGAAATACTTTGCCATTACAACCTGACACCACAATATCTGTTGAACAGAGAAGACTCATGAATACATTCAAGAGAAGGCAATAGCTTGTGCAGCTAAAGAGAATTATTTAATTAAATCTGGAAGCTTTCTAGGAAGCCATAAAAATGAGGTTAATATGTCAGACTAATAAATTCTATATAATTAAGCTCCCCAAATATAGGAATTTCAGAATACGATGCTAAACATATCACAGTAGGGACATCAATTTATTTAATCTTAACATTGTTGTATTGTCTCCATGAACTTCCATTGGTGTCACAATAAGATTATTATGACAGCACCATTAAGCCCCATTCTAATGAATGGGGAATTAGTGTCATGATGGAAACAGCTGCAGCTAAGAGCTGCTGTGTACGATCAGTAGTTATTTTCAAAAAGTCAGATATTTTGCTATTAAACCAATTATATTTTCTCTTTAAATATGTATCTAGCACAAGGAAGAAACCTAGGTTTTCAAGGAACAGTGAAAAGCAGCACAACAAAAAGCGATTTTTGTGGCTATTTAAGTTATTCCACAAAATGTTCCCCATTCCATCTCATTTATAATATTTTTCCAGGCGTGCACAGACATATTACTAGATTTTGGGACCGTCAATCAATAACTTGCATGTTGTGAAGAATCTCTGCTTAGTCCATTGTCCACCTTCTCCTTTCCCAGAGGATAGATAGTAAAAGCCATTTTATCAATCACAGCAGCATCAATGAGAGTAGGATAGAGATCATACCAGTGACAAGAGGAGGAGAATTTAATGACTTAGAACACTACAAAGTTTTTATACCTGTCTACCCTCCATGTCACTTTCCATTCTTATTTACCTCTACAGAACCTCTACATCTGCCTTTCCATGTGCTGCTTTACTATGTTGAGAGAGCACTTCCACTAAAAGCACCTGTTTCCCAGCATTATGTATCACAACTTTTCTCAAATTTCAATGGATTCAATAATAAATTTAGGGTCTGAGACCCTTTAAACATGTTTTCTCTCATGTATTAAGCATTGAGATCTCTGCAGATTTGTAAAGAAACGTATTTAGATTTATGGTAATATATTTCACATACATTCTTCTATTTAATAGAAAATGAAAATATTTTATTGATAATGTCAAAAAGAAAGTTGAGAGTTCTTTATGCAGAGATCCATGTCTGAATCATATCTACTCATATCTAAAAGATAATTCTCCATGCTTTCCAGGGCAGATTTAGTTAAGTCTGCATGTTTCAGGACCAAAGTAAAAGGCTAGAGATATTTAATATTTTAAGCTCTAGGCTGGGATATGTTACAGAGTAGTTGTTTAGAAATCCATATTGGTTTATAGCTAATATTATAAGTAGCTATCAGAATAATATCACAATTTTATGGTCTTTTAGTGGCATTTAAGTGAAATAATTGTTTTTCTTCATAACGAGGATTTCAACTTTTGAATGAAGTAGTTGGAAATGCTTGCTACCTCTGTTATAGTTCCCATTCCCTCCTAAGGATTCAGAGATTATAGTGGTAATTCATAGTTTCATGGTGAAACCTTTTTCTCTTGTGCAAGGGGTATGCCCTGTCAGTCATCACCTATACAGATCCTTTCTCACACACCCCAACCTGCTACAGCAATTCTGTGTTCTGCACTTTAGATAATTCAGATTGCTGAAACTTGGGAGGTCAGTTCAATCATTCCCGCTGTGCTCTTTGGAGAAAACCAGTAACATGAGACTTTCAGTCGTATCCCTGGGTCGTGGGGAACAACGGCTCCTCTGTGCAAATGGAAAGTAAGCACCTGTTGTAAACAAACTAAATACTGTTTTTAAAAAATACAAATATTATTACCTGCCAAAATTATGCCAATCATAGGGAACCAGTTGGTGGCAGAAAGTTCAATACAAGACATGTTCTAAGTAGGTATACTGTGCATCCCTGGTGGAAGCACTCTGATGAAAGGGCAGCTTGTTCAGCATACCTAGATTGAATTTCTTGTAAGGCAGCTGCTTTAGAGGATATAAGATATTTCTCCGAGCCACCTGTTTCCTTTTATTGTGTTACCATTTGAGTTTCTTGGGCCAGCCCATGTGAAGAGATAAGGCAGAGTTGCTGTGTTTTGTTTATCAGGGCATATTTGTTCGTGGTCTTAAATGTTAGTGGAAGAAGTTCAGCAGGGCAACCCCATGTGAGTTGGACAAAGCAGCTGCTTTTGTTCCAAATTTTAGTTTACTTGTGGTTTTATGTCTTGGCACACTGCTGTATCTTTTTTCCTTGACTTGACATAGGAAAAGAGTCAAAGTAATTTTATCTTTTCAAACAGCCACAGAACTGGAGGGAAAAAAAGTCTAGCCTTTATAGTAGAGAAGTCTTCATCAATGATCTGCAGGCCAGCACCATGTTTCATCATTGCTTATACCTTGTGTGGTTCTTTACACCAAAACAGTCTGAGTATTTATCTTTTCATTTAATATATTTGATATATGTGGATATGTTTTTCCCTGTGAGGGTGGTGAGGCCCTGCCACTGGTTGCCCAGAGAAGCTGGGCCAGGTTGGATGCAGCTTGGAGCAACCTGGGATAGTGGAAGCTGTCCCTGCCCATGTCAGGGGGTGGAAGAAGATGGTTTTTAACCATCTAAACCATTCTAAAATTCTATGACAGTTTTTATCTCAAACTGCCTTGGTGAATCCTCATTTAAGGTGTATCATAAAAGCAAAACAAGTGCCCAGTGTGGAGCAATGGGGTTGGGTCAGTTTGTCAACGGTTATGACAAAGGGGCTCAAAATGACGCACGGATACCTGTGTAGCTGCAAATAGAAAATCTTTTATTTCTGGTAACTTAAAACACGCTTGGCAGTGTTGAGCAATACCCCCAGATAATAAAACACCAAAGTAATTAAGCCATATTTCCTTCTTTTAAGGAATACTAAGATAGATTACTGGTGAGACGTTCTAAAGCAAGAGAATCGCTGAGAGTAAAATAATATTCAGATTCCAATAAAAATAGTCCTGCCATGTACATCACAAATTCAGTATACAGAAAGAAGATAAGATGTTATTTATTTAATCCTTGTTTACATTATTTTTTCTGAAATAGTTAAAAAAAATCCAACATGAAAATTGGGCATTTAAAAATATTAATGTGGCAACATGATTGCAGCGATTTTTATAAGGGTAAGCGATCTCTGCCTGTAGACAATGTCGATGTTTTGTGACTGAATTAATATTCACTATCTTAAAAAAAATCCCCCCCACCCCCCAATAATGTAACAAACAAAAAAATAATTTATTTTTCTTAAACTATTTTTAATACTTTGAAAATCCCAAAGCCCTTCCCTCTACTGCTTTTGATTCTTGATAAAATCATGCAAACACAGCCAGTTTGATGCTATTTTTTTGTTTACAGTATTGCTGTGTTGTTTTGGTTAACAGAATGAAAAACAGCACAGTTATACTACAAGTAAAAATGTTTTATTCTTAGTTTGTTTCATCAATAAAAGCTGACATTTTTGCAAGAAAGATGTTATACTATTGGAATTAACTCTTAGTCAATTGTAAATAATTGTATTATATTGGTATGTTATCATGAAGATTAGAAATCATTTCCTACAGAATCATGTTCCTGCTTTCTCAGCACTGTTTCAATTGAAAGGAATTTGAATGAAGTGCATCTCATTACTAACATAAAGTAGATGGAGCTTGAATAATTTTTATATTTATTTTCCATAGATAGCTATTACATTTCTTATCCTATCCATCCAAATTTTATAAAATAAATTGTTTTAATCCGTTTTTTGGAGAGAGGCAATGAATTTGTTTTTGCAGAAGTAATACATCTGAATATATTGTAATATGCATAAAAATCTGTTAACACAGTTATTTATACAAAAAGTGTAGCTGCCTTACCTTTGATTTAATTTACATACTTTATTTGCCTTCTGACAAGTTCTTCCCTTGCCTTTTTTTATTTATGTGCCAAAAATATGTCTTTTCAGATAAGTCAACTAAAACTTTAATGTATTGTATATTTTAAAACTACATAAAATGTTTTATGCATTTGCTAGTTTTTTTCCCACAAGCATTTGTTAAAGGTGATGCTATATCAAGATTAGACATGTTTTACCACTGATAACAGCATAATGACATTGTATTTCTTAAATATTATGAGCAAATAGATGTGTTCTATTTTAAAGTCGAAGCTGACATTTAGGTTGAATTATCAAGCATTAAAAAAAAAAAAAAAGAAAGAAGAAAAAAAAATCTTTATTACTCAAAGGTCAAAACTTTGGCAGCCTCCGTTTTTCAAATATAAGAATTCAGGCCCACACCCTGAGAAAGAATTTGATGCATTTACTTTAAGTATGTGAAAGATCTGAGCAATATAATTATTTTTCCATTCAAATGTGGAAAACAATAAAAGTTTCCCATATGTAGTTCATAGGCTGTAACTCACATCACTCAGCACTAAAGCAATAAGCAATCGAGTGTTGATACAAAGAGCTCCAACTCTGGAAATATCAGCTTAACCCTTGCGGTCTTTCTCTGCACTTTGCTACTGTAAACATGGTTTGAATTTACATAAGCCACCATTCATATTCTTGTGAGTTCATAATATAAATAATGCAGAAAATCTCATTCACTTCCCCTAAATTATGCTAGTCATTACAGATGATTCATGTAAGTATTAATCTCTTGGATGTGGCAGAAAACTAGGGAGGAGAAACTACCTATCATATCATTTGCAGTTAAGAACCTGCTGCGTATTTCTAAGCTTTGCTTGGAATGCTTTCCAATAATTGGGTGTGCATCTTTTCACTCTCCTGTAATCCAAGTGGCAGTATGGGTTTCTCTGTGGTTTCCTCATGCTAGAAAATACAATTTGTGGAAAGAGGCTGAAGTAACAGCATGCCTGGGGGCAGGTTGCTGTCTTGCATGCAAGTTTGAGAAGAACAGCTACAAATCTCTTTATTTGTTCATCAGGAGGTATGGGATGATGGGGGAATAAACTGGGAAAGAAAATGCTTAAATCATGGAATCACAGTGTCCTAGAATGGTTTGGGTTGGAAGGAACCTTGAAGCCGAATTCATTCCATGGGCAGGAAAACCTTCCACTAGAACAGATTGCTCCAAGCCCCATCCAACTTGGCCTTAGACACTTCCAGGGATGAGGCAGCCACAACTTCAATATTTATCTCCTAAGACAACTTTAGTGCAAATTGATTTATGCCCCTGAAAATGCTGGCTGCCTCTTACCTTGGAAAATCTTGTCGTGACAGAGAATCAGAGCAGGATTACTTTTATAGCTCTGTATTTCTGGTGAGCAATGCACCAAGATGTAGATCATTGACAGGTTTTTATACATCTCCACATCTTTAGCTTATGTTTTCCTTTGTCCACTTCAGTGTGTAGTCTTCCTCTGAGCTTCTGCACCTTGTCACCTTCCAGGAAAAAAAAGTCTAAAGGCAAAATACTGAATTCAAACTGTTGAATATCATATAAATATGGGCAGGACACAGAATCTTGGTGTTCATACCTATGAGGAAACTCATGCAGGATGATCTTAAGGACAGGGCAACAAGTGACTGATAGAAGAAATCAGCTGTTGAAACTCCAAAGGGGTTAGGGTAAGAGAAGCACCAAGGCACATCAGGGAGGAAACACATAACTGGACATCTCTGCAAAGCTCGGAAAAGTAGAGAAATACTCAGACTAGGAAATATATTGCAGTAATTAGTCATATATATTAGGAGTTGGACATTTATACCTGATATTCATTAATACCTGATGGATATATATATATATAGAGAGAGAGAGAGAGTGTACATTGCTGGGTAACTGTATTTAAAATGCTTTAAAAATATTCTCTTTTTCTGAAAGTCACTAGAGCCATGAAAGAACATCTATAGACTCTTTAAAATCCATCTTTAAACCCACTTCTTGTGCCGTGGGTTTGTAATACTGACCATCCAGCCATATTCCAGATTCTCCATTAGCTCAGGAGTATTCCACCTTCTAGTGAGAAGAACAAGAAAATGGGGATTATAATAAAAAGACATGATTCATACTGCTATAAATACTATTATGAAGACTCAGACATTTAAGTCTTAGGATTGCTGCCATTGCTTGTAAAATGCTCATTATCACAAAAGACTTTGAGGAATGGCATGTTCATGGGTTCTATGCCAATGTAGAGATAGGACAGAGCTTTACAGGTAGATACCAGTGTTATGTTTAGAAATTCTCATCTCAAATATCTTGAATATTTGAATATTTCAAGGAAGAATAAAGACATTGATTGCAGCTTTTATTCAAGCCAATTCATAATATTTTCCTTGCATTTTCTTGTGGCACTGCGTTCAGACTGTTTTGAAAACCTTATAATTATTTCGTGTGTGTGTGAGAGAGAGAGCTTTTAGATTAATCTTATGGACTATAGGGTATTCTTCACTATGAAGTTTTAAAAGATACAAAAGAAAAAACCTTGCTCAAATGTAGAAGTTATTTTTGCAGTAACGTATGTCATGATTTTTAAACATTCAGGCCTTTAAACTTTTTTTTTATAGTGTATGTTCTTGCCAATCCCAGCACAGTTCTACAAAGTAAAATATTTGGCAGTGAATTCATATTAACAGATGGAACAAGAAATTAACACGTTTTTGCTTCGCTAATTCACAGTTCTTTTAATACGCTAATTCTAAATCACCTGTTCTGACTTTGACAGGCTACAGACACCTGTTTGGGGTAATATTCCACAGCTAATTATTACATGAGAAACTCAGTTTCCAACAAAAGGGTTTCTGTGTGAAATTGTCATAGTTAACAAATTAGTAATACCGACTTTTTACAAAAATAGCTTGCAGTTTAAATTTACATGTACTTAACCTTGCCTGAAGAACTGGGAGCAGTGGGGGTGCAGGGGGGCAGCTTCTCCCCCAGCACAAGGCGAGCTGGTGCCTCCATTCCAGAGCTGGAAAGTTCCTGATGTAAATCCTGGTTCTTGTAGCTGAGTTAGAGATACCAGATCATGAAGAGCATGATGCTGCTCACAAAAACAAAACAAAACAAAAAAACAACCAAAAAAAAAAACCAAGAGAAAAAGGCAAGAAGTTTCTTCCAAGGAGAAAGCTTGGACTAATTTCCATCTCACCAGGGTTGGTGAAGTTTAGAATCAGAGTAAGGAAAGAAAAGTCTTTTTTTTAATATTTTTTTTTTTACTGATAGCCCTGCTGCAACATAAAGACATTACAGTGCTGTTACACTTGGAGTTTGTGCTGTTTACCTCTATAAATCAGATATAGTGGTTTAGAACTGAGCTTCATTGTAGGATGTAATGTTTAAATATTGCCCCAAAAGCTGGCAGGGGATAATTTAATCCTATATCATTGAATGTGTGAGCTTTTTTTTCAATGTATCTGTGCCTGTCAGAAAAAAAATACATGTTTTGTGGTTGCCTTTTTAGAAGTTTATTACACTTCTGTCATAATGAGTCATCATGTGAACATGGGAAAGGGGGGAAGGGAGGAAAGGAGAAGTTATTCCTTCTCACTGCTCTTCTTCTCTGCTCTTTCACTCTTGACAGGAGAGATGATACAGCCCCAGTTGTGCACCAGTGTGGAGGCCAAGTAGAGTCTGTAGCCATAAAAATTTTATGATAATGGTGTAAAAATCAAATCTGGCATGGGAATGAGGGGATAAACGATGTTGGTCAGTGCAATAGGATGAGAAAAAAAAATGCCCAAAACAAGAGGAAAAAGGTAGAGGTAGTCTGAACACAGCCATGTCTTATCACAAACTGCAGTGTCTTACAAAGCAGCACTGATGCTACTGTAACTTTATATTTCGCATTTCTCAACACCCTGAATACTTTAAACACAAAATTAATCCAAAGTCCTTTGTTAGTCTTGCTTTGAACCTTCCTTAGTTCATCTCCAACTGTTTTATCATGAGTTTATTGATGGAAACGATGTTTTATAGCTCAACTGTAAGACATACATGACTCAGTGAACTTCTTTCCTTTGTTCTCTCTTCTTCTGATTCCTCCCTTCTTTTCTTCTATCTTTTCCCCACCTTTACATCTACTCCCCCTTATGTTTTTATAATGTTCAACTATCTTGTCAGATAATCTACTGCAAGCTGTGATATGAATCTCTCAGCCTTAAAAATATCATTGCTCTGTTAAACCTAATAAAGAGTTCAGAGGGAAAATTCAAAATTATCATCAGTCATCCTTTCTTAGTTGTGCTTCGTTCGTGGATCTGAGGAGTTTCTGAGGAATCTGGTAGACTCAAATATATGGCTACTTCTTGCCATTCCTGAACACCTGGGTGCTTTGAAGTGGCAATGAATATTGCTGCCAAGTCAAGCTGACCAGAGTTGTGTTTACTTTTCCTGTTCCCCAAGGAAAATAAGTAGAATCTATTCCAGGGTTTTTTTTTTTTCATGTTTGTGCCCACATCTGCTTTGTAGCTTTCCTCAGGAAAATAAATATATGTGGTGATTGGTAAGTCGGGGAATGTTAAACGGTCCTGGATAAAAAAATATACCAACTTCTGAATTAATCCAGTGAAATTATACAAGGGCTTATAACAAAGAGAATGTAAGTGGCCCATGATGCTTCGGTCTGCTGAGTCAAATTAAGTTAATTTGCACTCACTGTGATAGTTCTTGTTCTTTGGAAAACTGATTAAAATGATGCTACCTGGCACCTGGTCTGGATACAGACTCTGTGATCATGTAACTTCTCTAATTAGAGAAAGCAGTTTTATATTCAAACAGTTTTAAAGGTATAACTCAACAAAAACACCACATAATGTCTAAAAGTCCCTTTCGTGAGAGCTATAGGAGTGTAACCCCTCTGATACGTGTGCAAACTGTAAAGTCTCAGGCTCAGTGCTGAGTATTGTTTTATGGCTTAAAAATATTACATTAAATTATCCATTTGTAGTTATCTTCCACAGCTTGTCAGAGGGAGAAAGTAGAATATCTATCATGCGATTTCCTTTCTGCTTTCTGTAGGACAAAAATGATAGCAAATGCTCTATCCGTCTGTTAGCTAGGTTACCCCACTAATTTTTAAGTGGACCATAAGTCCTTCCTATCACAAAAACTATAAGTGAGGGTCTGCAGAAGTTAGGGCTAGCACTTGCGCTGGGGGGGATCTTTTAATTTTTTGACTGTATTTGCATGAATAGCATTTTGTTGCTAATGTCTGTGTCCTTAAATGACTCTTACTTAGTGTATGACAGTAGTTTTCAGTTGTAGTTTCTGCATGCTGCTTTGTAAGACTTTGTTATTGCTTTAATCAGTTTCATTACACCTCGGTGTCTAGATCCTCTCCTTGTCAAAATATCATAGTCAGGCATTAACCACGAAATGATGATATGAATCTTAAGGCAGTAGGATCTGGCATTGATGCCGAGGGATTTCTGCTCTTCCACTTGTTCACTCTCATGTTCCTGTCTTTTTCTTTTGGTTATTTATGCCTGACCTAAGCAGAACTCCATCTAGTTAAAGCACTCTAAGAGAATTTACCTCTTTGATTTGCAATGGATTTCTCAAGAATCACAATCAGCACATTTTGGTTAAGCTTATCTGACCCTGGAAAGTGACAGGACATGAACTAGGGGAAAAAAATTCCCAATGAACAGCACCAGATGAGCGACGTTTTGCCCACTGTGGCTGGGAAATCGCTACCGAGTTGGTCGTTATAGACAGTGATTGATCCCTGCTTCTTCAACGGATACGTGATAGATAAGGGAAATAGTCAAGTCTGGAAGAAGCTATTTTGAGCTTGTATTAACTGGAGGATTTTCAGCAGATGTCTTAATAGTTGGAAATCAGCAATAGTATGTGGATTTATTTGTGTGCCATCTGAACCATTTGACTTGCCAGATGCATGTTGTTTAATAGCCTTTTGTACATCATTTTCAGAACATAGTTCAGTAAGATTTTCTTTTACTGTGTGAAATAACCCATTCTGTGGATAGCAATTCCTATTGTTAGATTGTGTGTTGAAGAGACTAATAGGGTGCAGTTAATGCAGAAAAAAGAGAATATGCAAAACGCTCACCCGTGCACCGAGACGCACAATAGAAACTTGGGATGAAATCATTCTTTATATCTTTTTTGAACATCATGCATTTTTCTGCTTTTTGGATGTCTTTTGCTTGGCAGTGATCTTTTGTTTAGGTATTTAAAAGCCACTTTACTGCCTCAGTGTTTAGATTGTTTCAGTCACTCCTATCTTGTTACTGTCAACATTATCATACTCTAATATGGTTTCAATTATTTGCAGACATTTCAGTCCTCTACCTAATGTGAAGATAGTTTCAGCTTTCTGTTGTTCTTGTATTAAGACATATCTGAAAAGATAAATGAGATCTTAGCTCTTATGCTGACTCATATCATACAGCCCCTGCCAATCATTGTGTGATTAGATGAACGTGAAATACAAGCACACGTTGATTAATCACTACTAACAAGTTTGTTTTATTATTTTTTTCTTTGATTATCCTTCAGTGAATCGATGATATACATAAATACCTCTGATAATTTGGTTATGTGTGTATTTAAAATAGAATATTTCTGTATTTTATTTGGACATGAATGGTGATTCATTCAAAATTATCCAGAATTCAGTGGCAATTCCTATTGTGATGTATTAGATCCTGGAAATTACTCTTTGTATGATAAAGAGAGTGAGCTCTCTGACAGTGAGCAGCAAGGAAGAGGAGAAAGGTTGTCTGATTAGGCTGATATTATGACTTCATAAAATTTAATTTGTTGATCAATTAACATCAAATACTATGACAGGAATATTTTTATGGACAAGGGTATTAATCAGAGTCTATGGAAAAGAGTGGTCAAATAGTGATCAAGGAGCCCAACTAGGGTTTTGGAATGTATGCTATGGAGGTAGATGTAAATTACATGAAAGGAAAAAAATCTCTAAGGGAGACAAGATTATCAGGCTGAAGGTGCCTCATGTCCACAGTTATGGGAGAAAACTGTTGTCTACCAGAGAAAAAGATCCCACTGGAATCTCAATGCAGGAATGTGTAGGATGTACACTCAGCAACTCCAGCCACCAGATGGTAGACTCTGCTTACTGGTTAAGTCAGCTCTAGTGTCTGGTCACCAGTTGGCAGAAACAGCAGTAGACAAATTACATCACCTTAGAATCACAAAGCACAATATCACTCCTGTATTTTGATACAAGTGTAACCCTTCTTTCAAATTTCTGCTAAAACACACCAAAAAAAAATTACCAAATCCCTGTCAATATTACACAGCATCTATAAATATTCTCAGATGGAGACCAAGAAGGAAAGTATATTTTTATTAGGCTGTTTATTATGTGAGTGGAATTAGCAAGAGACAGTTGGTGTAGAAAAATTAATGAACTAGAGTTTCATGGCTGGAATTTACTCCAACCTGCCTTATGTTACCAGTAAAATTTGTTTGGGGAACCTCAACATACTCTTTAGGAGACATTTGTCCATTTTGCCAAATGATCACACAACTGAGTACATTCTAATGGCATTCTCTGTTATATTTTAAATTCTCCTTTCATTGTGTAGAAAAAAACCTACAGTGACAGAACACAAATGTTTGCATTTATAGAAGACATTTTTGGACAAAGCCTATGAATCATTTACATGTGTGGGAGATACATATATATGGTCTAGAGTCATACCAAAGATTTTAAAAGAGCCAACAAGGACTAATTGGACAAAATCTCAATGATTTTGTGCCTAGTAAGGTATGAACTGTAAAAGAGAGCTGAAAACATTGGGCTTTGCAAAGAGAATGAAAACCATCTGTCATAAATACTTTCCACATATTATATTCAGTCCAGCTATTAATTAAGTGATTTTGCATTACTACTTTCAAGAGCAGAGCCTTCATTACTGGGAGAAAACCTGAGGTACACATTTGAGCTTCCATGTCAAAGATGGTTCCATACCATCTCTGAACAGTGAATGGAGATAGAAGGGTCATCCTCTATACAAGGATATATTTTATCACAAAGGCGAAGTTTCAGTGTTGCAGCTGTGATGGATTGTAGTTTACAACCTCTGAGTAAGCAAATGCTCGTGTTTGATGCTCAGGGGTCTCCTCCAGTGCTGTGAGAACTGGAGCTGGTGTCCTTCAGAGCTACCTGAGGGAAATGTGGCTGTGAACCACAGCCGCCTGCTTGAGTTTGCCAGTGGGTTCTCAGCTGAGTGTCTGACACACCAGTTGCCAAGAGACCGATCCAAGTCTTGTTTAAATGAATGTGACTTTTTTTGCTGTGATTGGTAGGCTTCAGTTCTGGCTTCCTTTTTTCAGCTCCAGTAGCCTGAGTGCCATCCTCCCTTGTATTGCACTATCCTCTGGGCTCCTGAGGAAGAGGGAGATTGATGGTAGAAAATGAGGGACAATTTCTTGCTCTTACTTCTTTTCATAGTAATGCATGGACCAAGTCCAATATCTCACTGTTTTCCACATGGAGCTGTAAATGAGGATTTCTCACGGCGTTGGGACACATCCACGTCTTGACACTATTTTGTGCATCATGTAGCAATATGCTTCTCTCTGCTCCCAATGTCCCTTGGTCTGGGGTAGATGATGTGGTGAACAGCAATTTTTCATGGTAAACTACGTAATAAATGCTACAATTTCCTATGAGAGTGGATTGATTATTATAATGGACTGAGAATCTTGGCAGTTAATGCGTTCAGTGGAAGGCATATATACCGTCATATATTTTTGCTGATTCTACTTAGTTCTGATCTTTCAGCATCCCATTGTACCTCATGAAGTCCTATGCTATATTGTCTTCCATTTCATTGAACAGATCAGTTCTGTCCTAGTGGCAAAATCTGAAAGTACGAGGTGCAGGTCTTGGGAGTAGGCCCCTGACCTAGAGGAATAAAGTACCAAGAGTCACCTAATCTTCTTTGGCATGAAAAATTCAACTGGATGCCTCATAAGAAAATGCCTCTTATGACATTTGATGTTACTTCTGAAGTCAGACTACTTCATAAAAGTCTATTGTACAGTAAGTTTTTTTTTTGTGCTTCTTATTCTGACCATTCCTGGAGTATTTTCCAGAGGTTGATAGATTCAAATGACTGATTTGTTCAAAGCTAATTGAAAATTCTGAGGCCTATTAAAAAAAAAACTGTTCTAGATTTAGTTTAGCTCGTTGTTGAATCCATATTTTTCTGCTTTAAACCTATGAATCAGAACATCAAAAAAAATTGAATTATAATCAGCAGTGGCAACACGGAGTGTGCAGGGGGGATGCATTATTGCCATGATGCTATGAACCATGAAGCTGAGTTGTTGTGGAGAGAAAACAAATTAAGACTGTTATGTGGTCACTGCAGAAATCTGTCTGTAATCGGGAAACTACATAATAATGTAGAGAAATTAAACCAGTTTTAAGTGCTCCAGCTTTTCTGGAGGCAGCAGCAATTCATAGAATCATTGAGGTTTGAAAGGACCTCTTATATTATGGAGTCCAACTGTTAATCAAACTCTGCCAGGTCCACTATTAAACCAAGTCCTTAGACACCACATCTGAATGTCTTTGAGGACTTCCACCACTTCCCTTGGGAGCCTGTTCCAATGCTTGAGCATCCTTTCAGTGAGGGAATTCAGTTAATTCCTTGCTGCTGTGACTTGATGTGCTCAGGTACCCAAACTTGCTCAGATATATCTGAGCCACAGAGAAACCAACACAATGTGTATTTACATAGATTTACATAACTAAGGCCACAAAGTGGATGATATACTTGGACACAATTACAGAAGTTCCTCTTCTAGAGAGCTCTTTGTATCAGAGATCATGTAGAACCAAACATTTCCACACAGAACCTCTCTTCTTAATCTTTTCATGCACCTTTGCATTAATGAAGCCCAACTCTTTCATATCACAAACGTTTAGTGGTGATGAAAGTACATGAGGATCTGAATTGAAATGAATGTGGACAAGTTTCCTTAAATACAGCAGCTTCATAAATTTGGTGGGTTTTGGCTTTTGGCTGGTTTTGGTAGAATACCTGTGTATATTACTGTATCCTGGAAAAGTGTTAAAATCTTTGCTGTGTGATCCACCTATAGTAAATGACTCATTTAAGGAAATTTGACACTTTCTGAAACATTTACAGTCTTAAAAATCACAGTGGTGCCAAGAAAATGAGGGTGATTGAGATGATGTATCAAACTGAGAAAAAACAACAAATAAATGTAAATAATGATTGGTTCATCTGAGTTATTTTTCCTCATTTTCTTTTGTAATTCTGACTACATATTACCTAAGATACATTTATAAATGAACTTGCCTGGTTCAATTCTCCTTTGAGTGTGTGCCAATACATATAAACAAGAGTTTTTGAAACCACTTAGTGCTCCACCAAAGTAGCAGGGCATTAGGTTCTCCTTCATTCATTTGAAAACTTCTAGAAGAAAATGCCACTTATCTTAAATAGTATTTGTCAGATTTTCTTCATTGAACTTGGTAAATACATCTCTTTTGACATTTTGATGTATAATCATCAGTCCAGAGTGAACCTAAGTGACTGGGCTTTGGCCCGTGAATAGCTTTTGTTTCTGTGTGACACTAACACGTTGCAGTGTGGGTCTTTTTTTAAAAAAGATATAATGAATATTCAAAATTAGAGTTATTCTCCATTGTTCACGGTAGGCCAAGTGTCATAACATAAAGAGAATATTTACTATGCAATCTAGAGGTTTTATGAATGTTTCTAAATTGAAGGTTTTTGCATAATACATGCTTTGGAACATCTGTCAATGAGAAATATAAATTGTCAATTTTCCTTTGAATGGACAACAATTTAAAGGGAAATATTTTAACTGTCTTTACAGATTCCTTGCATTCATAAGTAGTAATAGGCATTCATTCTTATTCCCTGAAAACTCCCTTTGAACTTACTTCCTAAAATATTATTGACTCCATCCCCTACCTTTTGCATAGTTCATACCTCAATAAAATATTCATTGACACCGCCCAAAGAAATATGTTATGATACTACATGGGACACTCTTAGAGTTGTTGTTTATAATTTTTTTACATTCAAAATTTAGGATGATCTCCAACATGTCTATTGCAGCTTCTTGAGACTCAAGATCTGCTTTTCTAGTATTGTCCTGCACTGATTTCAGTATCTGACAAGTACTTTAGTCATAGATTCTTGATTCAACCGTTTGCTGTGATCTACTTAGACTAACCAGTGGATCTGCTCATGACCAGCTGATCTGGTCATGATAAATTTCTTCAGCAAATTTAGTTTTCAAACCAATAAGTAAAACTATGTAAATTGAAACTACATGTAAAGATGGATATAAATTATTTGATTCAGCTTCGTTTTCTGTAGAGGAAGGACATATGGAATGAACTGTGGATGTCCCACCCCTGGAAGTGTTCAAGGCCAGGTTGGACAGGGCTTGGAGCGAGCTGGGACAGTGGAAGGGGTCCCTGCCCATGACAGGGAGTGGAACAAGATGATGTTTAAAGTCTTAACCAATACAAACTATTCTGCAATATAATATGATTCTAGGAATTGAGGTGGAAAAGAAGAAATGGCAGGATTGTAATTGTAGCTGAGGGACAGGAGGGGTTCGTTGTTTTAATATCTGTTTTTCACGTTCATGTGCAGTTAGTCTTACCTTGTCTGTTTTAACTTTCTGTCCCTTTGTTGCATCCTGGAGGGGCTGGGGAGAAAGTTTCCATTTGCAGCTGAGTTTCAGAAATTCTCTCTGGGCAGAGAGAGAAGCAATACAGTGGTGTTTTCTGAGGGTGTGAAATATCTGGTGTCCTGCAGGTCAGTGTGGGTCACACTTGCCCTAAGCAGGCAAGTCTGGTGACTCTAAGGAACAGCAAATTTACCACATGTGTGCAGAAGGATTATGGTACATATGTATCATAGACCTTGTTCTGCTGCAAAATGCAAAAAGGGTTTGTTGTTTGCCCAGAATAACCAGACCACACAGCCATGTTAGACTCAAATCTTTCTGTGACTCCAAGATCCTCAAACTGCCTGCAGGAGAAGGGCTTGTAGGAGTCACCAACAAACCAGAAATTCTTGCTGATGGCAGGTGAACTGTGGCATAAATGTCAGAAGAAAACACCCCTTGATTTCTACTTAATCCCCAAGCTCTCTCCAGCCAGCTGAACCCTGTGCTTGAGGATCTTTTATTCTTCAGGTGTGACATTGTGACCCTCTCCCTAAGGCAACCTTCCTTTTTGTGGCTCTCACCCAGAGCTCATAGGGAACACAATTATAAAAGGCAAGCCATAAGCAAAAATCTTCTTTTGATAAGAATGATCACTCAAAATAATGGAATATTCAGGGCACTGAGATTAGTTTATCGAGTATTGCTCACACCGTGGCTATTTCACTGCATGCATGAGCCTAATAGGGAAGAGAAGTCAAGTTTCAAAGACCTGATCCTACTTTCCTGACTCATTTGAAACAAGCAATGAACTCAACATCTTTGTTTCAATAAAGGCTATAATAATAATAAGAGCTCCAGATTTTCTAAAAAAATAAGAAGGTTAATGTAGTATCTGGAGTCTGACCTCAGGTCTAAATTGTGATTCTAATGTTAATCATTATGAGACATAGCTTCACACCTCATAAATCCAGTCAGCCTGTTTCGACTATCCAGTGCAATATTTAAATAAAGAGCAGTTTCACAAAGACATGCATCACTATAGATTCCCTTTTTGCACTTTTTCAAATTATGTTGCTGCTTTATACAAACCACCTTTCATAAGCTGTCTGCCAGAAAGCTCTAAAAATAATAGCACAGACGCTTGCAACAACAAATTGGCTACCTCACTTTCACTGAATCGAATGTTCAGATGAAAAGGTTTTTGCTTCCAAGTGTTTGAGGCATACCTTGAATATGTTACTAGGCTCAGATGTACTGGTTGCAAAAATAAAATGAAAGATAAAGAATTTGTTTACAATCATCTTGATATCCAGTTTTTAAAAAATTAAGATATCTTGAAATGAAAGGTAAAAAGATTTTGATACGGTAAGTAGTCAACCATATTTGTGGCTTAAAAATAATCTATGGCTATTTTGAACTTGAAATTGTACTTTCTAAATCCTCTATAGGGATGCATACCCATGTGTACATGTACTTGTGTTGGCTCTCTCATATTTTAAGGTTTTGGGTTCATCCCATGTCCAGAGATGAGAATAAAGTTGTGTGGTAAGAACAAAGCTCATTTGTGCTGTCTGGGCAAGGAGAGAGTTCCTGCCTGGCTGCTTCCTATCAGACTCAAATAGTACCAGAGCAACTCCAGGTTTCCACAATTTGCAGATGTCACTAGCTGTCTTGTTGTCTCTGTGGCTGAGAACGAGCTGCTCCTTCTTCATTCTGAAAAGGAAACCCCAAATAAATTTGTGGAAGTTCAGATGTTTGAGGAAATTATGTGATCTCCATTTATGTAGCCCTACGCTTACTTACTTTTGTGAACAAGTAGTGCCACCAAGGTTGGTGAAAATATTTGTGAATATCCTCCTGAATGCAAATGTATAGAAATCATAGAATCCCTAAGGTTGGAAAAGACCTCTCAGAACACCAAGTCCAGCCATTATCCTAATACTGCCAAGCCTACCACTAAATTATGTCCCTAAACACCACATAGACACGTTTTTGAATGCTTCCAGGGACAATGATTCCACTACTTCCCTGGGAAGCATTTCTCCAATGCCTGACCACCATTTCAATGAGGAAAGTATACCCGGTATCCAACCTAAACTCCTCTAATGCAACTTGAGACTGTTTTCTCTCAATCTGTTGTTTGTTATTTGGGGGAAAGAATGACCCCTGGCTACAGTCTCCTTTCAGGTCGTTGAAGAGAGTGAGAAGATCCCTGTTCAGCCTCCATTTCTCCAGACTGAACAACCCCAGGTCCGTCAGCTACTTCTCACTCTTGCCTGTAAAGAGTAAAAGAAAACCAACCGCTAACACCTCGTCGTAATACTGAATTTGGTTTTTGTCCAAACCTATGAAAACACCTAAGTACACAGAGCTTTTTTAACTCATGGCTACTATATCCAGTTATCACATGCCTTCAAGTGGGACGTGATGACATACTTATGTATTCATGAGATCACTTCTCCTAAGCTGTTCACGTATGGTGTTTGCAAGCCACGCGTCCTGCTTTCCTCTGGGAACTGGAAACAAGAACAGCTGAAAACTGAGCAAAACTATACAGTCTTTTTTTAAACTCCCATTTCTAAAACTGAGTTTTTATAGTTTTCCCCCCAAACTTCCTGGGACAAATTCTTCTCGCTCTTCATACCATAAGTGATAAAATGCAAATGTCAAACATTATTAGTTCTGTAGCATAAGAACTAATTTTTGTTTTTTCTAAGCAGTTTATATAGGAAATTTTGGAATGTTTCCAGTCATCTTCACTATCATTTAGTCCTTAAAACCCAGAACAGACATTTAAACTGAAAAACATTATATCTTGTGTGCAGATGCACATGCAGCACCATCGGAAGATGAATAGTTGTAGTCCTGAACTGGTGTCACTATCAAACAGACTCTTTATAATTACATAAGAAAGCATTTTAATAAAAAATTCCAGCTTGGACACTCCTTTGTGAGCAGAGGAGTGAGCTGCATAAGGAGAAAAGTCCACAAGTGATTAGCAGTTGATTTCCATGAGAAATTTCCAACACCTCTAATTTGATTTTTCTTTCTTTTCTTTAATGAACACTTTCCTCAGTGATGTTGTTTGTTGTTTAAGATACCTCCCAGCATCATTTTTAATGTCATTACAATATGCAGGCTCTGCAGTTTGGCGAACTTAAATACCAGACAGCTCATAAAAAAACTGTGGCTCTTATGGCACTACAGATAGCAGCTTCTGTATTAGATTTGTACTACTTTAATGCTGCCTTTTCTATATCTCAAGGCTGTTTCATGCAAATATATAAGCTTAGGTATTCTCACAAACAAGCAGCCATAACATTTCAGTAACTTTGTTTTAAAAGAAAGACTTTTGAACATGCAGGAAATATTAGTACATCAAACAAAGTGAAAGACAAGGTAGTTTAACTTGTTGGTTTGTTTGCTGAAACTCTAAAGTAAATATACTGTAGCTAAAAGTGTTCCATTTTTATCTGCCTGCTGCAGTAATGGCTGTGTTACTTCAGGGCTTACACTTCAATAATTGATCAGGGTTTGTATAGCACCGGCTAAGAGCAAAAATAAGAGTGTTGCTTTGAACAAACTGCTGCAATGTTATAGCATTAGGCACAGAAACAAGATTCTGGAAATATAGATATATAAAAAACAGGAAAAAGATGGATAAGTTGGAGTGGTAAATACTGCTTCAGGCTAGAAAGTAATGAGAATTTTTCCATAGAGAGTTTTGACCTGCTATTCAAAAATTGTTTCTTGTCTTAATAAATCCTAAAAGTGTAATTTACTTGCAAAAGGGAAAGAACAAAGGCACCAAAATTCTTTTGATAACAACACTTGTTAAGGTTGATAAGTTGGGTTTCAAATGTGTGAAGAAAAATGTGTGACAGTTTGTTTTAAGGTGACAACCTAAGTGTTCAGATACTTCCATCTTGTGCTGTTTATAAAGCAGTACTCTAGTAAATGCTTTACACATGTATATTAGAAGTGGAAACAATAGATAACATATCTTCCTATCAAATTTTACAAAAGCTTTAGTATCTCTACAAATTTACCAAATCTTTGGTATACTTTAGCTATTAAATTAAAGTCATTTCAGAATATGTTCAAATAAATCAAAATTATATGTATCATTTCTTTTTGATGATAAATTATTTTGAGCCTTTATTTTTGGAGTATTTTTTCTTATTTTCAGGGCTTTAAATTTTCTTCCATAGACTCAACTTTACTGCCAAATAAAAGACAAAAGGCATATTTATTCAGCTGATAAAAATTCGTGTTGAATCGATAAAGTGTGAGAAATTCTCAATAAAAGATGAAAATGCCATCTTTCAGCTGTTCTTCACAGAGCAGGTTCTTCCCGGTGGATAATTTTGAATAGCATAGGTACCACAATGTCTTTTGACTTTATGGGTTTGTCAAATATGTTCATTAAGGTTAAATGATAGGAAATGTAATTTATATACAAGTCAATACGGTTATCTCAAGCTGAGTGTACACAAAGAAAACGAGAGATGAAACTGTATTTGAGGGCACTTCATGTTTAACTACCTGATACAGCTGTTGAAAGTCTGTAGGTTATTTTCAAATGTACTCATGAATAAATATCACTGTGTTTGATTACTACAGCAACCTAAAATTTCTCCAAGGATGGGAAAGAGAACTTGATAGTTACAGCCTTTTCCTCCTCACTTCATGTATAAAGCACTGCTTGAATAAAGTATTAACTGGTTTTCAAATAACGTAGACAGGGTTGCATGACATATGGTAGTTTGTTGTTATTGAGTACTTCACAACATTACATGGATGTTGGTCACAAATACATGACATTTTTATATATATTTAAAAGAAAAAGAGTCTACTTCATGAATCTCTCACTGTCTGCCCATGGTAGGTCCTCGGTTACACAAGTCATCGTAATTATTGTCTGGCAGTGGTGTATTTTACTGGAGTCACTTGGGTGCTAAAAACAAAGCACAAAACCAAACAAAACCTTCTCTAGCGTTGTTTTGAAGTGACGCCACTTCAGTGGCATTTAGCAAAAAACCTGCTCAGATGGCAGAGAAGTTGCTCCAGCGGAATTTGATAAAAAGCCAATTGCATGGTATTAAGCCACATTCCTATTGAGAATTTGTATTGACATTGTATTGCTCCCTTTAAGAAACATTACTTGAAATAGTTATGAGAAAAATATATGAAGGTTCAAATGTTAATTAACATCACCTTCTGCCATTTTAATCCAACAGTATTCATTCTGTTTTCTCCATGTCCATCTTATGGAACACAAAGTCTAGAAATTTTCATTATTTAAAAGCTAAAATTCCCGCAGATGGATTGCTGCTCAGGAGAACCATGGTGTATTTTGTCAGATCTGTTACTGTGATACTCTTAAGTGCGATGACACCCCCGTATATTGAATAAATAATTAACAGCTCCTATGAAAATTCCAATTTGACTCAACTACAGGTTAAAAACCACGTGAAGTTCAAGATATTCAGGGCAAATATCTTGTTTCATCCGATTTCTATTCCTATGTCAAGTTGTAGCTAACAACAGCAGGGCTAAATTTAAGATGAATAGAGGAAAAAATATTTCTTGCTTTCCAGAATGCGAGGCTTGGTATTTGGAGAACAAAAGTGAGACTATACTTGCTGCAGATTGGGAAATGCTGTTTTGGTGGGAGTGTGGTCCCTGGGAGACAAGTCCACCTCTGCTTCTGTCCTTGGAGCTCAGCTGAGCCATCACTGTCTTGTCCAGAAGTTATGACAGCAGCAGGTTTATATTGTAATGCCAGAATTTTGTCCTTCAGTAAAAGGAAGTTTCGGTATTTGGGGGAAGAGCAAAGCTTGGAAATGCAAACAGATCTAATTACTTGAGTAACATCATGCTTCTTCCACTAATAGGTGCCTTTAGAAGAGAAAAAAGAGCCATTCTTTTTGTCAGAGAGACCAGTCCTGAGGCACGGACTGAGCAGAAGTGATGCTAGTGCTCTGTCTGGAATGTAAAGAGAGAAATGCTGGACCTTTAGGCAGAGTACAAGACTCTTATTAGATTGTAACAGAAGGACATGAGTCCTTCCAGAAATCATCCCTTATCTGGTGTGTCAGAGCTAGGAGATCTGTATGTCTCCTTTTGAAATCATTCTGAAAGATATGAAAAGGGAAAGGATAATAATATTGCAATTAAATAATTGTAAATAGGTGTCTAAATTGCTTATTATTGAGTACTGGAAGGGGTAAATCAGGTAAATTTTAAGTTTCCATCCTCAGCCTCTTTGTGCTTTTGAGCAGACGCTGCTTTGTGTGTAAATATTGGTTTCATGTTTCCTAACACTTACCAAAAGCAGAAGCTTTTGTCTTGACAAATAAAGGCAGATTATTCTCTTCAATGCAAAAGAAAATCCCAAAATATATTTTTACGTTGCAGTTCTTTTGAATTTGAGCCATGGAGGGTATCTTGAGTGAAGATTCATTTTTTGCAATCATTAATATCAGACACTCTTCAAGACTGTACTTTTGTGGCAGGCTGTAATGGGTTTTAGAGTGACGTCTGTTTGCTTTTAAACAATATAATAATTAAGAACTACATAGAAATCAGGTATTGTACTTGAGCATTTTTGACATATCACACTGTATTTTGTCTCCAAGGCCAGCCTGGAAGACAAAGAAATAAAACTTTTGATTTTCTGTAGAAAGTGGTTGAACAAAGGAATGTCTAGCGACTGGGCTGTATTTTTCCAGACAAAAATTTATCAGTAACTCTGAAAATTTTCATATCAAACATTCTTTGCCATGGTCCATCAGTATCATAAAGCCCAAGGAGCAGTGTCAAATGTTGTAAGTGGTAAGTCATGTTTTTTGGGTGGACTGCCTTAGAAAGATGGACAAGAATCAGCCAATTGAAAAAGATAACCTGATCCATTGATGGTCCTCTTGAAGCATTGCAGTAGCTATGAAAGTCAAATTTTGTTGCATAGGAGAAAGCCTTTTGTCATAGCAACATGTTCACAACAACTCACAGTTGCATGCCTAACATGGGAAATAAAACTAAATAAAATTACTATTGCTTCTATGTGGTTTTTACCCAATGATTACAGATAAAATATGGCAGGTACTCCCAAGACACACATATAGAGCCTAGGGACTTTCTTTACCCTGAGTCATTGCCTTCTGAAGAAAACTATATGTGTAATGGAAGACAAAGGACAAACTTGTAAAATTAAAGACATCGGTTTTCTTATCTGCGTACTATTTTGGTTTTTCTTGAATCCTTTTTTCTGGAGATAAATGTAAAGTTTAGGGAAAGGCCATGGGGAAGCTTGGGAAAAGAGAAGGGACATAGAATTCATGATACAGATAGAGAAAAGAAGGATTTAGGGGAGGGATGGTTGGAAAGGAAAGGGGGAGCAAGAAGCGTGCTCTCACACAGTCTCTCAGCCCATGCCATACAATAGAAAATAAGTCACAAAACCAGAACTTTAAAATGCTGTTATGGATTGAATAAGGCACTTAGAAGTTAGGAAATATCAGAATTACATAAATTTAAATGAGCACTGCACTCACATGAGGGTATCATGATAGAGCTTTCACTGATGTGATCACACTTTGCTTTTTTTCAGAGCATTCCTTGATCTTTCATTAAACAGAAAACAGTCTTTGGGGTAAATCAGGGATTTGACTGTGTCTTCATATGCTGGAAGTGTACAAAGAGCTAGTAAGAGGTCCACATGGAAAAAAGCAAGTTGAGATATAGAAAGCAGAGCTTTTCTCACAGCACTCAAATCAACTCTTCCAGTTCCCAGTTCTTGCTTTTGTCTTCATGATTTATCAGTATTGACATGGTCTTCATTTGCTGGGGGTCTGACTTGAGACCTCAGGAAGCCACAACACAACTGCACCAAACTAGGAGATACTTCTGATCTTAGTCTCGTTTCTCCTGAAACTTCCCATTGTGGAGATTTCAACTGAAGGAATGACACTCTCTTGTTTCCAATGGGTCCTGTAAAATGAATTAAGAATGCAGACATTCCTTTGTCTGAATGTTGTAGGGAAACATATATACACCTTTATAATTCTGAACAGGACCTGAGTACTCTGTTTTAATTAAGGAGAGAGTAGTAAAATGAAAAGCTGGGTATTTTTGCATCAAGCCAATCATTTGTGTTGCGAATGTGACAGGAGCCTCTGGAAAATATCTGTATGTGCCCATCTTATGAAAAACCATTGCTATATATATTTATTAAACTTGGTTTCCAAATTTCACAATGTTTATAATAGTTTGTCCATAACACATATGACAATATAATTTATGTCATATCAATATTGCTTATTACTCTATGCCTCAGAAGTCTGTGCTGAGTATTCTCCTCATTTTTATAAAAATCTGTTTAGACCTTGTCTATTTTAAAAGGGTTGTTTTGAGGCTGTTTTTGGAGGAGGAAAGCATCAGGTATCTCTATAGTTTCATCCATTTATTGTTTAACAGACACATTAAAAACTAATGCAAAACGTAGCAGGAACTATTTAAAGGCACTGAAGCAATTCCCTGTCTACATTACTGGCTCATACCTTCATTTTGCACAAGAGCAACAACATCACTTCATCTGTTGTGGTGCAAATCCTGCAGCAGCCTTAAATTCAAAAAGGCCTCATATCCAAAATAATATGAGAGATCCCTATTTGGCATAAGAGGAGCAGTAACGTGAAATCCTAATGTTGCCTCTGTATTTGGAAAATGTTGGGGTTTAGCACCAAAACATAACCTGTTCTGCATCAAGTACTGGTTTGCTTTACCACTTATATTCTTTTTCCCTCCATTTTTTTTCCCTCCCCCCAGTTCTCTCCCCACCCCCAGGCTGGCCTCCTCTCTTTATTTGTATAAATAATTGAGGATGCAATTATTTATGGCTGCACATAAGGGTTGTAGATGTCTAACTATCTATCTGTGCCCACAGATCAGATAGTTTGTTATCTATATCACTATTTGCACCTGCAAGTCATTGTGCTTGGAAATTATCTCCTCATCTAATTGTGTGCACAAACAGAGGTTGAATTAAAGCTGCCTTAGAAAGAAAGCCCCCTCTGTAAAGTGAGTGCACAGAAATAGTACACCCATGGTTAGTATGGTCTAGATTAATAACAATACCTGCTGTCATTTAAAGTACTTTGTTTGGAGCACTTTGTCTATTCTTTCAGGTCCACATGTAGGAGCTGGTAAAAAGTGCTTAGGTGTAAGCGCTGAACAGCCCTTGGTGCTGGATTGGATTGTGCGTGTGATGTGTAATTTGAGTTTTTTCTACCATTGTGATGCTTCTGAAGAAAGCAACACAAAGGCTGACTGAGACCCTCTTAAAAGTGAGCACATTCATGGTTTACAACATTTCTTTGAGCAGAAAACCAGCACTGACTGGTCTCAGCTTTTCCTCTTGCTTGAAGCCCAGCCCTCTATCTTGGGCATTTTCCTTCTGAATCATAATTGTGCAATCTGTTTCTCATTTTAGCATAAAAATCTTCTCAAAATGGAGCAGGCTAACTTTAAACAAGCTGCATTTTTCATGAATCAGGTTGTAAAGTTCACTCTGCCATAGAGGAGGCATGTCCTTGTAAAATTCTGCATTAAAAAAAAAAAAGGAAAAGAAAAGAAAAAAAAGGTTATCTAAAGATGGATTGTATGATACGTCAGGCTTGCAATTACATTTTTTCTGCAAACATAAAAGGATTAGAAAAATGGTTCTCAACTGTTCAAAATACTTTTGAATAGCCAAGAAGAAATGATGTTTACCATTTTACGAACGCTACGGACACTTTATTGTCTGAGTGGCTTCCATGCACTCCAATAAATTTAAATTGGATATTTGCTGTCCAAATTGACAGTGGGTGATTAAGCCAAAAATAAGAGCATTCGCCTTTAAATTTTAGCTGTGGCATTGTGTTATATTCCCAACATTATGTTACGTTGCATCAAGGCAGTCACTACAGACCAAAATTTTGATGGATATAAAGCAGATCAAAAGGGTATAGTGATTTTGAAGTCAGTGACAATAGATGCTTCAATATTTGTACATTTCTGCTAAAGAGACTTGCATTATTTTGTCAGTTTGTTTCGTTTTCGGGGTATTCAGAAATGATGTTTGTTCTTTGATATAAGCCTTAAATTGTACAATTTAAGAAAACTGACTGAAAAAGATAAATTAAATGGGTAGAAATATTTTCAAATCAAAGAACAACTGACATATATAAAAATGATGTATGTTTCTTACATAGTCCACAGGGAGAATTCTGCAGGCTTGCTATGATCTCTACAATTTGCCTCCGGGCAAACGAGGCTTTGGGATATTCTATTATTCCTTTGGTCTGTTTATCATGGAAACTGATGTACAAATCGAAGGTTCTTTTGGACCTTTCCTTTTGGTTTCCTAGACGTGCAGAGAATGAACTTATCACCTGTCCTCACCTTCAGCGAAGTGCTTTGGGGAAGGTTCAGTGACCAATAATCAATTATTATTGAGAAGCAATCAATTGCTAATCTCCATAATTATGCACATCTAAACACTATGAACAAGAAAGAGAAACAAAGCTGCACTCCAAGCATTGCCTTGTTAGCAGTATTTTGTTAACACAGGCTCTAAAAAAAGCTGCCGCAGCTGGTAGCACAAATGTGTTTCCAGTATTCAGGCCATCAACGTGATTCGTCGCTAAATGTATAGAATCAGCTTCTTGCTAAAAACTACAATTACAGGTGATATACAGATTGAAATCACAGGGCTGGTTTGTCGAAGAAAATTGTCCTAATGATGGGTTTTCGGATCGGGAATGCAGCTCTTTTCTTCCTCTGTGATGGGTACTGAAGGCAGCTGCACCTGCCTCTGTGCTGTATTCTGCCGCACTTAATGATATCTGATGATATCATTAGGCAAAGTGTTCATAAACAGATGTTGAGCCTGTGCCTAAATGCTGTCAGATGAGCGGTTGCTGGCCTGAAACAGTATTATTTATATAGAACATTTACGTTTGTTATGTTAATAACCCCACTATTAGCTCTCTGGATGTTGCGATAGGAATGTAAATGTAGTTAATATGAATAACAACCTCTTTACTCTTTGTGCTGCAGTTGAGTATAACTTTTAGGCTTTTAGAGAGAAACAAAGATTCCCCCCACCAAGTCCTTTTGACTTCATGATTTTTTTTGGCACCGTTCGAAATTTTGATCAGCAGATAAATGGTAAGAATCTGTAGGACAGATGTTAAAGACTGGAATTTGTTTCTCTTAGCACTTCATGTTTTCAAGAAATTCAAGTATTTATGTGTTTTCTGGTAATTCCCAGACCAAGTTCATTACCCCAATATGTCAGAGTTTTGATTGTAGACACTAAATTGACAAACTCCCACTAAAAATAAAAATAAAAGTACTATAGCAACTAGAATTATCATCTGTATTTTTAAATATTATCTTCCCCGATTGTTTAATTTATTTCACAACAATCGCTAAATATTGGGGAGGCCACTTCACTCAGTATTCATCTTTTTTTATTTAATCTTTCAGTCTACTGTTATTCTAGCGGTGCTTGAAATACTGCTTTACAATTGCTGAGGGTTTATTTAGCCAAAGTTGCATTTTATACCTCATAGTTAATTCATGTAGAGTAAGTTATGTAAATTTTGACAGTCATCAAAATGTGCACTGTTTCTCTAAAATACAGCTTACTCGCGATAGCTCTGTTATAAAAATATCATCGGTGCCTTTATAATTTTATTTCATATTTTAACTCTTTCTGAATAGGATTTCGGAGCAGAGGTGCATGTTGCAAGGAGGGGTTTCTTGTTTGTTTCCATAGCAGATGATGACAGTGTTTCTGCTTTTACATGTGTAAAGTGTTATTAACTGGCGTGTTGCTCTAACCATGCTTTGGAACTACAGTTAACTGTTTTCTTCATTGTGTGTATTAATTCTTTTGTAGTCCTCTGTGTGCAGGAAAATGTTAAAGATATCACTGTCAGAGCATGCCTGTAGCATAAGGAAAGATATTCTTTTTTTTTTTCCCCTCATGTGAAATCCTGTGTGGTTTTACTCGCTTACCCCTATAATTTGTAGAGCTCTCCTGTGTTTGTGTGTCTCCTCAGATGAGTAGCCTGCTCCATGTTACATTGAAACGTGCAGTTAGCAGGCAAATAAACATTTGGTGTCTCTTATACGAAGAAATGAGATAGAAAGTCCCAGTGTTTGACTATCTGAGAGGACAATGAATGGGCCAACCAGACCCTTGGAACGAATTTAAAGGTACCCAATTAAGGGAATTGGCTGCTTGGGAAGGGAAAGAGGATACAAAAAAAAAGTAAGGATTTAGGAACTGTTCTTGAAGAAGAAACCCACAGACTTTCTCAGGCAGGTAGGAACCCAAATGCCCCAAGAGGCATTTAACCATCCAAGTTTCCTTCTCAGGTGGAAGGAAAAGGCTAGTAACTGGTTAGAAATATCAAACTTTTGCACATGCTGTGCTTCTTGGGGCTCAGCTGCACTTGAAGGATCTGAGGTACCACTCTAAGAAGTACTGAAGTGGTTGTAACATGGGAAAACCAGTCCTGTGCAGTTGGATTGGGCTTTTTAGTTGAAAGCTCCTTTGACCCTAAAGCTTTGGCAAGCTATGCATTCATTCAGGTTATTTTTATTAAGCTGGTAACAATGACCACAGAGCATGTTTTAAGACATGCTTATGCTTTTGGGACCTGAAGTATCTGTGTGTATCTAAAAGGAGAGAATATTTCTATAGCTCCATCTGGTTCCATCCACTGTTGTTCTTGTACATATTCTATTGTAATCAGTGGGAATCAAATGAATATTAAGGCTAAAGAATCACATCATGAAAGAAAGATAAATTTTGTGTAATAGACCCATTACAATTTGTGAGTAATCAGCCTTTCAAGAACAGATTTTAGAAAGCACAATGCAGATTCATTGCTATTTCCCCTTAAATATTTATTATATGTTTTATTATTAGGTTATCTGATATTAGAAAAGTATAAAGAAAAATGGCAAAACAGGATATTAAAATTCTTAGTTTTTATCTCCTTTCTTTTATTGAATGTTTTCTTTTAGATAGATCTGAAAGAGGCAGCAAATGTAGATGTTACTGGGCTTTAAACAATTTAAAAATCTGGAATTTGATCCGAACATTGTCATGTCTGCCCGATTTCAAATGAAAAACAGGAATCAGTAAACCATTTTAAGTAGAATTGGTTAAATTGTGCTAAAATTCATGGGGATTTGCTTGCTTTGAAGAGGTACGTTTTTGTACAGACCTCCAGTGTCTGATGGCCTGAAGGAAAGCTGTCTAAACGAAGAAAGAGAAGTGTAATGCTGGCGTGCATTAGTGGTGATGTTAACATATCACACTATCAGTTCATGTTGTGATGAGAACTGTTATAAGTGCTTGGCAGAAATCACAGGTTATATCACAAAACATGCAAGACCAGAGAGGTCATCATTTTAGTTATCAATAATATATCCTCTGAATTTTGCTTTTGCAGAATTCAGACAGCCCCCCACCCCCCAGGTATAAGCACAGTTCTGGCTTTATTTTTGGTTTGGTTTTTTCCTCATCGTATCTTGGTTATTGCATGGTACTAATTATAATATTTGTAGACAAGATGAGAATCCTTTGTTTCATATATCATTGCTGCTTCCTATATAAGGTGACATAACAACTTCTATTTTTCAATAAATATTGGTTCTCTTTTTGTTTGTTGCAACATTCATTAACTTCAGATGTCTAAAATAAAGCCTACAGGTTAAGACATTTCAGTATCTTGTGCCAAATTCTATGATTTTACACTGGTCGAAAAATTCAGAGCAGATTTACTTAAGCAAATCTATCAATGAAATCCACCAGTACAGTGAGTGAAAAACAGCCTGGCTAATCAGATCATTAATGAGAAAAGTCTTATTTCACTAAAAACAATGTGGGGTTTGTCAGTCAATGATTTTGTTGTATATTAACGAGAGTTTAGTTAAACTTCCACTGATGGTGACAATGGTTTGCTGCTGAAAACATTTTGAGAAGATGGTGTTAAGATAAAGACAGGAACAATGATGACTCTTACCTCAATGAGCCCATATTTATTTTCCTCTTTATGGATTGAAAAAGTCCCATTTTATAGATGATATCACATTTATAGATAATACAAAAGGTCCTTTTTTCAGCAGGTAAGTATTTAAGGCTACTTAATAAGAATAAAGTTAGTTCTGAGATAAAATTTCTTCAGGAATTAAAAATCTCTACAGTACAAATCACTTTACAGTCAATGAAGGCAGAAAATCTCGTAACCAGTCAGAGGAGGCTGTAGCCTCCTTAATTCAGTGTTGGACCTACTGTGAGAGAGAATTCATGCAAACAAAACACAACANAAAAAAAGAAAACCAGAGGATAAGAAATGCTTTTGCATAAGACTTATTTTGGTTTACTCTACTTGCACCTTTCTAAGAAAGGAGTAGGCAGAACTATTGGTGTGTTGGATTCCAGCTTTTCTCATCGGGGCTGGTGCAGCGAAATTGAGCTTAGTGCAGCTGGAGTTAGTAAATAAAGGGAGGAGGGAGATAAAATCTTGGGAGCAGATAGGTAAAGTATGCGTTTCTATATAGGGTCATCGGGACTTGATTCTGCAAAGCCTGCGCTCCTGCAGTGGTATGATGGCAATCTCCTGCAAGGTGTGGTGGGTTTTTGAGCATTGAAAAAGCAAAATGCTACCCGGTTGAGGAGAAAATGCAGCAAAACTGGGAGGCAATCTGTTTGTGCAGGGCCTGAAATGTCTTGGAAGACACAGCCCCTGTGGTGGACTGTCTGTATCAAAAACTCCATGTGGTTTTGGATCTGTGGGATCCTTTGGCAATATTTCAGTGCATTTCCTTTCTGCAGCCTTTACAGTTAAGCAATGGAACCTGATTTTTGACTAAACTAGGTAATGCTGTTCTCTATGAGGTGATGGCTGTGCAGATCAACATCACAGCCCATTAGCTCAGTGTTTCTGGGTGGCTCATGAGGATAAATTTGAACAGATCAATGTAGTCTTCAAGAAAAACAAAAGCCCAGACTAATTAGATCTGAGTTTCTAGGAAAGCAATGACAAATCAGATTTGTGGAGTTCACTGTGGGACACTCTTGATTCCTGTGTTATCTTCCCATTTCTTCTCAGCTCTAGCATTTATTCCAGTGTTTCCCAAGGTTGTAGAGACTGGCCATGAAAAGATAGTTCTAATGAGTTAATGACTGTTCTTCAACTATAAGGTAAAATTTCCAAGGTCTCTGTGTGCTTTTGTGAATATGTACACGTACATTTTATGAGAAGCTAACTGAATATTATATATCCATATTTTGATGTCAATCTTTGGCACTGAAAGTATTCCCTGCACAGGAGAAATAATAACATTTTTCAAGAAGGTCATAAGATGTTCCTACTTTCATCTCCTTTGTTTTCTCTTAATTTATTTTGAAATGCTATGTTTTATTCAAATAGAAGGAGATTCTACCATAAACTTGGATGCCACATGTACAGTTTCTAAAAGACTCTTTGCTTCTCATTGGTTTCTACAGTATTTTATTATAATAATTTTTTTTTCATAAGTGTAAAAGTAGAGTGGTAGACACTAACAAATTCTCTCCCACCTGTTTCTGATTTGAAAACTTACTTGTTTCTGTTTTGTTCAGGTTTTTTGATCCAATATGAAAGCAGGCCTTTAAATAAGATGACTTCAGGAAAATATTTGAAAACACTAGATGAATCATTATTTTCTGTTGTGAACAGAGTGCATTTTTTTTTGGTTAAAATATTAAAATGTAGGCCCATGAGCAAATAATGTGTAGCATTTACTCAGATCTTTTGAGTGCACAGCTGGTTATGTCTGATAAGGGGGTACTTTAGAAAGCAATGGATCTTTAGCAAGGTAGACTAAGGTAGGTTGCTTTGTTCTTATATTTAAATGTCTTCAGTGTCTTCTCAATTTTAGATAATATAAGGAATAAAGAGCAATCTGAATATTAATGTCTTGTTTATATTGTCACTGAGACAATCTTCTAATTATTTCATGCTGTCTTATTTTCTGTAAAACACGATATAGCAGGACATATGATATAGATATCATACATGATGCAGGATATAGCTTTCAATGTTATTTTCATGAAGGAGGGATCTTTTGAGCACCATAAGCTGTGGGTGAAATTAGTCGACATTTCTGGAGAAGGAAGTTTGTTTGAGTACAGGTAGAAACAGAACTCATAGGAGAAGCCTCCCATGGAGTCAGCAATTTCATTCTCTTTTACCCCTTTTTGGTTCACTGCAAAGGTGGAGCCAGGCTATTAAAGATATTGCCAAACACAGGACTGAAGGAGTTCTTACCCTATAGCTGCTCTGTATAGTTTTACTTTTCCATGTTTTTTTTTAAAATTTATCTAGATCTAAATTCCCAATCTTTTTAAATATTTTGCAGACAATATTTTCAACAATTCCACTCTTACCAGCATTAAATATTAAATTCATTTACTGCTGAGAACATATCAGTAAAGATTTGGTTCACTGTTTTTGCAGAGATTTTATTTATGTTTGTTGTTGGGGGTTTTTTGAGAGAGATTGTTAGTGGGTTTTTTCTAGGTTTTTTTTTTTTGGTTTTTATTTCTAAAGGGTGTTGGGCATTTTTTAAACATAATTTTGAAGAGAAGATATGAAGTCTCATGGGACTCATCTGACAATAAGAGTGGTTTGATGGCTAAACACAGATGCTTAAGTTGTACAGACATAATTTTTAGCAAGTAGTTCTCAATGCTTGTGTGTCGAGACTAATCTTTACAATTAATGAGAGCCGAATTATAGACAGTAAATTTGTAACTATTGATAAAAAGCAATAGATCATGGACTTTTCTTTACTGCTACTTAACTGCCTGTCTCTAGAAGATGGTTATGTGAGTAATAACATTGAAATATGTATCTTCTCTGCTTTAAAAATAAGAAAACAGAACAATTACAGTAGATTAAAGATGGCAAATGAAGTTCTGTGTGGTTAAACCAAAGTGATGTACCCATCTGTCTCGTCAGTATTTCCCTCAAACAAAAATAACTGGTTTGTCTGACCTGCTGGAGAATATGTCAACTCATTTAAAGTCCTCCAGGCCTGATTGCTCAGCCGTGTCCCACCAGAAGTTACTCTTCTCTGTAGTTCAAAACACAGAGAATTCAATACAAGTCTGAATTCCTGCACGCTAAAAGGTAGAGCTGGAGGGCGAGAAAGCTCTGTGTGAGATAGGCAGAGCGTTAGACTCGCCACCTCCCCTGAGCCCTTCGTTCGTCTTTACCCTCCTACAACACATGAGAAACAGCACAGAATGCAGAGCAGCAAGAAATCGCCGTCCCCAAAATGTTCTAGCAACGTGATAATGCTGGCAATATGAGCTATATCATCAGCTGATGTAAATCAATGTAGCTGTAAAAGAATTTATAATCCTTTATAGCGGTTGAAGATCCAGCCAACGATTTAGAGAAGAAAATGCTCAGCTTTTTTTTTGTAGACATCAGGGAAACTAGAGAGACACTCCAGGTGGAGAATGGGAATATTGATGTCCAGGAATAAAGGAGTGATACCAGGTAGACCAGCAAGGAAAACACGGCTCCACTGGCTCATTAATCCTGGAATCTTATAGCACTCGTTTATGAGATCTCTTCATCTTCAAATTAAAGTACAAGGAGTTTTTTACAGAGAAGAGTATTCAATAACAAAATATTAAATGATAAACACAGATTGCTTAAAATCAGATGGGCCATTTTAAGAAAAAGCATTTTAGCTCATCATGATATGTAGCACCTTATTTAAATTAGGAGGTGTTAATTCTTAGCTTGAATAATATATTAATATAATATGTAAAGTGAATGGCATTGTTAATCACAGTCGCGCCTGGAACGACTTTGCTTCTGTGCACTGAATGTTAATTTTGCAAAACATTAATTTCAAAGATTTTGCAGCAGTGCTTTTGTAATTAAATATTAATGTCACATGTTATTGCAGTAGCATGTTTATGAAAGCCGGCAACACTTCAAGTCAACTCATTTGTTTTTATATTTATTCTTGTACATCTGCAATCCCTTCCATTTCACAATTTCAAAGTGAAGGCCATTTTGAATAGTCAATATGTGAACATTTTTCATTGTAAGCGTTTTTTAACATCCAACAGGGTAAATATTTAATGTTGTGTTTTTAGCTGGTATAATTTTTCAGAAAATTGGCTATAACTTTTAACAACTCAAAGGTACCTAAACTGTCTACATTTTTGGCGAAAGTGGTCTGAAAATAATATAGTAATAAACATGATGAAGCTTTGAAAAAATACTTAAAAAATTAGAAGCTTTTTTCTGAAAGTTTGACTTCCAGAAGTTGAGATTTTCCTGCCAAGTGAATTCTATTTTCATTTTATTACCTGCAGATTTGTGACTTTATATCCACTTGAGTTATTTCAGCAAGTACAGGACTGACTTTGGAACAACTTTCCCGAGTCATGGGTTTGTGTTTGTGTTTGTGCTGGAGAATTCATAGCTGCAGTGTATTGCTTAATGATTGTTGTTCAGTATTTTAAAATAAACATTTTCTGTTTGTGCCCTAAGCCACTTCATGAGCACTGGGAGGATTCAGGCTCAAACCATTTTCTATTAGGGCCAAATTGTCAGGACAACTAAGTTTGTCAGCTGCTTTTATTGACATGCATACAGCATATATGTGCTTGTATTGGTTTGCCCAGGTCTGTTTTGACCAATTTACTGTATCTCATGATCTTGCCTGTGGCTTTTCAAACCTGTGAATTACATTAGTCTAAAAAAGAAAGTAATTTCCATTTCAGCATGTAGGCAAGAGGAAATTTTTCAAGGTATCATATTTTAAACGGTTTTTACTCCCTTCATCCTCCCTTAGTACAGATACTGCAAAACAATTTGGCAGAGTAAATTGTGAATTATAAAATATGTTATTTATTCTATCACAAAATATATGAACAATCAGGATGTATTGTTTAGTTACAGGCACATTTAATAGTTAAAAATTATATCTGCACCTGATGTTGCATATTAACAGCTAATACCATTTGACAGTGATGAAATTAAAGGATGAAGAAGAGATACAAACTACATTTTACAAGCATGATGGGTCTCCAACAATGCCATTTAAATATTATTTGTCACTATTTAAAATGAACCTTTCCCCTTTAAGCTATGCCATTATGCTCATTTGTCCTGTCACCACTGACAGGCTCTATGAGTCACACACAAAAATGGTCATTAGGTACTGCATCTTCATCTTATTTAAAAAAAATAGAAAGCATTCTGATGCCTCTAAAAGCCTGTAATTATTTTCATCCGAGGAGATAGTGTTGCTTGGAAGGTAATTTAATAACCTTTTGCATGTACCTGGGGAATGCCTCTCTGGGGAACCAAGGTGCCGACATGCCATTCAGTCGTCAAAACATGACCTTTAATGGTTGCTTGGAGAGAAGTTAGCCTGGAACGTTGTACACAGCCCGATGCTAATTCTGCTCTCTAATGTATGCAAAATTTAGTTCTTGAGCAATGATCTTTGTAAGATGAATTAATATAGGTACTGCTCCAGGAAACAAAAGAAATTGCAGTTGTGAGAGCTTTTTCCCACCAAGATCTTTTGCTATATTGTTTTGAAGCAGCTCCCAAGCTGTCTGGGTTTTTTTTGATTGAGTTTTTTTGGGGGGGGGTGTGTTTTTGTTTTGTTTGTTTTTTTTTTCTGGAAATGCTCACAACAACAAAACTGTACCTGGCAACATTTCCCAGAATTTGTGTTTTTAATTCCTACGTTCGTGAGGAATGCCCAGTATCTCTCGCAGGGAAACTGGGACAGTGTCTGTGTGATAGCTCTATAGGTTTACATTAGGCTGTGATGGCTGAGCAATAAAATAGAGTAAATATAAACTCTAAGAAAGTGAAATGACAGCTTGTAGGAAAATGAATATACATTGTGAGTGGCTTTGAAAAATTACTAATACAACTATGGGGTTAAAGCAGAAAGTGTTGAATTTTCTGTAGCAATAACATATGCCAGGCACCTACAGAATATATTAAATGAGGCACAGACTATGTCCTGTGAAATCAAGGTCCAGAAACTCTTTATTTTGGTGCACTGATATTAGATCCCACCCTAGTTAGAAATGCTGGGATTTCAACTCATACTCCTGACATGCCATCCGTCAATTTATTAGCACGCTGGTGCAGTATAAGCCACTGAACAGGCTATAGCAATTCGTTTAGGGGCTTTTTTTTCCCCCTCTTCCCTTTAAAATGTCTGTAATCCTCAGCTCTGCTCTCTCAACCGGTCAACATTAAAGATTTATGTTGCACTTTTTTTTTTTTTCATTGCCACACCTGAATATGGATTACTTAAATGGGCTGTAAATAATTCATATCTGGGAATAAGTTTCCATTACTGACCAATGTTGTAATTTAATATACTCTATTATGGGTTATACAATTTTAGATTGTTTTCTGTGTGCATTCAGCAGTCGGGCAGACAACAGTTTAAGTAAAAAGGGCAAGATGTTTGTTCAGCTTATTTTCATGTTCAGTACTGTACTGGAAGGAGGGAAATGCTGGTTTTAACAGCATTCTTTGTAGCTGTTCAGGAAAATAAAAAATCTTAACCTGAATCAGCATAAAGAAAACTGAATGAGTAAAAACAGGGGGTGTGTGTATTAATCTAGATTTATATTCACCAAGCAGATGTCAGGTTTTAATGTAAAATATAAACATATTTTTCAGTAACACAAAATGTATCCCCCTCTCAATATGTGTGGGATTTTTTTTTCCCCTTTCCCTTAACCAGTACTATTGCCTGTCACATGTGGTACTTGATAATTCTGTCAAAAGTACCTATAATAGGAGAGAACATATTTAGCAAGAACTTTTTGAATAAGGTTACAAGCTACAAATAGAAATGCTTCAAATGTTAAAGAGCATCATATTTTTAAAACACTGTCCATGTTCAAGTGTTTACACTTAAAAGAGATTTAAACAATTTAAGATTAAGTTGACTATGGTAAAAAAATTAATAATAGATTAATACATGAAAATCTATGAAGTCACATAAGATAATGATTTAAAAAGGAATAATTTAAAAAGATGAATTAAAAAGTAGAATCAGAAAAGAAGGCCAACATAAACTAGGGAAAAACATGCTGTGAATAAAGTCTGTTAGATCTTGAAATAGGAGAACTGCTAAATAATGCATAGTTTTATTTTTCTATAATTTGCATAAACCTTAAGAGAGTATTTATTTGTGTAAAACTTGATGTATCGAGGAAGGAGAATTAAAAAAATGGCATTCATTTTGTTTTCATTTTGGTATTTAGGAAAAATATTCTGTTACATATGGACTACTTAGACCTAATCATCTGACTGAATGTGATGTGTTTCTTGAGCCAGGTTGGAAAGGGCTGGCTTGAGAACAGTGCCCTGGTCTTGCTGCAGGCTATGCAGGTTGGCCCAAACTCTGCTGGGGAGCAGATGGTGAGCCAATGCTTGTAGTCACACTTACCTTCCTTGCTAAATCCATAATCCCTCACTGGACACGCAGCCAAGGCAGGCTTTGGAGGCAGAAAGGAGGTTACAATCTGGACTTGGGTATTGACTGCCAGAACTGAGAAAACAGCTCAGAAATTTCAAATGCTTAACAAGTTATCTGTCTTGTCCCTAAGCCAGTGCAGCATTTTTAAAAGTAATTAAGACATGATTGAAAATGTGTGTGCCATCTAAATACAAAAATCTTCAAAAATAATCAAAACCAATAATTAAAAGCTACATTTAATATACTAGTTAGTAAAGGGAGACTTATTTAAACTGAGCTTGCTTTTCTTTATATTGCAGGGTGCTGGTGAATTTTTTTAAAGCATGCTCATATCCAGGGTTGAGAGAGAAAAATATTTTCCCTGAGCAAGGCATTGAACAAAACTGGTTTCTAAAATATACCACTGTATGGAAATTTAGCTTACAATGTGATGATGATTAATTTAATTAATTATTTAATTAACTTCATAGTGAGCAAATATTAGCCATATTATTATATATTACAAGATATGTAATATGTAGTGATAAGCACAATGTTCCTGCACAGAAAAAAATAACAGTTGCTTATAATAATCACAGCATGGCTTGCCTTGCTAAATATTTAATCTATTCTAAATCAAGACAGTGATCCTCAAAAATCTATAATTTCAAAAAATATTTAGTAAACAGCCAAATTGTGGTCAACTGCAGTAAAGGGTGTGCCATCTGTTTAATGTAAATATCTGGGAAAAGGGAATGTCATATACAAAAGATTACAGAAATACAGTGAATATACACAAACCTTACTCTGTGTGTGCATGTGTGGCTGTTTGTACATGTGGGGTAAAACATTTATTTTATTTTTACCCAAAACACAAATGCAGACTCAATCCTACAAGGTGAAGCTTTGCACCAAGAGGCATCAAAGTATTTAACCATGGACTTAATTTAAAGCACAAGCATCATTATATTAAATTTTGAGAGATTAAGCTCTCGCTAAGCATTTTATTAATAAAATAAAATATATCTCATAAATCATTAATGGGTTCTATGAAACTTATCTATCATACCATTTAAAGATGTAAAGTAATTTTAAAAAGGAATAGTTAATTACATAATCTATTTTAGTCGGAACAGAGTTAAAGTTCTATTTTGATCAAGCAAAAAGACAAGCTCAATTTGTATAAACACCATACCCTTAACTCTGACCATTGGCCTCTTGAGATTTTCAATATATTTGTTTCTTTGTCCAAAAACCCTGCATTATTCGAAAGGATATTGCTATTTGGAGGCATCAGTTAATGGATTAACCAAGTGACAGTTAAAGTCACTTAGATTTGGAAACATTATTTATTTGTAAAGAATAAGGGAAAAATATATAGCATTGCTCATTTGCAGTACATTAGAAGTGTATATGTCCATTCTGTTCTTTCAGAGACCAATCTCTGCCAGTAATGGGTGCATACATAATGTTAACTTAATTGAAATTCCTTCTGAAAGATTTGTGCATATGAAATAGCACTGATACAGAATAAGGTTTATTTTAACATTAGAATTAAGACTACTCTGTTGAATAAGACAATATGTGTATGTTTTAGAATGAAGAAAAGTAAGGGGCCAGATTCTCAGCTGCAGCAAATTGGTATAATATATGTTTTTGGTGAGATTTATGAATGTCCTTAATATTAATTTCCTTGCCTTTGAGCACTTCGGTTTGTTAGTGATGCGATAAACAATGGCATTATTTTCACTTAGCTCCTTAACTGATTTATGAAATTAAGTACTTTGGGCTTTGGAATTTTGCAGGTTGTCTTTTTCCAGTGCCAGAGTCCTGCACTGGAGAGGGGCTGAAGGTCTGGGGGGGACAGCCAAGCCTTGGGGGTGTGTGTCCCTCCGAAGATTCAATTTATTTTTTTTTTCATACTCAAGAAAAGAATGAAACCAGGTTATTAAATGTGACGAACAAAAAGAAAATTTTATTCCTTCCTTGCCTTATCGGTGTGAATAATTAAATTTAAATTAATAAGATTATTTGCAAGAGTAAGAGGGGTGTGATTTGGACTTCAGGTTCACTCAGGTTGCTGATGATAAATTTGCTTGTCGATGGGACTTTTCTTGTATTTCTCAAAGCTAATTTCCCTAGTACCTGGATTGATTTCAAAGACAGTAGATTAGTTCATTTAAATGGCTCATATAATTAATTTATCTTTGCCCTTGTGCATTCAGGTAGTTCCACTTCATCCACAGGGAACTGCTCATAAATGTGGGGCCCAATTTTAGCCCCATGTTTTGATGTGGTTGTTGCTTTCTAAACAGGCTTTTAGGTATATTGTAATAAAGATTTTCTCTTTACACACGGCAGAGCCCTGTCTGTCCAGAGCATTGTCAAACTATAGGCAATCACCTATTCTACAGTGATTTAATTTCCTTCAGTGTGTCTTTTTCATCCCCTGGGAAATGTGCAGTATGTCTATTTCTGCTGTGTTGCCCCCAGCTTGCTTTGTGAACAGTGAGGCAAAGAATTCATTTTTATATATATATTTTTTTATCAGTTCCTACCTCTGCTGTCAATAAATTACCCGTGCCATCTCTTAGAGGACCTTCTGTCTTCCTTGCTGACCTCTTGGACTATACGTTCTTGAAAAATGTCTTTTTATTTATCTTTATCATCTTGTGCAATCTTCCTTTCATTCTCCACCTTTGCTTTTCTTATCATTTTTTTACACTCTCAACTTCATCCTGTAATCTTTCCATTCCCTTCTGTATCTGATATTACAGACCTCGCACTCCTCTCTTGATCATTCTGTGCATCCTTGTTCAGGCTAATTGGCCTTTTTAACTGCTGTTATATTTGCTGCTGGGTGGATGGACAGCACACACACTGCTGTTGAGATGCTGATTTATGTTTAGAAGATTTTGAACCCACCATCAGTTTCTTTCCTTTCCTTTTTCTTTCAAAATTCCCAGTGGGAGGAGAAAATTTATATTATGTCACTAATTTTGCTAATTCTAGGCAAATAGGGGTGCTCTACCTAGTGTTCTCAGATTTCATGTCTGTACTAATATGTCCTGTTTTCCTGTTCAGAAATGTAATTCAAAGGCTAATTCCTCCTTTAGCTGTAAAATGACAAAAGCAAGATTGTGTCAGTTGTGGGTTTTTCATATGGAAAGCCTTGGGGACAGTATTGCTTTTTTGAAATCCTTTTTTTTTTTTTCCCCAAAATATTCTCTGTGACTTGGCAATGGACAGTGTTGAGGATCCTGAGGATGCTTCTTTAAGAGTTGTCCTCCACAGCACAGCCCTGTTATGATATGGCCTTCTTTGGAGATTGCAGGATTGGAAAAAAAGTACAACTAAATTAGAAAAAATAAAGATTGAGGTGAAAAATTACCTTATTTAAATATGGCAGTCTCTGTGCTACATAGTCTTCTAGTCAAAAATCCAAATTATTAGAAATTAACTGTGAACAGCCCCCTGAAGTCCCCAGATTCCTGTGGTGTTGCTGTGATGCTTTTCAGCTTCCGTTGCTGCTGTATCCTGCATGATGTTTCCATAGAGGAGTGGTAGCAGTGCATTCCTCTAGTGGCCACCTGAGCTTGGGTTTGGCCACTGCTCTTATGCCTCTCCTGTTATTTTTCTTGGTATATGGAAAAAATACTGTGATTATTTCAAGAGTTTCCAGGAAAAAAAAGCAAACAGGGAAGGTTAATAGATGTGTTGTCTTCTCCATTTTTTTAGGAACATGGGTTTAGTGACATTTACTTCTCTTATTTTTTTGGATTCAGAAAAACACAAATTATTATGACCATTTTCAATATCTTGGTTTGGCAATATTTTTACTTTAGCTTCAAAACAGAATTCAGTTGTCCATTTCTCTTTAATTCCAACCTTTCATGTGTTCAGCAGTAGTCATTAAAAGGTTTCTGATCTCACGGTGTTCCTTGTAACCAGGGATTAGTAGAAAGTATCTACCTGAATCTCAAATTCTTTCATTTCTTCTCTCCATGGATAAAAATAATTTCTCTGTGATACTTTCAGAATCCCTTGTTGCATAAATTAAAAAAGTTGAAAGGTTAAAATTGACTTGATGCCAAGTTATTGCATTAGACAGCAGATTCCATTTACTTATTTATCTGTTATTTTTATGTTTTTAAACATTTTGGCATGATTTCCATATTGTGATTCTTGCATGCTGCACATTCAGACTGTCAGCCTTTGATTTCCCCCCAAGGAGATGTAAGAAGAGGTCTCATTTCAGACTTGGAAGGTTTTATCTTATTGTTTTTTTGTAAAAGGCTAGGGAAAGTTTAGGAAGGATTTTTAAGTTTGATTGACAAAGTGAATTCCTAAAAGTGATATATCAGTGCAGGACTCAATAAGCCAGGACACATGCTACTAACAGAGAAGAAATGGTTTTATATATTATTCACCAATCTCCAGGGATTCTGTGCCAGTCAGAGTTGGCTCACTTCCCATATATATTATTAAATGTTTTACAGTTCAGCATGCATACAAAAGGAGTAAATGATGTGATACATACAGTTTAACCTACATATGGAATAACTTAAACCATTCAAAGGTTTATCACAGAGTATGGATTGCGCAAACCAACAAGGCATTCATAGATTGGGATATAGTACAGCAAATTACGAATCGCTCCTTGACATTTGACCAACTTTTCCCATGTGTCTCTATTTCTAACTCCTTTAGTGTTTTTTTAAGCAAGTATAAGCAAACTAGGTAGAAGGTACTGTAGGACTGGTTAGGAGGATCATTTGTGTGACGTCAGGGAAAAGCTATAGGTGAATAAATCTCAAAGGTATTAAGGACGTGCTTTGGTTCTTTCTGGAAAATCAGAATAATAGAGTGTAAAACTGAAGGTGGTGATAATGTACAGATGCCCTTGTTACTTCATTGATTTACCTGCTTAAATGAAAGATGTGTTGCTGATTTTAGTTTGTAGCAGGTTGTCCAGGTTAATCCCACCTCCATAAAAATAACACTGTGACACACCTTGTAGTTTACACCATTCAGTGAGATTAAAGGTCACCTCTGGGGTAACCTGCTCAGTGTCTGGCCTCTATGGACTTAGGGATTTTTATAATATGTATTATATCAGGACTACTTAAATTCCATATAGTCCTAACTTAAGTAGCACTAACAATAATTTGCTTACAGTTTTGAAAAAACCCACACCATTGTTTGATCATTTAAACTGTTTCTGATTCTTGGACACTGTGAAAGAATATAGGAAAATTACCTCTATGAGTATACATTATAAATTTCATTTATTTATGTTTTCTTTCTTCATATAAATATTTCTTTATTTGCCTATTACACGTCTTACATTTTAGATGCTCTTTATTGTGGATACCATTGCAAAATGAAGGAACAAAATTCTGCAGAGATTTTAAGTTAGAAATCTATTTTTAACTGATTCTGTCATTGAAAACTAACTTTTGCTCTGCCATTGAGTGGTAGTGTTCTTTAAAAATTTTAAGCCAAAACTAGTGCTATGTATAGAAGGAGATACTGAGGAAAAAGTGATTAATTGATTGATGTGGGTGATAGCTATGATTGCTCCCTATTTCTTTAGATTTCAATTATCAAAAATGACAACTTCAGTAAAATCAGTGAGGTGAGCCAAATACTATAAGAAACACATGTATATTAGTACATTTACTATAACTATTTTTACAAGCTCTTCTTCTTCACTGCAATTGAGAATTTAAAGTATTTTTAAATTTCCTGAACGACTTCTGAGTGTAACCACTGATGTCATGAAATTACAAAATACATAGAGTTAAAATGATGTCTAAATGTATAATCCCAAGTCTGTTGGTGCTTGGGTAGCTGTATATTCTGAAGGTGGAGGTTCATATTTGTCATGTACTTTTTCTCTAGTTCTTTTAAGAGCGTAGAAACAAATCCCATCCTATATTTCAGTCACTTTGGTTCTCTAATAAATGACCATGATCACAGATTCAATAGAAGACATTAAGAGTCATGTTAATTTAATTGGTGGTACTGTTGGCTAAAATTGCACTAGATCCTCTAGGACGAATAGCCTGTAATTGATTGAAAAAAACTTTCTTTTATGTCACTGTTTTTGACAATCAAAATAGGTATGAAGTTTATAGCAAGTTTAGTAGACCTTGGCTTTAATCAGAGTCCCATGGGGCAAAAAATACATGAAGTACAAGGCTCTTTCATATCCAGATAAGATCCTTTCCATTCCTTTCTCAATTACATCAGCCTTACAAGATAGGCCCTTAAAATGTCCTCTTTTAATTTCCGTCTCTGAGTCTTTTAATTAAATTAGACAATCCTGTGCATTAGGCTAGAAAGAAGTTGTGAATACTTTGCAGCAACAAGGAGGTAAACATGAAATTTTTTTCTCTAAGCCTTGAACAAAGTCTTCATCTGTGTGAATTTTTGCCATGAATAAGATTATTAAGAAGCAATATTAATGTAATCATGAGTGTAGGTACTATTATTGTAATTTAAAATACTTGTTTCCAGGTTAAATTTGTTCTGGCATATTTTTTTGGTAACACTGAATTACAGCAGCATGTCTTTTTAATTTACTAGATCCATCCTCTTGATATCTGTTCCTTTAACAACTTTGTGGAAATGTCTGTTCGTTGAGACAAGATTTCATGTAGGTTATTGATTTTGATTTGTATATTTGTATATACATTTAAAGTACTTTTCTCTAGATCTCAGAGATTTGGAATGGAATCCTGTAGCTTATTCAAACAAGAATTTCATATGCAGAAATGAAACATGAGATTCTATCTAAGTTCCTATAACTTTTAGCTTCTTGGCTGAAAACACACATCCTATTTGATAATGGTACAACTGGAATGTGACGATGACGAAACCCAGATTAGAAATCTGATGCAAGACAAATGTCTGAAGTAATTAATAAAGGTTTGTCTTAAACAGAACTTTCCAAGGACTGGTACTTTTTTGCAGTCACTTTTCCTTGCTAAACCAGCAATAGATGAGTATCCAGCCATATCTTCATCTCATTCAAGAAATGAATGCTGAATCCACTTGCAGTCAAGTGGATTAATATAATCACTAGCGTCATCAGACTGCTTAATTTACCAACATCAACTTGCTGTTACTGAAGCTGAGTGGTGGCTCTAATTGCTGCTCCTAGATGTTCTGGGAAAAGCCTTAAAATAAGGTGAAAATATTGTGGTTTTATTGTGTGTTCTTTACTGCATATCCCAAGTGCTACAGTGACCTAGAGGAGTTACATGGTACCTTACGAATAAAAATACGGGAGAATTTAGATTTGGCAGGTTGGCTCAAAAATAATGTGTATGCAGGGGACAAAATCATTAGGTTTGGATAACGTTGAATGTCAGAAATCTGTGCTCAGTGCTTCTTCAGGATTCCTAATGCAATGAGTGCAGCAGCTGTGGTTTGGCTATGTCACAGGTCTTGCCTTTGTCTATGGAAAGATACGGCACGACATCACTCCATCATGTTCATATCACATCAAAGTGTATATTTTGTACTTGATATTTGCCCAGGTGACCTAGATCAAGTCAAACAATAACAGATTCACATCAAGAGAAGTTTATGCAGCTGCTTCATTGACTGTGTGTGCTCATTTGAGGGTTTCTCTAAAACATCCCAGTAAAACACACTGACTTCAGGATGCTTGTAGGTGGAGCAGCTCTGACCATTGTCCTCCAGATTAGGAGGATAAAAACCTCAAAGCGGGAAAAAAAATGAAGGCAACAAATACTTATTGTGACATTACTGTGATTTTATGGCCTTCTTTATGTCCTAGTCTACTACAGACAAAGAAAATGAGCATACCAAGCTTTAATGTCCATGCTTGTGTCCTACAGAGACTTCAAGTTACACAAGCTGAAAAGGTGAGAAGAAACTTTGCATAACTTGATGCATTCCTTACAGAACCAATCAATTCCCTCAGATTTGCATAGAAGCTACAAAGGCACCATAAATAAGCATTCACAAAGGAAATGACATATTGATTTTAATCAAAGGAATTTTCTTCTATAATATAAAAGTGCAGTTTGGTATCTGTTCAGTGAATATTGTCTTTAACCAAAAAATGTTTTGTGATTATTATAGTCAGTCATCTCATTAATGATTCTTGCCTAAGCCTGCTTGCATGCTTCAGGCAACCTGAAATGATGTTTAAAAAAAAATTAAAAAATTAAAAAATTGGGTGTTCATATCAATATTCCTGGAAAAGCATTTCTCTTGGAACATAAAATAAAGGGGGTGTAAGCTCTGAAATATGTCAAAAAATTTCAAGTTCCTTTCATTTATGGTTATGAAGAACAAAAGAACCGACAGTGCCATGCCAAGTGGAAAGGAGGAGTGAAGACCAGTAACACAGAAGACAGATCTTGTTTGCAGATTTGAGCTGAAAAAACAATTATGAAACCCTAAAACACAATGCATAAAGAAACCACCCTGACCTAGAAATAAGCATCACAGAGATCTGACACTTAGGTGTTGCTTAAACTGTAAGACACAATACGGCTGGGAGATCCATATGTAGTATGTGTAGAGGAGCACAGGAGAGACCCAGGAGCTTATCTGTGCTTTGAACATAGCTTGATCATGTTGCAGAGGGACAATTAGTGTCAAAGTAAATCACATTTATGTTTAAAGAATAATTTTTTAAATGTAGCTTTTAACTCAGCATTATGGACCATTTTGTTGCAAAAATAAGCGACTTAATTACTTCTTCAATCTCATTATTTCATGTAGAGATATTTGTAATCAAATTCTTGTAATCAAGAAAATAAAAGTATTGCTCACTGGATGCCCTTCAGAGGTTCTCATGTTCAAAAGGAGCTTAAGAGATGATCAGGAGAACACAGACAAAGTGAGGTGTAGCTACAACGTTCTGCATGGTGAGGTTGGCGCTGTTATTGTTGATTTACATAGCACAAAGTGAGTGGAGTTTGTACTTGTTCATCAACCCCTCTGCTGGTGGCTACCTAATTTTAATGTTCTTTTCAGCAGAACAAGGACAATACACTAGTAATATAGGCAGCTGATTTCTGCTCTGAGTGGACTTAAACATTGTAGAAACAATAGCATACTTTCTCCTTTTAGCAGTCATTTCAGAGAAGTCCGAATGCATTTTCTCCAGCCTTCCTTCCTGCTGCATTTCTTTGTCTTTATTTCATTGGACACTTACTGGCTTATTTTTCCCTAATCCTGATTTTTCTACGTATAGTTTCTCATCTGGCTCCCATTCTTACACCACTCAGTGGTTACTTGTGTGGCAAACAGGCAAAAGACTTGGCAGTTGTTGCTGGGGTTAATGTGGAAAAATAAATCTCGTGTAATGCCAGTGTGGATTTACTTCTCATTCTTAATGGCACCAGCAGATGTTAGAGGAATCCTAGACTTCCTGAGAGCCTCCATGCACAGCTGGCACTGCTTGGCTGGGTCCTGGTAGTGGGGGACATGTGTGTTGTATACTTACACTTTGATTTACGGACACTTCTGCCTCTGGATGAGGATTGTTCTCACCATTCTCACTCAGTCCTCGCCGTGTCCCACCATATCCTGTTTATTGCTTTTGCAGTTTCTTCTTCTGCCCTCTCATGTCAGCACCTTGAGAAGGTTTTGGTTTCAGTAAAATTCCCAACACCTTTCTCTGTTGGGAAGGTTTCCCCAAATATCAGGCATCTCTGATGTATTTAGCATTTTCAGTGTGTATGTCAATGTTCTCGAGATACAACTTCCATAATAATATAGATAATATTGTGGAGATTATTAGCTCTCTCATTTGTAGTGGTGGGAATCATCTCTCTTGACACTAGCAACCCAAACCACATCCTCAGCCGTGATAGATATTGATGAATATAAAATTAATATTCAGAAAACATGCAGTATGCTACAGTCAACTTGTAGAGTCAATGCACGTTAACAGATGAATCAAGGGGTGTCCTGAACTAGCACTCACAAGCATCTTTGTGGTTTCTGCTGGGAGATTGAGACTAGTCTATGTATCTTTGAAATTTTTATTTACATGATAACTCCTTTCTTTCATGATACACAAGATAGAAAACATCTTAGTACTTTACTTTTTCTTCATGAGGAAATCACTCTTCTAATACCTGCTTTAGATGCTGACTGCTTCAGACACTGGTAGGTTGTTTAGGTTTGGGGTTTTTTTAGGAGTAGCCCTTAGTGGCACTAAATTTAACAACTAACAACAACATGTGCCTCACACTTGATAGTTCAGGCTATGGTGACAGCTTTTAGCAATTTGGGAAATCCCACAGGACCCAGAGTGGTACTGGCTGCTGTCTTCTTTGTTTGCATTTACTTTTCTGCTTTGTCAATTTGTTCTGCAGTTGCAAAAGTAAATCGAGAGATTCAGATGTAACCGAACTAAAGTAGTCATACCTCCCTCCCATTCTTTCAAATACCTACCCTAGCAATAAGCCTGTCAACTGATGATAATTTTTGAAAAAATACAATGTGTGAAAGTCTAAACTGAGAACGAAGGGAAGGAAGATAGAGATATTCAGCACTGCTTGGAAGCAATGACTTTGTAGCACAATCACTCAGGGTTATTTTTCCTCTTCTTTTAACTTACGGTGCTCAGGGCACCCTCCAAGGGCCTTGAGAGGATGGTGTGATGCTCTTCTCACACATGCTCTTCAACAGCCCTTTACTACAATCAATCATTGAAAAATATTTTTTTGTGGTTCAGTCGAATGCTTGGAGGGAGCTGCAAAGATAGAAAAGGCTATTGGCACTTGAAAATATTAAATGGAGTACTCATGTGGGAAAGCTCAAAACATAATAGATAGGCATTGATATTTTTTTTTTCATATTTCTCTATACACACAAAGCCAGAGAAAATATGGTGTGAAGAACATGAAAGAAACTTTTCCATTTATGTTTTTATGTTAAGGTATCTGTTCTCACCAGAAATTGTAAATAGCTAAAGGTAAAAGCAGTTAAAGTTTAAACACCAAACCATGTGCATCTTGGACCCTCCTGTACACTGACCATAACTGACCAGGATGAGACATGCATTGGAAGTCTAGAAAAGAAACTTGACAGCATTTTTCTGAAGCTTTGATTGGGGTGAAGTGATTTTTTTTCTTATTTAAAATACAGGTCAATGACCAAATGGCATTGCAAAGCCCTTCTAATTGTACATTATCTTAATTATCTGCAGACAGAATTTATCATCTGCAAAGTTAAATTTGAAGTTTTATATTAAAAATTAGATATGTGTTTATATGGAGATTTGATGAAACTGTGTTAACTTGACCCTTGACTAGACTTGAAGTTTTTCCCTTGGTAGTTATGTAGTTATGCAGAATATGGCACACTGCTTGTTGCTTCTTCCTTCAAGGTATCACACATCCACTAGAGGATGCTGAGGAAAATCATTCCTTCCCTCTCTCATACATACAAAATCTGTAGGCAAGAGAGGTGTTTTTAACCTGTGCCTGGGTTATTTTAGTCCTTTTGTGCTCTCCTTTCTCTTCTTGCTATTCCCTTTGCCTTTAAAATATAGTGATAATAAAAGCTTCAGGAGGCACCAACTTGAAATAAGCTGTCTCTGATACTGCTAGCTAGGGAGATGAGGAGAGCTGAAGCTGGTGGGGGAAGTCAAACACAGAGTGTTGGTTCATCTCCAGGAAGTGGGAGACTGTACAAGAAGGATATCTAGGACTAGAACACCCTGGGCTGGATGCCTGGGGTGACAGCTTCCAAGCAGAGGGAGCTGCCAAATGTAGGAGGTGAGGATGTTATGTGCATAATCTCTTCTCTTCCTTAGCAGCTATGCACTTTCCTGCCCTAAAGCTGGAAGAATTGGTTTTCCTTTCTGCTGCAAGCAGACCTTTTTGAGTAGATAAATCTACAAGATTTTTTTTTTAAAAAAAAGAGGAAACAGGGGAAAAAAGCAACCAACAAACACATGCAAATGGACTAAGTTAGAATTGCATATCCCATCTGCTACCTTCATTTTTAGAATAAGGTTTTCATACCTTGTACTTCTCTTTTTTCATTAGATGAAATAGCACTGCATTGTTGGCCACCTCAGTACCAGAGACAAACTAAATAACTATCCTGAGCATATGGAATGTAAAATTTAAGGAAACAAACCTAGTCCTGCCAGAAATATCTTTTGTCTGTCTAACGAACGGAAGACGAGCTCTTAACCTGCTTTAGCAACATAGGAAGTGGTTTAAAATTTATTAGCCCCTGTAATGCTATATCTTTACAGGTCTGGGACCATGAGTGGACATGGTAGCATTGTGGTGATCTAATATGGCCCGGTACTCTGCCATAGCAATGGAAGACCCTGAGGGAACAGCTGTAGGAAACAATTAGCAATTATTTACCCAAAGGATGAACACAATTATGGAAAATGACCTGGGAGTCCCAGGTGATGAAGGTTAAATACAAGCTCATGGTGTGCTCATGCTGAGAAATCAGCAGATCATATCTTAAACTAGATGAGGAGGAGAAGAGGAGGTTTTTATCTCACCCCTCCACAGGATGGAGAGGCCAACCTAGGTGTGTGCTGCACAGATTGGGCCCCCAGGCCAGGTGGAGAAATAAGAGAAGATTCAGTAGCTGCAAGTTATGTCTTGAGAGGCTCCGACTGGACATCAGAAAAAATATTTTAGTAAGAGTATGATGCTGCCCCAGAATAGAGTTCCTGAGTGATTGAAGGGTCTCCACTCTTGACAATTTTCATGACATGGCTGAAAAAGCTGTAGGTGACCCGACTGAGCATGGCAATAGTTCTGCTTTATGAAGGAGATTGGGGAAGACCACTTCCAGTGTTCCCTTCTGACAACACTTCTTAGGCTTTCTGATAATTTCTGAAAGGTTTCGGATTGGTGTGTTTTTGATGTACAAGCAAAATATGTGTCTGGTTAATGCACTTTATAGCTACCAGGTATCCTAAACACACACTCATAATGACATTTTAACATAAGTTTCTCCGCATTTTGTCCTAAAATACAGTGAGAAAGGGGAGAAAAGATACAATATGATAATTTATGCAAAGAAATGATTGTTTGAACAATTGGGATTTAAATTTGGTAATCAATACTCTGTAAATAGAATAAATTTAGCATTTTTTTTCAGATTAACTGTGTTGGCCTCTGCCAGATGTAGCTGTTTTAATTTTTGCAAACCATCAATCATATTCTACTACCTGTTAACATTTTAACACACTTTTTGGATAAAAGAAAGGTTTGTATTCTTTTGGAAAAAAGAAAAGAAAGGCTTTCTTGACATTCCTTAAGAAATCGAGTTCTCACTGGAAAGGATCACGTCTTTGTTGGTTTTTCTTTTTCTTTCCTTAGGATACATACTGCGTCCTTATGTAGTAAAGTCTGGTTGAAGGGATTGAGAAAAGCAACAAAATACATTAGTTTTGGGAATGGCTGTCCTTTGTACTCCAGAAAAACCTGGTTGATCAAGCCAAAACATCTTTTAACTAAATACAATATGCACCACTGAATTCAAGGGGTATGAATTCTTTGTATGACCTGGGTGTACCCTGGGAAGAGCAAGAGAAGATTACAGACTGGGATTTAGGTTAAGAATTTAAGCATCAAACATCAGTTTGGTAAATTTACTCATATAAAGGCAATCTAGTCCCTTAATGAACTTATCAGTAATCAAAATATGTCTTTGGAGTTTTGAATCAGGGTACATATACTTTCTGCAGCATATTTTTCAAGCAAGGGTTTGGAATGTCTGATTACTACAAATTATCCATATGTATGTAGGATTTGTGTCAGTGCTTCTTATGCCACTGGAGAATGGATTTCCATTGAGTTTTCCCCTGTGGAAATCATGAGTCTGAACTCCAGTGTTATTTTTATTTGGAGATAAAATTTACTGTGTGCTTATATGATAGCTTCAAAACTATGGCATGCTCAAACATCAGTAGCAGACCTGAGAAACACCCTATTGTTCTTGTAATTATGACAGCCAGAGCCAATTAATACAGCAAGCTGACTCAACTAATCAAAGAAAACAGTTTTGGCTTGGGGAGTATAAAGGTCCTTATGCAAATATTGATTTACATATCTATATCTATATCTTACATACATGCATTTTCAGCGAGTATCTCTATTAATAATAACAACATTTCTGTGAGGAAAAAAAAAATTAATTGGTGGAATTTGGAGTCCCTGCATCTATCCTGACAGCATAACATGGTTGTGATGCTTTGAACTGCCTAAGTGTGCACTTTCTATCTGCTTGTTCATTGGGACCCTTTGAAGTTGCTGTTAAACTAGAATCTCGTTCATAGCTCAGTTTATGCCTTAGCACAAAAATAAATGGTTTCCTTAAAACACATGTCTTGTGAATCACATTATTGGTGAGGAGATGAACTTTTTAAACATACCCAATCCTTTTAAAAGTGTCTGTGGAACCACTGGTCTCCCAATAAGTATGTAGTGCAACATCTCTGTATTGACACACGAGGCATCTTCAAAGCTAAGAAAGGTGTAATTCATTCCCATACAACATAACTCTCATGAATATCAGTGGAAATTATGGCTTTAATTCACTGTGTATATCAGAGAGAGCAGTTGTCTTCTGGTAGCCTTTGTATTGTCATATGTCCAGCGCCCAAAAGGTAAATGAGGTTTTCCTTGTTCAGACATCCATAGTAACCAAGATTCCAAGAGATTCGGTAGATTTAGTTGCCGGAAGGGGATTCACAGTGGAAAACTACCAAGAGAAAGCAAAAGGAAAACAAATTTCATAAAGTGGCAACGTTTAGATAATTTTTCTGCCTTTCTGTTTCTGATTTTAAGTCTATTTTAAAGGTAATTAAAAATCTTCGTCTTCAGAGTACAATTAAACAATTACCTGTTTTCCATTGGAAAAGTGTCAATATTGTGAAATCATTATGGATGCCTTAATGGACAGTCTAAGATGATCAATCAACCTCTTGAGGCCAAAGTTGATTCCCTAGGTCAGAATTTAGATCTATTTATAATGTATTGAAGCATGTTTTGCCTTTGTATTTTCTATGCTTGCTTGGCAAAGAAATGGAAGGTATTATGTTGAAAGGTTCACACTCTAGGAACTTTTGACAAAAGGCATTGTGGTTTTGTTCAACTTCAATAAGAAACTTGCCATTTTCTCTTCCTGTTTCAAAAATGGAACTGTGGTGCCTGCCTTTCCAAAAAGCAAGATGCCGTATCTGTTTTCCTCCTTCCAATTTTTCTCCGCAAATCACGCTAACTGCACTGCTCGAGCTTCTGCTTAATTGTTCTTTTTAGACAAGCACATTTTACCATATCCAAGTGCATTACTAACAAGCCACAGGTCTGCACCAGATGGGCAGGTGAAAAAGTGATTATGAGGTGTGTGATGATGGTTCTGTATCCATAATACATTCATCCCAAGGTTCACTCGCGCATCTGTTATGTATGTTGTTTTTCTTTTTTACTAGTACCCTTAGAGATATTTAAGCAGGTGATTCTCTATGACTAAAAGACGATAAAAGAGAAAAAAGTGAACAAGGGGTCTTTAAGGTGGCACCACAAAGGCAGTGAGACACAAGTATTACTGGTATATGTCCCTCAGTAGCTCATATAAGATTCAGATGAATATAACAGTGTAATCATTTTCATTAGCAGGTTTTGGATTGATACTTGCTTGCATATTAATGCTGATTACTCAGTCTTGAATTTATCAGGGTGTAGCTGAACAGGCTGGTGCCGTATCGAGGAAGGAGTGAGGTAGGAAGCACGACCTTGCGTTCTCTCCAGTTTGCAAAAAGACTTGGAGGGCTGGCAAGCCCAGACCCGATCCAGGTGTTTGAATTCCCCAAATATTCATCTGTGCCTAAACTTTCAAATGTCATGTGTCTGGAGAGTGCATTTTAATGCAGTGCTTCACTTCTCAAAGCAGGCATGGCTCAAGTTTTAAAAGAGGGAAAAAAATATTGATTTTTAAGGTATTTTTAATTAAGTCATTGCTGATAAGCAGCTTCATGTAAGGCAGGATTTTTTTTTTATTTTCCACTGCCAGTTATTCATTTGTTTTTATTAAACAACTTTGCAGAAGCTTTTGTGGTGCCTTTGTTTAGTACCAATTACAAAAAGGATCTCATGCAGTTGGGATGTTTTCATTTAAAAACATGGAGATTACACATGCAAATTCTTTGCTGAAAATGGGGAAAAGCAGTAAGGTATCCTTGGTTAACTTTTTAGTTATTTAAAAGTAGCTTGTTGGAGATTGAATATTTCTATGTTTCACTAGAGCTTTTAAATATAAAAGAGATATGAGACTATATCTGACACCATCAGGCATATTATATTAAAATTTATGAACAACTTCATCAAAAACCACTTTCCTTCTCCTGCATAGAGACAGATTTGTTCTGACATAAACGTTACATGGCTGGTTGCAGCCTCAGATTAATGCGAAGACCCTGGCGATTCCTTTTAGACGTTATTTTATGAAATAATACCTGTCAGCTGCTGCCTGATCCCAGAAAAGGGGGCAGGTTTTCCAGGTCATCCTGCCATCTGTCAGCTAAAGCTCATCTGTCCCTCCACATTACCACCTGATCTGTGCTAACAGGCCTCACAGGGAGCCCCGCTTCATTGGCCCGGTGGGAGCCCGGCAAAGAGACTGCGCGAGGACATCACCTGTGATTCCCAGATTTAATTATCACTGAAGTGATGAAGATGTGCACGCAGATTGAAATGCTTTTGAATAAATGCATGGCTCCAATAGGAGGGTATTTCTCCCTTTTTTTCTCCTTTTTCTAATTTCTTTTTTTTTTTCCTGTCCTTTTTTCCTTTATTTTCTTAATTTTTTATCCTTTTTCCTTCTATCTTTCCCCTTCTTTCCCCCCTTTTTTCCTTTTCTCGCTCCCTTCATTTCTCTCTTTCTTGCCTCTGTTTCTTCCTTTTTAAAACCTCGCCTTGCTATGTCTTACCTTGCCTTCCCCTACACCCTACCAAATCCAAAAGACATTGTGCAAAGTGCACATGTAGTACACATACAAACGAATATATATATATATATATATGTGTGTATATATATATAAACCTTGAATTACAGTGTTTAATATTAGATATAATTATTGCTGGAATTGTCACAAATGAACTCTCTGGAAAAATTTCCCTCTGTTTTGTGTGCAGCTTTTCACTGCAAACAAGATTATTTACTGAAAAGATGCCTTGCTATCAAGCTCCAAAGCTGTATTGATTTGGTGCTAGATGGGAAAATCAGGTTGCATCGTAATTCCATGTTTTTCTCCCTGGTCCTGCACTGACAGGTACCTGGGGTTCCCTTCCCGAGGATAATGGTGGGGTTTGCTGTGGGGCTGGAGGGAAAGAGGGCACAGAAACTCCCCAGAACAGCCGGTGACTGCAGGCACCTCAAATTCCCTCTGCAATCAATAACACGGCACAAAAGTTATTACAGGTCTGGGCCTTTTTGACTTCAAAGCTGCTTAGGCTGTATGTGGCATTAATTCCCTCCTGTACAAAAATGTAGCTGATAATCACCAGGCTGAGGGGAGGATTTAGGACTAGAACAGCAGATTTCCTCACAGATTACAGCCTAAAACCTGGTTTCTTGGGATAAACCGGGATAATTAACTGTAGTGAAATATGTTACCTTTGTTGAGTCGTATCCGGGTGATACTCATGTAAGGTATGAGTGTTTGTGCCTTTGTGCTTCTCGCTGTGGAGACTCCATCCGTAATGCATATATCTTTTATGGGGACTTGTCAGGAGATAATTTAGGTAGTGACTGCTGCTGGGACCCTGGAAGAGTTGGTATAAAGATCTGACATCAGAGTTCAGTCCTGTGAGGTTCCATGTGCTTTATTTATATCCTGACTGTGGTTTGGTCAGCTTGTTTAATTCAGGACTAACTCCTCCATCACCACATGCTCATGAAGACTGCAATGAGCACCATTGCTACATTGAGTAGTTGCTCACCCCTCAAATTAAGAAATTATAACATGCTGATGTCATTCCTGATAGAAATTTGTTTGAATTTCATCTAAGGAGGGAGGTGTCAGAAGTGTGAGACATTCAGGTCTCTAAAGGTGGTAAAACTACTTGCTTCTCTTGGTGATTTGGCCATGTCAACGCATGACTTTGGTCAAGTCACCCAGATAGGTGGGCAATAGTTATACTCAGGCTTGTATAGATGTACAAAACATTACCTAAATTTTTAACACAGCCTTGAATAAGAAAAAAAAATGCTTTCAGTCTGAAATTCAGAATTAAAAAAATAGTTTCCTTCTCTCTTCTTGAAATGTGCTTTGTAGCCACAGCTTTTCATTGTGGTAGTCTGGGAGGGTGCCTGCTATTCTCTGATGTATGGTGTAGACATTTATGAGGTTGCCATTTTTGTTCTAATCCTAAAGTAAAGTTCACATACCACCCCAGTGAATGCACTGCCCAGCTCTCCAGATGTCTTTGTGTCAAGCAGAAAGCAGACATAACATCCAGTTCATGTATTTTTTTATGATGATTACTTGATATTTTCATGATCTCTATCAAAAAACAAGTGGTTTACTTACAAACTTTTCATTTCAAATTTATTTACTTTAAAAACACCCTGGAAAATGGTTTATTGCAATGCAACTCAGAAAAATGTAGGGATAGAAGAAATTATAATATGCTTTTAATATGGAAATTTCAAAGAAAACATTTCAACAATGAACAGCATAAGCACAGAGATACTGGTTTTAGGTGTATAAAGTCTAGTATTAAAGCAATATTTACAATGGTCTCATATCTCAAAACTGCTCTACTTCATTTTCTGTTAGTACAAACCAAATAACAGTATATTAAGAGTCATAGAAGGTCATAATTAAAGTTCCTTGACATCTGCCTTTTTTCTATTAGTCACGACTACCAGATGTCCACGTCAAGAGAACTGAAAATTATTAGTCTAATCATGTTTTTAATAAAAAGTAACAGAAACTTGTATATTTTAAAGTTGCTGAGCATAAGCTTGCCAGGCTGAAAGAACATGCAGGGCTATTTCTCTTTATTTTTTTGTTTGTCTCATGTTTTTATGTTACTGTTTGCTTTATCAATGAAGTGCTCTGTCCATCCTGTGCATTGCTCAGCCAGCTCAACCTCATTGACAGAAGGAACTGAGTTTTAAATATATTTTTGTTAAACTTATACCTGCCTGTATTTCAGTCCACTCTGACTATACTGCTTGTTCCTTTACCTGTATATTGATCAGTTTTATTTTATAGGACAGCTATACAAAGAGCACTGTTGTTTCTGATTGTCTTTATTTCTGCTCTCCTGCTGGTGTGTTCTTGCTGTATTGATTTGACTTTTTATGCATTGCTTTCCTTCTACAACATTAGCACCCATTCACCAGCTTAATGATCATGGCACTGTACAGAGTACAGTATATTGGCTTGTTAAATCATTTCCATCATATTAATTTCTACTTAGATGTAGTACTGACCTATTTTTACTGTGCCACTTCCAAAATTGTCTTTGTTTATCTAGTGCTGGCTGTCCTCCATTTCTATAAGCATCCCTAGTTTTTTGTAGCTCTATTTTTAATGGCTTCTTTTTTTTTTTTTTGTTTCCACTTCTCTCATGTCCCTTAGATTCCTTTTTAAACTCGTTTTAAAATGTACTTTTACTATGCTTTAAAACTTATGAAGATGCTTACCAATGTTATGAGCTAATCTGTTTAAACATACAAGTTTAACTTATTTCTCTTTGTCTGTATACCTGAAAATGACAATGTCTCGATCAAAGACCTTTGAATTTTTATTCTTAAGGATTTTTTAATTCTTATTTAGATGTGGTTACTGGCATAGGCTAAGAGAAACCTGGATGCTGGGGCCCCGTGGGGCTCTAAATTGTTATCTATGTTATACATTACATAACATCATTAAAATGTGCCACTGCTTATTTGGTCTTGGGGAGGATGGAGAGGAGATGGATGGAGACCCCTGCAATACATCTGGTTTTCAGCCATGGGAAGAGAAGGGGGAAAAGGAGCTTTCAAAGAAAGATGGAGCAGGGGAAAAGCTAAGACCACCTCTCTCTCCTCTAGGGAGAAGAGGGTGCCTGGGAGGGGAGTGAGGATGCCTCACAGTGCCTGGAACCACATTTTCTGCTGTACATTTTGTGGCAAAAGGAACTAAGTTGTTTGTTACTCTCTGTGGAAACCATGTCTTCAGCGCTGTTAACTGGGATATGAAGAGTAAATTTTCTGGACAGAGTTTACAATGTGCCCTTGCATAGCAAGATGTTAAAGCATTAGCCAATACAGAGAGAGACTGTATTTATCTGGAGATCTGACATTTATCACATATATCCAAACAAATTCTTTGTCTACTTTGAGCTACAAGTATGTCCTGACTCAATGCTCTGGTTAATTAGCTCTTTGTAAGGACTGATAGGTTCTACTCCACTTCACCTGAGGAGTAATATATTATAATTTTGGTATGATAATACCTTTTCCAAGCCAAGTTAGAGGCACAGCTGAGTAGGGCAAAACCCAGCCTGTGATTTTAGCAGATAGCCTGACAGACAGTGTGGAAATTTGGGATGTGCACAACCTACTCAGTTTCTACTTCATGATATAGAAAGGAAATCTGGGTTGCTGATTTTTATTTTTCTGTTTCTCAAAAATGCAAAGTAGCAAATCTAATAAGTCAGGTTTTATATGTAGTTTGGCCATGAAACAAACTTTTCTGAAATAGGTAATGAAAAGTGACATCACAGTCATCATTACATAGTTTTAGATTTAAACTACTCTGCCTTGCATAATCAATTACTTACAGAAAATTGTAAAGCCCTTAAAATTCTGAAATGGTTTCTGGCATTTAATTATATAAGATTTTTGACCTGGCTAGGCAGATAATGTTAACACAGCTTTAATACTAAACAAGACTGAACATGTGTGTGCTTGACTTTTATTAAACTCCTACTGAAGAAACAGATTAATTGGAGGCTGATTCATTGGTGAACAGGCGTTAAAGACAGAAGGACCTTCTCACATTTTGTTCTGTTACCCAGGCTTATGCCATCTCAGGTTGGCAAGGAGATCCCAACTGTAGTGTTTTGAAATGTAACTGAAAGAAATTTTAGAATAACAGGTGCAAAAAAAAAAAAAAAAAAAAAAAAGCCAAAA
>VXBA01002417.1:1823537-1934043 GCA_013399895.1 Serilophus lunatus | reverse complement strand
GAGACACATAGAAAAAAAGGAAAAAAAAAAAAAAAAAAGTGAGTCATTTTCAAAATGCTTCTCTGACTCCTTCCTATTCTCTTGTGCCAAATGACCACCTGACACCTCCCTGACACAGGTATTGCCCAGATAAGTTTTCATTAGTGATGTTAAAAGTGTAAATGGGATCATGGGAGCCAGCATCTGTTGTCATGATTTCCTACATGATTATTACTTCTCCCCCGCCTTAGAACAATTTTTAAGAAGATGTGTACAAGCTGTGATTAAACCACTTCAGATTAAGCCCAAAGTAAATTGAAAAAGTCCTTCTTAAAGCTCTCATTTAACAGTGCTTTACATCCATCTGTAAAATCAGAGCTTTGCTTGTGAGCACCCTTGGAATAGCCCACTTCCCACAAGGTAGCAGAGGTTAAAAATAAAATAGCAAGAAATCCGTGGCAAAGCACATGTGAGATTAACGGGGTGAAAGTACTGGAGTGGAGAGCTGTTTTCTTCTGTCTGAGCTCCTCGTTCTGTCGCACAACCCCCAGTCTGGAAATCTTAACACTGACACTTTTGTACAGATCGGTTTGTTAGCGATTTCAGATTTTAATTCAGCACCCTCGCTTGATTATTACTGACATTTCTTTTCTGTAATACCGGGGAGAGAGAGAGAGAGAATATGTATAAACAGATTTTTGCATGAACTAGGTGGTGAGCAATTTTGACATCAGCTCCCGAAACTCGAGAGAAATGCGTTTGCTTTCAAGGTGTATTTCTGGAATGAAAAAGAGGGAGATGTGATCTGGGAGGTTCAGCTGTGCTCTTTGGTAGCTCCAGGTGGAATGCTGCCGATTTCTGGGTGTTTGTGGGAAGCAGGAGACTCTCCTGCCTTTATTTGGTTCTTGTGTGAAAGTGGGAGAAATGGAAGTATTTTGACAATTACCCATTGAGCTTTTCACTTCATTCAAATCTGCGGCGCAGCGCTGAATTTGGTGAGTGGGTGTGCAAGGGAGAGGCAGAAAAACAAAAACATGTACTATAAAAGCAGGATAAAAGCTTGCACAGTCCCCTGCAAATTAAAATCTCTGCATTTAGTGAAGTCCTACATTTTAAAACTGTCTATTCCTCTGCCTTCGTTATTTCTGAATATTGAAGCCACTGGTAAAAATTAACATCTGATGTAAATCACTTGAATTTAAATATATTATACAACTTAATTTATGAAATGGTTTGGTCTGTTATGTTTTATGAATGTTTATTTTCCCCTTACAATCCAAAATTGTAGAAACTAAATATCATAATGAAATTGTGAGCTGAATTACATTCTCTTACAGGTTTATATGTACACTTATGCTTATTGTTGTTCAGCAATAGCAAAAATTATTTGGGGAATTATTATTGCAGCTGTTTCTAGGATTAAGAGTAAAATACTCTTTTTTATGTTTTAGTCATTACTTCATTTTATCTGGCATTCTACAGGTAAAAACATCAAACTCTAAATTGAAAGCTAAAAAAAATACTAAACGGAATGTATATAAAACAAGGTTCTTATCTAATTTTATAGCTCAGCATATTTTCTGGCTTTCTAAATATAATTTATGAACTGATTTTTCAGCTGTATATATTAAGTCCCTGAGCTGGATTACAAAAATTTAATATAAAATACAATACATGTAGAGGCAGTTTAAAAAAGGTATCTCCATGGTTATATATCATAATAAACTTTCTTAATATTTGCATTGCAACAGCTGATTTCTGCTATGTTTTGGGGTTTTTTTTCTCCAGTGCAGTAAAGCTAAAGCACAATAGCTGAAAGGTGAACTTTTTTGTGTTTCAACATTTCCAGCCTGGTAAAATTGTTCTGCTTGCTACATGATATTATAAATATCAAGATTAGTTTCTTCTAAAATTACCAATGCCAGCTGCATTCAGTTTTCATTTTCTACAGTATTTTGTTACCAATGTTCTCAGTTTAGTGCAAAGGTTTTAAAAATCAAATTAGTCCCAAAACTCTCCAATATTAAAATCTGTTTATATGTTTCCCATGTATTTTAAATGTTGTACATAAATCCATTTGCCTTGCTGAGTCAAATACTCACACAATGTCACTGTTCTCCTTGCCTTTTAGCCCAATATGCTTCTACTTTAACAATAACCATTTTAGTTTCTTCCCTCGTAACCAGTACCTACAATTTAGATAACTGACAATCATTAAATTATCTGTAGCAGTGGCTGGTCTATGTGTATCTACAGCTTGTCCAGACATGAAGGCATAAATATATACCTATAGCCTTTCTTTAAAAAAATAATCTACTGCCCTGTATTTTAGCTGCCGCAGTCAAAGAATGTTTTAAGAATTTAATTCAATCATGAGCTGTATTAGTATTGCAGCAGAAATTAGGAATTCCTGTTGTCCTGAAGTCCTTACAAAATCTTGGTTTTGAACCTGTGTGTATTTAAGTTCTTTAGCTGACATCATTTCAGTCTGGGAATCTGACATACGGCCACTAAACCAGGATTAATTGAGCACTTCTGTGCAGTACAAAACATTCTTTATATATTGACAAATATTTCTAAAAAATGGATTGGTATTTTTGCTGTTAATTGTTTCATTACTGACCTTTACCTCTGTAGACATATGCAGTTTTCGTTTTTTTGGGAGAGACTTTCAAAATATTTTTTTTTTAAGTGTCCAATGCTCAGTGCTAGCAGTGACATTTTTAAAGTCTATTCAGAAGCATATATTTCACTCTTTTGTATCTCATTTCTTTCTATTTATTTAAAACAACTTAGCATGGAAAATCTTGCAGATTTAAGTGACAGTGATGATGTACAATATGCATAAAATGAGCCTGTCCCTACCCGTGGTGTGTATTGCTAGGGACTCCATTGCAATATTTACAGTTAAACTAAACTTTTTCAAATGAAGCAAAATTGCATTTGTTTTGCAGATTTGCTCATCATTAAATGTGAAACATTTCACATTTGTCTTTTTGAGTAATTGGCTTTTTAAAATGATAAGGTGCTCTGAACACTTGTTATGTGGATAGGTCTGACGTTGTATCCCAGAAATCCATATGCCATACAGACAGAACAGAAGAAAGATATTCACAAGCATGTCACAGATTGGACTGAAGCAAGCCAAAAACCAAAGTGCCATGGCATTAACAATAGCACCAGATTTACTGTCACGATTGCAATCTGTGCTGTATCATAGACAGAAGGAGAACTTTTGATAGGTAACACCTCAGTGTTTTTTAAATCTTTTTGGCAAATTATCATTTTCATTATATTTTTGCCTGCCATATAATATTATAATGGTATTAAGTCACTCACACATGCACATACATGCACACGCACAAAGTTTATTAGCCCTCAACAAAAGGGCTGATTTATCTCCCGTGCTAACTATTCCTCAACAAATAAAAAGGTATTTTATTAAAAATTAGCAAACACTTTAGGGTGTATCATCCACCAGAGTTGCAGGGATTTTTTTCAAACAAACATTAAGGTAATAAAATTTTAGTTAATAAAGACTTAGTTAATAAAATCTTAGCTAATATAGCTAATAAAGGTACAGAGAAAAACCATGTGCACCAAGTAAAGCTCAACAGTTCAGAAGTTTCCAAAGTTTGATGCCGGTATAAAAAGAAGGATTAAAGGGAAATATTTTTTTCTGGGGTTCGACCCCAACTGACTGCATTTTCCCATTGTAGGCATGTAGATGTTTCTTTTTGACCATAAAATTGTACATTTTCTTCTCATGTAAAAAAAAAAAAACCTGCATAAAACAGATTTGGCAATACCATAATTCATGTTGAGCTCTGGTAAGTGCTGAAAAAGATTTACAAACTCACAGCTTGACACTGAGCCCACATGTTGAGTAGAGTAGAGAAAAAGCTCTAGAAATACTACATCGAGCTTCCTGGCAGCAAACAGAGAAGCATCAGTCAATTGTTTTTCTGAATTGAAAGCTACCTTGGGACCTTGTTGAAAATAACGTCTCTGCCTATCTTTTCTGCTGTTTAAATTACCTGGCTGGAGGAGTTGTCCTGGGGCGATTCACAATAGGCTCTTTAGTGAAAGAAAAACACTGAAATTCTCACTTTATATGAATTATAGATTTGAAACACAGTTCACATAGGAAATGAGAATGGCGAGAGCGCAGGCAAACCTACCTAAACATAAGTCTGGGTGTTGGTACCTTCTTTGCACTGGAAAATACTCTTTTTTATACTTTTTGAGCATTCTCTTCTGCAAGCCTTCATCGCAGATATCGCCCTTGTCTGAAATCGTTGGAACTACTCCTGTGAGAAACGGTTGCTTGCATAATTTAAATTGCCACGTTGTACTTAAAACTATATTGGCAGCGTAGTTTGGGCTTCATATTCTTTGAAACGTTTCAAAGTTTACAGTGGTGCTGCTGCTGTGTTTTGCATTCGTTCCCATAAAATACCATGTTGCCACAAAATGTTGTGGGAGCTTCATTTAAATACCATGAGCTGTGCACGCCTGCCTGGAGTCTGGGGGAAATCAGAAATTACTTAAAATTTTGGTTGAAACCAACAGGAGTAAATTTATGACAACTTTCTTTTTTTTATTTTTATTTTTTCTCTCCTAGCTTCCGAAGGTTTGGCTAAGCGTATACTGGTTTAAGTTCACTCCAGCTTGAGTGCAGAATCTACACATATCTCCAGTCTCCACTCATGCTGCTGGAGACACCACTAAAGATAAATCATTATTAACAGCAGCTCAGTTCCCACTTTCCTCCACTTTTCTTGCAACTCAAGGACTGCAGAATGGTTTGTATAGAAAGGAAGTGGTTTTTATATAGGCGAAGGAGTTAAAGATACAAAAGTTGAATCATTTTTGATTTTGCTATGAGTGAACCCACGTACTCACCCTGCTTCTGCCCCTAAGGTGTGAAGGAATGTGCAGGTATTTGGTATTTTCTCCCAGACTTAGGACTGTTGCAATTTACCACTCTGGCAAGGGCAATTCCTTGAATAAACCTAATTGCAACTTTCCTTACCTGCTTGAAGAGCTTTACTATCTGTCTGATCTTCACTACTAGAGTCAATAATTTGCTTTCCATCTAATCATTAACATGCTTAAAGTCTATAATGAGATCTGTATCCATGCAAATGTATCTTTTTTAAGTACTTGTGTAGATTTAAGGCCATTGTTTCCTTGTAAAATGGAAATCAGAGCTTTTCCTCACATAAATGCTGCAGTCCTTAACAAGGGATGGATTGGCAGCAACTTTCTAAGTTTATTTAATTTTAAAGTTGTTTTTTTCCTTACATACTGTATTTGGGATATTTTTTAAGAAGAGGAACAACACCTTTAAGCCTGTATCAAGTCAAGTGCCTCAGAAGATTTTCCTCAACCTCTCTTATCTTATAGTAATCAGGAAATGAACGGTAATAATTCAAAAATGAAAGGTATTTAAAAAAAGATTTTTTTTTCAACTTTATCAGCTGCTGCTCAACTCCCATTGTATTGATAGAGTGATCCTTCAAGATAAATAAAGAAATTTATGACTTTAACAATTTAAATAATGAGAAAGGCAACCAGATTAAAATGGGGACCATTCACGCTCCACACGACAGCTCGGAGGACTCTGGCAGAAGAGTAACCAGCTCAGTGAAAAATCAGAAACTGTGATTGCTACTTAACACTGCAGCTTTTCACAGTAGCTCAGCACAAAGTTATTTAGCACAGGTGTTTCTGTAAGTCTGATACACTGGGAAAATTCACAAGGTTCTCCGGCTCCCTTGCTCCGTGTCGGCTGTGAAGTTGGTCCTGTGATGCAGCAAATGGGTTTCTAGTAGGAAATAGAGCATATAGGCAAATGAGCAAGTTCAAACATAGGGAATGATCTAGATTCATTTTCTTGGTTGCTAATTTTTGTAACGCATGACAGTAGTGAGGTGAATGACCCGTCATCGAGCAAAAGCAGTGAAAACTGGGGACAAGTTATTGTGCAGAGTTATGCGTGAAACTGAGATCCTGTTGTCTCTGTCAATAAAAGCAGCTTTCCAAATAACACAGATATCAGTCCCCTTCCTTTGTTAAGTGAGGGTTTTGACAAATATTCACCTATTTTAGTATTTCTCACTAGTTTGTTTAGATATGGTGTGTTTCTGTGCTTTCAGCCTGTGGGCTTGCAGTTCAACAGGAGATGAAATTAGTATAATTGAATTTCTAAGCACCTAAAAACTCTCAAAATTTTTTTTCTTTTATTTCTCAAGTTCTGGCAGTACCTAATTTATGTCTTAATTCTTCATAAGGTCATTCTCTAAGTGAGCGACTTCTAGTTAATCTCAGACATTATGAGCTTGGCTGTGATAGAGAATCAGTTCATCTGTTCTCAGAAAAAAATTAGAGTGAGTTATGGGGATTGTTAGCAATTGAAGACTAAGAGTTTAGCTGAAAGCTGGGTACAATTTCTTACATAGTTATTATTTTCTTCTCATTATTTCCAAGGTAATCTGGCTGTGTTTTTACTAATATAAAGGTACATAAAAAAAGCATATTTCTTTTCTGACACTCCGCTCTCCGAGTAGGTATATAAGGTTACTAGTGTGAAATTGCTTCTAGTAGTGAAGGAATCAAGAGATGATGGTTTTCTTTGGGGTTTTTTAGTAGTTATGTTTTTTTTTTCTCCACTTAACTCCTTGATGAAGGTTCCTTTTCTTTCAGTTGGGCTGTATGATAGAGCTTCCTTTTGCTGTTAGGCTTAAAAGTGATAGCTAACATTATTTCTTGTGGTTCTGCTGTTAATTTACATGCAGCTCTTACTGACTGTCACTAACATATCTTTTATTCCCTGAAATATTCACTCTGTGAATAAATATAACTTTTCTGCTATTTTCTGCTGTGGCTGATTGGCTCATTTCACTCCGGTGACTGAAAACAGCTCAAGCACTCAGATTCTGCACGTTTTCTATTGCTTAATGAAGTACCTTGCTGAATCAGGGCTGCCTTGTTCCAGCAGATGAAAGGGAAGCACATAAGAAGCTCTACTGCCAGGTTCTGCTTTGAATGTTTTTCTTTTAATCAATTTTTAGACTTATTAGCATAGAGGATCATGGTTTCTGTGAAACAAATAAAACTTCAAGTCTGATTCTTGAAAGCATTGGGAAATGTTAATGTAATTGGTTCTGTTTATAGTTCAAACTCACAAGTCTCTGCTCATAGACACGAATAGTGGAGTCAGCTCTTCTAACTCTGGTCTAATGAGTTAGTATCCCAAATCACAGCGAAGTCACTTATGAGTTTCCTTTGTCACAATCAAGAATCTGAGAGCATTCTTAATTATCTTAGTGCCAGGAGAACGATGCAAGGATTAGGCCATGGGTGGAATTGCAAGACAGGGTAACATAACACTCTCAGGAACACAAGCCTGAAATTCCAGCTTCCTTAAGACTTTCTGCTTTGCCTCTCAGTTTAGTGTCTAATGTTACTGATGGGATGTTGCTTTTGAGTTGCCATGTGCTGTTGAGTTTGGTGAGAGGTATAATGATGTCAGGATTTTTAACAACATGGTAAGGAGGGCAAGGAATATTTGGGTCAGGGGTCCCTGGGGAGATGCCCTGGTCATAGCCCTTGTATATCTGCACTCTGGATTGCTATATAACCACGAGTCTCTTGGCAAATCGTCATCAGTGCTTGAATTAATATGAAAAGATGACACTTCTGGACAAGGAGGCCATAATGTGTTTTAAACCACTCCATTTCCTTTCCATGTGTACTGTACATTTATTAGTGACATGAAATGCGGCCACAATAATAGTGTTGAAGGGATTCACATAAATGTGGTCTTATGACTATGGCACAGAGGACTCGACCCTCAGACACCCATCTATTCCTGGCCTTGATAATTTTGTGCATTTTTAGCTTCCTTTATATTTAGATCCCAAAGTTCCTGAACAAGCTGTCACCCCAAACCTGCATTTGCCTGTACTGCATTATCCCAAAGCTTGCAATAGAAAAGAATATCAGGCTTTCAGACACAGCATATTTAGAAAAGAGAGAGAGAGAGTCTGCCAAATTCCCAAAATCCATTTCCCAATTTACCTCACGAATAGCAGGAAATTACTTGTTATCAGTGGGTAATTCAACCACAAACGTTATTGATTATCCAACCTCAATCTTTACAGTCTTTATGGCCAAATATTTTGCAATCATTCTCTCTATTTAAAACTAGAAGATGTGATTTTTATTTTGGAAAAGTGGAGTTTTTCAAATTTTCTGCATGCCACATCATATTGTGGCACATCCCTCCAGATTGTCCAGAGTGATAGCCAGAAGCTTGACTGACAGATGTCAAAGTGTACATCATGTTCTAATACATGAGAAGACCCTATGTTATTAAAAAAAATAAAATCCAGATACTTGCAAAAGCTGAAGATATTTTAAAAATAATGTATTTGCTTTTAATATTTGGTATTTTATATATCTCAGTGCATACCAGAAACTGTAAGATCTAGAAAAGAAGTATGTTTTTCTTCTATTTTTTCTTAATTTCACTGTATTTCTTAGAATTGCAAAATTGATCCAAGTAGGTTCTCTTGTTTGTGAACTATATAGTCACATTTTTCAATAGTTTTTCACCCAATGACCTCTAGCTGAAAAAGTCCAGTTAGTACAAGAAGTTCCCTGAGTTTTGAGCTATATTCTTCCTTCTTAGAAAAGCTCTTCTTAGACACCTGTTGTGAAAAGATAATTTGATATTTTGGTTATATGTTATTTTTAAATAACATTTTGAATAACTTTCTGTCATTACTAAACTACCATGTAGAGCAGCTGATTAAAGGCCAGTGAAATTCCAGAAGGTCTAAAAAATCTAAGGATCTTCCAACACCTGGAAACTGGTTTGAGATTATCACAACAATTTGCAGACATACAAAGTTCCAGTTTTTTTCAGACTACAAGAACTTCTAATTTCAAAAATTAGAAGATTCTATTCTTTGAATTAGACGTTGTTTCCATACTATCTATACTGTGAAAATTAACTTCACTCTGAAATGAAATAAATATCAAAACTGTGTAAGAAAAGCTTAAAGTCTACTTGCCTTTTGAGAACTGCACTGGTGCACTATCCTTGGAGGTGTTCCAGATGAAGTTGGATGAAAGTTGTCCCTGCCTATGGCAGTGGGGCTGGAATAAGATGGTTTTTAAGGTCTCTTCCAAACCATGATTTGAAATACCCATATTCTTCCACACTCAGTTAAGAACTGCAATACCTGTGAAAGTTTTCTAACAAGATTGTGATTCCTTAGAAATGAGAGTTTGGTTGGGTGACAAAATTCATTCATTTTTGTCCTAAATCTCAACAGCATCATTTTTATTAAAGCACTGTTTTCTAAATATAAATCTTTTCAGTTGTTTTAGTTGGAAATGTTTGTTTTCTTAAATGGATGTAATAGCTTTATTCCAAACATTTTTCATCCTGCTCAGCTTTTCCTAATATTTACATACAAATAAAGATGGAAAGAAGCAAACCCAAGATGTTATGCTTTGTTTGCTCCCCACATGCAAGAGATAATAACCAGTATATTTTCCTGCCTGCACCACTTAGGAACTTAACACAGCTGGCAAAGTGTATGTTCAGATCATGGACCAACTTTGATGTTGTACATTGTTATTAAACAATAGCTGCCATGGCCATGCCACAGCAGGATATTGCACTTACCGTTCAGCAGACCTGTTTTTTATAGAAAGGAAGCTCCTGCCTCCTTGCCCCAGGCCACAAATGCCTCTACTGCAGAGAGCTGGTGTTTTGGATCTCGAGTAAAAGGAGGAATCTTATGTTGCTGTATTGGTTTTTGGCAAGCTAGTAAAACAACATTTACGGCTATTTTGGAAAATGACCGCATGTTCTATATGCTCAATGCAGAGAGAGGTTCTGAGTCACCAGGAAAAAAGAAAAAAAGAATAGGAAATGAAGCTTTCCAAATGAAAAGAAAATGGTAAATGTAACAATTAAAATCCCATTCAGTAGCTCTGTTTCATCTCTGAGATGTGCTTTATTCAACAGCAGGTACCAATCCCCACAAGAAACATCTGCTGATGGAGGATTTGCAGGTACACCTTTGTTCACTGCTCACTGAATTTGTGTCAGTATTATAATTCAGCAGGTTTCTGCTTTTCACACAACCCAGGATTAGCATTGACTTGGGCTGGAGGGCATTCAAGCTGCTGTTCTTCTTTTAGCTATATTTCTCTGTAAACATCTAATTGTTTCAAAAAGTGATGTACAGTATGCAAAAACCTGAATTCAATGCAAATAAGCCTGTGCAGCTCTAAACTTAACAGGTGTTCTCATTAGTGTAAGTAGACAAGGAACGATTCTTGAAAGTTTTATAAACACTTATAATCATGGCCAAATACATCCCTATAAGTATAAAGATACTTATAACAACATCTCTTTTTTCTTACTGTGCAATCTCAGCACTTATTAATAGGAGACATGTGTCAGTAAATGAAATACCAAGAGCCAGTACTGGCTTCTTCTTGCAAATAATGTAGCTGTGAAATGCTCTGCTACTGATGAATAAATTTTTGGCTAAAATAACAGTCAACAAAATGAAATCTTTACACATAGCACATATATATTTAAAATATATATCTTTGCTTGCACTGAAAGCAGAGCATTCATTCTCCCTTTGATATTTTTGTTTGTTACAAGGACTTATGACGTTGAGTCTCACTCACATACATCATAAAGTGTTATAACATGCATACAAAATTGGACAGGAGGACCATTCATCACTAGGTGTTGTCCAGCTGGTAAAACTAAGAAAGACAGGACTTCTCTGAGAAACCATTGCCAATAGCTCTGTGTGTGGCTGTGTAATATATGACTTTAGATTGCAAAGGCAATAACAGTAAAATATTACCCTGAGGAGAAAAGTCGCTTGCAGTAGGTATTCATACATCGCCTTTAGTCTTCATCCGTGGACAAAATGTGTAATTGTCTATTCCCCAACTTCCCACTATGCACAGACATGTCTGAATTGTGTCTTAATTATTATCTCTTGCTTCTCTGCTTCTATCAGTTTTGGGAGTACTTTATTCTTCCTTCCCAAGTCTGGTGACTTCCATCTCCCCTGATTTTGTTTTAAAGGCTGTCAGAAGTCCAGCCATGCTGCTCTGTGGTGAGGGCAGTTCATCCATGGAGCTGGAGCAGAGGGTAGCACAGGCAGGGGGGACACGGCAGGCTGAACACAAGTGGCTGACATCCAGGATGGTCATCTGCTGCTTGTCTCACAAATCCCTTTTTGCTCTTTACCCTCTGAAGGAAACCCCTCTTTTTCAGAGGCCAGTCCCAGTATTCCAACTGTCTTGCACAAGGCATAATACCAACGTAGCAAATCAGCAGGAAATACTTACCAGTACATTCCCTGGATGTTTAGCAGAGAGTGCTTGCTCTTTTTCACCTTTCCCTTTGCTCACACAGCACGTGCTTTCTTCTCGCACACCTCCAAGGGCAGCAAGAAATAAGACTTGGGCTGGTGGGTGGAAAAGAGTGAGTGACAATTTGTTCCTTGAAATCAGTGACAGCATCTCAGTACTCCAGTACCTCTTTATTCCTCCAGAGAAGCTCTGTGGACCCCCACCCCGAGCTTCTCTTCAAATCCAAGGAGGAGTCTTGATCTCTCAGAGCCTTATAAGCTTCAATTGTGACTTCCTGTGAGTTCAATATCTTCCTTAAAAGCGATAAGGTTCAGTTCTTTTGCAACTGAGATACTTTGTGGCCAGGCAGAAAAGGATAAGTTTGCTTTATAATGCAGAGAGAAGACCTGATATATACAATGAGTTCATGGCACAGCAGAATGAAAACTTTAGGCTCGAAGATTTTTTGTCTTCTTAACTGGCCAAGAGTTCATTATTTTATTACTAAATTGTATTGAAGGAGTCAGTCCTAGGAATCTACCATGAAAAAAAATGTATTTTTTTTTCTCCACTGGTACAATATAGTTTTATTTTAAAAAGTATTGTTTCTTGTAAATTTGACCCCCAAGTTTGAGACCATTGGATTTATTTCAGAGCCGCTGTTGTGTACAATGCCAACACTAGTTTAATTTCACTAAAAACCAATTTATTGCATATGAGCAGGTTGTTTTGATATGATGACCCTACAAATGTTCCCAGAGAATGGATGTGCAAATCAGTAACACCACAGGGCAAAACAATTGAGGACATATAAACATCTGGCAGCATTCAGTCTTATAATTTCTAATATTGCAGAAGTTGTGAAAACACGGGATCTGTTTGTTTCCTCTTTGCAATCCTTGGTTTTTCACAGTCATTTTTACAGAGTCAGAAAAAAAGCCAGGGTAATTAAAACATAAGGTTCAACATCTTTAGATATGTAGAACATTTTCTGTTGCCTAAAACAAATATTCCCAAAGAAAGTATAAAACATTTTTCTGACTTGCAAAGTTTTTGCAGTCTATCATTTAAATTACTTAAATAAAGGGAGCTTTACTACTCCCAAAAGCTGAGAATATAACACCCGCCATGCATATTAGCTTGATCTTTTTGACAGACCAGAAAAGTGTTTGTGTGTGCCAATTAAAACAAAAATGGATCCCTAGTGGCTTGTTCCTCACACAACTTCTGAAGACTGCTATCATTGTATGCCGGGGTAACCCTGGATAAGGCGGCTCTCCAAAGTAAACAAACTTTTCAAAACTTTCATGACAGATGGGGGTTACAAATGCATTTTAATAAGAGAGTTGCCAAAGCAACTTTTTTTGCAATCAGCATGTATTTACTTAACATCTAGCAACATTGGGAACACAAGACAGATACTTTCTCACCAAATTTTTTAACAAATATCATTTTTTTTTTGAAAGATTGGTTGAAGACCTTTTCTCTCAAGCTGATATTTCCCCATCACTTCAATGTTAACTTTGCTCGACATCCAAAGGACTGCTAGATGGGTGAAACCAGACTGTAACATGAGACAGACAATCTGCTTGATAATGAAATTTCTTTGGTAGTCATAAACATCTTAGAGTCCTTTAAGTAATTTGACTATCAGTATAACCATGACTACCTCTGGTTGATAGGCTGGATCACAGAATGGATACATGATGCTGTACAAATATAATGCAGCTCAATACTGATCCTTTTGTTTTCCTTTATTTCTATTTCTTAATATTAGATTCAGCTCATTACAGTACAGCACAGAGAGGTATTTTATTTATCCTTTCAGCTGCTCACTCATTCAGCATAAACATGGCCAAGAGACTGGATTATCTGTGAGAAAGAATTTAAGATCATCTTCCAGAAATGCAGTTAGACTTTTGACATGTTTTAAAAATCTTACATAGTTTTGTCCCTGTTTAATTCAAATCCAGCTAATTAAACCACTAAGCAGCATAGTGTCTCCCAACTTTAATTAATTCTACTTCTACTGGGGATGTGGACACAAGAGTATCTATGATTTATGTGTTTATTCTCAAGTTATATTGTATTATAATGATTTTTTAAATTAATATTTTCAGAGAGAAAATTCTTAGTCTTCTTTCTTCTTCTTTGTTCTTTTCCTTTCTTTTTTAAAATTTTTTAATTTTTCCTTTCTTTTTGATTTTTTTTTTTACAACTTCCCTGTCCCAGACCTAGTGGCTGCCATACAGATGGAGAGTGACAAGTCTTGTGTTACATGGGCTAAGTAGATAGATCCCATCTCACAAAAATCTCTTAGGAAAAGCCTAGATTACTCTTCATTATAGGAAATAAGGTTGATGAACATGATCAGAAAAAAAAAGTCACCACTTTGTGAGCGAGCAAGGTGAGATGAAGGGAGCAGTGGGAAGGGGGAAGAGTGTTAGCTTTGGAGCTAGAAATGCTCCAGCAACTCACATTTCCTTTTTTTTCCTACACATATCAAGGGCAGCAATCCCAATGCACAGTGCAACAAGAGGAACACATTTTATTGAATTTCTGCACGCAGAGGTATCTGTCAATCCAAGTTTAAATCACTTAGTGTTCACCACAAGCTGTGTGAGTCCCAGGTGGCATCAAAATTTCGGTTTTCTGCACTGAATCTTGCACTGGATTAGCAACTGCTGAAGTTTCCACGCTCCAAAAGCATCCAATAATCCAACGTTGAACAATTAGGGTAGGTTATATGAAGCTTCACTCCAATAGTCCAGCAATTTTTTCTGATATCCCAGTTTAAGGGGGAGTTGAACAATGGCTTACTTCAGCATTTGGCTGAAATAAGAAACATGAGGTGCTTTTTGGTGGCTGTACATGAGCCATACCCTTCCCAAGTTACTCACTCTGCTCCCTTTTGCTCACTGCAGGATACACACTAAGTTGCTGTATTTCTCCTTCCCTACAGGGTTCTTCACTTCCTGTATTAAGGTTTGTTCTTTGCATTGTCTGAAAATAGTTCATCACTGCAAATAATAGTTCTAGCCACCAGAGATGCATAAGTACACTTTGAAGTGGGTGAATCAATAAGATGAGTTTGAATTTTTGTTTTGCTGTGCGGAATTTATTGCCCTTTCCCATATCTCCACAGAGTTCCTATCGGTAGGATTGCTAAAATTGCCTCCATCCCTGTTCTGCAGCTAAAATAAATGTTAGAATGAATGTATCCATAGAAATGTGTATTGGTAATGAACTACAGGGATACCATGAAAGAGACATTTTTCCCAGCAGTGCAGCAGTCCCCAGGCCCAGCTTTGCAGGAAAACTATGGACAGAAGACCCTGGGCTTATCCCGTGGTCCTTTCTGGGTTTTATCTCCTGTGTTCTGATGGTGTAGGTGATCCAGGTGATCTGTAAAAGTTTGGAAGTCCTGAAAGAACGTGGCCATGCTTGGCACTATAGTATGTCCCAGTGCACACCCTAGCACAGGAAAAATATTCTATTTGTAGGTTTTTAAGAACTGTTGATTCTGGGTAACATCTAAGGTATATCTATGTATTATAAAATGGTAAAGTTGTCAATTAGGTACAGTGTCCTGTATTTCCTGGAGCTATATAGGTATTTTTCAGTTTAATAACATAGAATCTTATTGAACACCACCTTGGTACATCATTATGGTGACATGCAAAAGAAGCTCAACCCTCCATTTGCAGTTTTATAAGGTGACAAGAGAAACCCTTAATAAGCCACAAATAGAATATCAGAAGAAGTGTTTCACACCTGCCCCCCTCTCCACTTCCCACACAGTGTTGGCAGCCCAGCAGTGCATTGAATTTAGCACACATTTACCTGCAGCGAGCCCATATTTTCAGAGGATCAATGCTTAACAGCAGGACTGTGCTACAGCTCAGTATAAAACTACCGTGTGAGCGGATTCAGTCTTTGAAGTCGTTTTCCAAGGTGCTGTAGCAAAAATAGAGGCAGTCCAGGCACCCTGGCTCTCCTATAACCAACCCGAAGGGCATGGCAAACCAGAGGGTTGATGTCAGTTGTCATTCCTCGCGGGTATTTATTGCTGACAGCAGCAGCACCATTCTGCCTGGTAAGGTAATGCTAATTCCAGACTGTAGCCTCTGCAAAAATCATGGCACAGAGATAGGAATTTTGGGAGGTATTTAAATAAGTGAAGTACCTGGCACAATGGAGTCTGGCAGCTTTAGATAGAGCACTTCATTTTCTTTTTTTTCCCCAGATTTATCTTTCATTTTTTTTCCCAGCCCCTGTGTTTATTTCAGCAGTGCCTGACACGGGGATACTGTGTTAACAGGCCTTAATATTGAAAAATTTCTGCTTGTTGTTAGTTATACATCATTTAGGGCTGTGATCATAAATTGTTCAATCACAAGGTTTAGTCAAAACCAGCATTCTTTACTGATGTCTTTTCCCAAGGGTGTTGAAAATTTGATTGTTCAAAGTGCAAATATGGTTTAGCAATCCCTTCCAAGAGCCATTTATCAGAAATCCTAAGGAGGTAATATATAAAAGTGGGATAGAAAACCTGCACATTAAATGGGATTTACCAGCCAAAGCCTTTGGAACCGCTTGCCTGTGAATGACTGGAATGGAGCAGAACAAAGTCAATTACTGACTGTAATTAAGGAGTGGATGCATTTAAACTGTAGAGAGCAGTAGCAGTCTTCTTGAAACTGTCTAGTTACTCAAAAGATTAGTCTGAGGAAAGAAAGAAAGAAAAGGACTTGAACTATATCTTACAGAAAGTATATTTTAAATGATTTCTCTTCCCTCCATTCTATGATCTGTTTTTACAGATTTGCTCATAAAACACTGATAATATATGATTATCAAAATAACACATTCAGACAAAGAAACTTTCAACATGTATTTTGCTTTGGTCTTGTTAGCAATGGAGTATCTCTTTTGCATATCATACAGTGCAAATATTTATGCAGTGCTGAATACTTGTATTTTAATAAAGCCTGAATTTACTGAGCGGAAGGCTGAACTATGTTGTGTCCTTTTTAAGCCTTCAAAATACAGTAAATCTAATTACATATGTTGCTCTTACTTTGAAAATATTATTCTATTTTATAATTTTAATAATGATTTGTTTATACTGGGAGAGAGGCATTAGATTGAATTGTTGCCTGTGTTTAGTCTAATTCATATCTGCATGTATACATTAATAAATTGTGATATCATATCATACATTTTGAACCCAAACCCTGCCGTGTGAGCTGGGCACAGAACTGGAGGTCAGCTTTTTCTACTGCTCACCTTAGGCCGAATTTTGCCTTATTTCTTCTTGATAAAGGGAAGGGGAATTGTGTGAGCAGTGATTAGCATTATGGCTGTGGACTAATAAGGGAATTAAAGTTTCCCCGATAAATAACTGTCCCATGTGCAGGGGAGCAATGAGGTTCGCTGTTGATGGTGTAGATGGGACAGGATGAACATCTGCAGACAGACAGCCCCCAAGCCCGAGCCAGGGGACCATTCCCACATTCCCTGCAGTGCTCCCACAGGATGTCTCTGCTGGAGCTGCACTGATGGGATTTTCCTTAATGCTGATGACTTTGGAAACCTTCCTTGCAGGCATTTCCTCAATAAAGGGAGGGTTATAGGACAATTAATGAGATATTAAGCTGTTGTTTTGGTTTTGACTTTTTTTTTTTCCTGGTAGTATTTCAATTTTAAGGAAGATGCAGGGAGTACCCAGGGTGATGAGGATCTGCTGGGTTTTTATTTTTTTGCTTCAGTAAAAGCTCTTGACACGAGGGAGATGCAGTGAACAGTAGCACTTCATGTTGATGGATTTACATAAATAGGCTCTGCCAGGTCTTAATGGCTTCACTCTGCTTTTCCTCAAACTTTGGTCACAAGGCAATCTGTATTGTCCACTACGTTCATTCATTCCCTGAAAAAAAACTGAGTAGGTTTTAGTGAATACCATGTTCTAGTGAACATCCCAACATGCAAACTAAACTTGCACCCACAAAGAATTGAACTCCAAGTGTTCAAGTCTCAAATGCAAATGTTAACATTTTGCACAAGCAACTTTTAATAACAACAAAATAAGAAAAACCCTTGGTTTCAGAGGCTGGTAGGAGCTGAGCAGGTTTGGAGAATGAGCAGGATAAACTCTTGCCACTTCCAAAACATGGTGAGAATTCACCTGACTGCTAACACACAGAGCTGAGTCCTGACCATGCTCTGTGGCCACGTGCACCAGGACTCTGCTGAATAATCCTGGGAGAAAGCACTGCCCAGCTCTATGCCTCAGTTTTGCAACCTGTAAAATGGTTGTTTCAACCTGTTGTGTGAAATACCTGGAGATTTCCTCTGGTAATATGTACATATACATATTATGTGTGTGTGTGTGTGTGTGTGTTTGTAAAATAAAAAGTGATATATCATTCTTATCCCAGTGGTTTACAGAAGTTCAGACCAACAGCATATACATACATATTTCTACCAAATATTAGGTTAGGCAGTGAAACAGCATTATCAGGGGATTGAATATTCTTTTGATAAATATTCCCAGTGAGTGGGTCAAAAATGTAAATCGACTTCTATTCAGACAAACTGGGAATTTTTTTTTTTCAAGATAAATGGGCTCCTAATTACTCTGCTGCAGCCATCTTTGATAGTTTTTTGTGTTGTTGGGGTTTTTTTAATTGCGAGTGACTATTAATTTTACCAAAATGCTTGGAAGTGGACTCTGGAATTACAGGTATATAAGAAATGTACAAATTTGAGAATTGAGGTACTAGATATAAAAATAATAATTGTAGAGTAGAAATGAAAACTGCAAATGACAGGAAATAATTCTCATATTGCACTCATTTCTTTTCAGGGTGTTCTGATTTCATCTGAACTACATCTTGTCGCACTGAGTTTCCTGGCTTTCCTTAACTTTTGTCACATTCCTGTTAGTTTTGCATTGTTTTTGTTCAGTGGTTACACTGCTGAGACAATATCTTGTTCGTTATAACATATTCAAAACAGTCTTCAGAGAGAGGTTCAAAACTCCTCAGTAACTCAGCACACCAGCAGATAATTCTTGCTAGAAAGGAAAAGAATTTGGGGGAAATGGTAGGTAAAACAGAGGAAAACCATCTGTCTGGTGGGTGTTTTACTTACCTGTGTGTGTCCATGCCCTCCCCAGATCACGACAGTGTCAGGAAATGAGTTCCTCCTCCAGTCGGATATCGACTTTCTCATATTGGATTGGTTCCACGCTATCAAAAATGCAATTGACAGATTGGTATGTATTTGTTTTGGCTGTTACCTTTATTAATTAAGATGTAGCAATTTCAACTTCATTTGCTCAGGCATGTCTACAGGTTTTAGGCAGTCAGCAACTAGCTAGACATTCTTTTCTCTGGAGGACATAAAAATATGTATGTAAATCTACTAAAAAATTTCAGATAAACAAGGTTGTTGCACAAAAATGTCATTTGAGTCTTGCCTCGAAATGGAACGCTACATTTATTTCTCTGAAATAACAAGGACGTTGCCTTGCTGAGGGTTGTAAAAGCACACAAGCACTTAATAACTAATGAATTTCTGCATTTTCTGTTTATGCAGCCTACAGTATATAATCTTCAATAGAACTATTAATACATTTGAGCCTTTTATGAATTTTTGTATTACTTATTCACAAGAATAACACTAGCAAATAATATTCCTTTTGTAACTGATTGCTGTTATTCTCCCAGGAAGGGCTGGGGGTTTTCTACTCGAAGTAAGCAGGGTTGCATTTTATTAAAACAGTTTTTAATTACCAAACCAGCTTCAGCTGTAGCTTTTTCTTTCTTTTTTTGCCACTCTCAGTACAAATTCCAAATGTCTTCCCTCTCTCTCCGCCTGATCCAAGAAAAACTAATTTTTTCAGAGGGCACTGACTTTCCTTGCTCACTGCAGAATCTGGTAACAGAAAAATATCCCCATTTCTTGCATTTTTCAGAGATTTCACTGCAATGAATGTGCAGCCTCTTTGAAAGGGTTAATCTGCACACAGCTACTGTTTCCTTAAAGAGCTACAAACATTCTATTACCCTGAGGCTATAATCAGCCAAGGAAAGTTTGATCTGATGATGTATGTCTTCATATTGTGCATTTCATTGGGTGTGTGAGGATATTGATATCCGACTGAAGATTTTGGGGTGGAGTTTTCCATGGAAGCTTAGAAAAAAATTTTTTGGCATATTATTCAACTAAACATCTAATAAGCTTGATTATATTTATTTTTTTTTTGAGTGTAGCTAAAGTAATATTGTGACATCAGCAGCTCTGAGCATGCAGTGAGCCGCAGCAGCAGCAGCTGGTCCATGGCTGGGGCAGGGCTGGCCCTGGACAACGTTCTCTGCTGTGTGAACAGGACAGGGTGTCACCACCCAGAACTCTGTGGCCATTTCATCCCTGCTCTTTATTTCAGTTTTAAAACTTTGACTGATTGCAGAAAGCCTGGCAGCTTTCCAGGGGGTTGGGATGGCTAAACTGTACCTGACCAAATGCCACAGGAAGAGATGTGAGTTTAGCAGATGCAGAACCTCCTTCTTGTATTTAGTTTTTTTACTCCTTTCTCCCTTTAATATTTACTTTGTCTACCAGTGAATTAGAGCAAGAGAGAAGCCTCTCAACTAGTTCCTAAGCTTAAATAAGCAGAATTCAACCCCAAATTTACAATGATATTCAAAACAATTGTGTTTGCAAGAATATCTAGTGTAACTGTCTAAATCAGAAAGGCAATTTAAACACCCTTCCTCTTTGCCAACATTTGGAAGTAGCCTGCAATGTGGAAATAATTTTGGTCTCTAAAGCCTAAAGAAGCAGGCCTTTTGTTTTCCTCACTTAAATGAGAATTTATCTCAGAAATTAAGATCAGTCTGTCAGGGCCATAAAAGCTCTACCATATGACAAATTTTGCATTACACTTTCCTTAAATTATATACTCCCTGCATACTTGCTCTGTGTGTGTCTGTGAGCTTCTGTACTGGCATTCTGGAATCTCTTGCTTCGTTCTTGCAAATAATAATTTTATTAAAAGCATACACGTATGTACATACATATATATATATATATATATATTCTTTTCCCAGCCAAAGGAACAGAGAATTACATCGGGAAATTTGGAGTTCAAACTCAGAAGATCCTCCAGCATCGAATTACTGAATAGCTTAGACACTGAATCCAAAGAGCCAAAGCCTGAACACAGAAAATCTTTAAGTAAGGCTTTTTTTCTTTCCTCATTTTTCTTACCTTTTTTTTTTTTTCCCCCTCTTTTCCTTTTTAAATAACTATGCCATTACAGGGTAAGATAATTTTTATTACATACAGAATGTAAGGAAGATCACTGAGAATTTTCAAGCTGAATATGTTCTGCACTGATATACATAACTTGCATTTAAGTAAAGACAGTTACTAGCTCTACACTTTTAAAGGGTGACACTCTTTCTTAAGCAAAATAAATTTGTTCAGGAGCAAAGACATTTATTTAAGCAATTTATTTTTAAAAATAAGCAACATGAGCCCTACGTTAATGGTCTGTTGCAGTTGCTTTATTTCCATTTTAGTAAAATACCTCAAATTGCCAGAGTAATTTTGTCTGTTGTGTATTTATACACTGAATTGCTGAAAGAATTGACATATCCTCTGCGGCCGACAATCAGTGATATATCTATAATTTTAGAGAAGATAAATTCCAGGGTTCAACGTTGATTTTTTGTCAGTGTGATTAGAAAGGAAAGTGATCTAAAACTAGCAGGGGTTTGCTTTGCTCCACCAAAAAGACTTTCCTTTTCAAGTTTGTGCCGAGATGCTTGTGATGTCGTGGGCAGCAGCCACAGGAGCTGGTGCTGACCCTGAATCACTCACACAGCATTCTTTTAATTTCACCCTCTCTCTGGAATTTTTGTTTTGCTTCTTTGTTTGGAGGGAGATTCACATCCTGCTCCCACTGGCAGCACCGTGACAGCTTTAGACTGGCAGGCTGGTACAAGATACCTATAGGTACTGAAGGGCTGTGTAGGAATTTGCCTGCACACATTTCAGTGCAGGATCAAAGCCTGAGATGTTAAGAGAAGGGTTGCATTAAAAAGACCCAACATAGCTATTTTTAATGATAATTATCCACACAATCATAAATATATGCACACATGCGTGCACGTACACACAAATAGAGACTCATTAAATAGTCTCTTTTTGCAGACCACAGATTCTTGTTGTTGTTTTCCTATTACCTTGGAGGTTTATTTCTTTCTTTTTTATAATTTTTTTTTTCTTTGTGTTATAAAATATAAAGTAGCCTGAACGTACCCTGTGAAAAATTGTCCCAATATCTTTGTACTGTTACGTTGCATTTCTCAGAGGAAGAAAAAGAAGACTGAGAACATAGTGAGTTCTGAGGGTCTTATTCTGCTCATTTTGTAGCTAATAGCAAAATGCCCATAAACTGTCTCAGCACTCGAGGATTTTTATTTATTTATTTAGACTTCTCACATATCTTTAAATGATAATTTGTCAGACAAAACAGAAAAAGTGACTATGAGCAGTGACAGAGACTTAGTCTATGTTTCTTTTCAAACCTTAGAGAATCCTGAATAACCTCCGTTTTGTTAAAGGCTATTTAAACTATTAAAAAAATGTGAAAATATCTGCTGTGAAATCTCACTGAATCGAAGCTTGCATTTAAATACCGTAGATTGGATTGCTTCTAAAATATGTATTCAGAACTTTTTTTCTTGGCCCCTTGAGATCAAGCAATTATGTGGAATTAGAAAAATCATATTATTCACTTACTTATTAGTAGTCTAAGCACAAACTGTATTGTCAGTTTTCTGCCTTTGGCTTTCTGTGCCCTTAATGTTCACACAAGTATCGTAGCCAGAATTATCGGCAGCTAGAGCCAAAATTGCTTTAAAAAGGCATGAGAACTGGTAATGACACATTGTTAGCAGTTAACAGGTGGTCGTTTCATTGTCCAGTTTGACTGCAGAGCACAAAGATATGTGCAGTATCTGCAAGTGTGTTTATAAAGTTCTTACAAAAGTTTAACGATTTTATAATTTTATAGTGCTCTTACATTATTGACTATTACCAATGCCGAATCCAAACAAAGGAGATTTTTTAACGATGGCTTAAAACTCCTCCAGTTTAAAAAAGAAGATGAGCAACTGATGTGTTAGCAGCCCACCCCCTCCCTGATAACCTTTAATGAAAAATTCAGACAGTTCAGACTTCTTTGTCTTTACCTTGTCTACGTTTTAAAGATATCAAAAAATGTCCAGTTTCAGATTAGTACTATTGCATCATTGCTTTATTTTTTTCTAGCAGCACAAGTATCTAAAGGACAGGTATATTCTAACCAAAACACTTCAGTAATTTACTCGTTAATTTAAAACTGGGGAGACAGCCCCTAGAGACTTAGTAGCAGGAATTTGGTTTTTATGCCTAATCCTAATTGCTTCTGCTTATACTACAAGGACAAATGGTAATTCTCTGTTATGCTTTTTGAGCTGTAGACACTGATTTCATTGAAAATTGAGCTCAAACTGCCAGGCTCAATTTCCAAACTTCACAGAGTGGCCATCCTATTGGTCATGCAACTTTTCACTGGCTTCTCATCCAGTTGAGTTTCAACTCATGTTCTAATTGAAGTTTTCTCAAGTTAAGAAGAAACCTGGGATGGCCTTGGGGTGCATTACCAAAATATGTAAAACCGTGAGCTTATTCTCAAATACACAGAAAGAGATTTTTATTTTATTTTATTTTATGATGCCAACTGATTTAATTTATACAGGATCAGAAAGAATGTGTTTTTCATCCCAGCAGCCTCCTCCATGAGAAGATGCACACATTTGGTGCAAGGAAACTGCCTTGCATCACCACTTCTTTTAATGCAAACAACTGTTGTTCTAAACAGATAACTTTAAAAATTAGTGTCAGACTTCATAATTTCCAAGTTTCAGTTATCATTCAGACCATAGTTTTTTGTGAGTTTTTTCTTCTAAGTTTGCCAAAAAAACCCTCTTAATTAGTACTAATTATAATTGAGTCTGCTGGGAGGTGGTCTGCCACATGAAACCAGGCACCTGGGTGAGACTGAAAGCAAAAATGCTGTCACGGCACATGAGAAATAAAGAAAGGATCTGGGACAATAGGGAAAAGTTTTGTGCATCACAAGGTTCCCAGAAATGGTTCACCTCTCTGAAAACCAAGGGACCTTACTGAGTCTGTGGACTAGAGGAGCTGTCATGAAAGTTGTGCTGTGGGCAATGAAACCAACTCCAGACACTCCACTTAAGTGAATTTCTTTTCTTGCTCATGGTCATGTAGTGGTTTGCGTCACCTGGGCCATTTACGGCCAACATCTTGGCCTTCTGTCACTCAGGAGTGACCTCTAGTGGAAGAGCCTGGGCTGGAGTCACTATTGATTGTTGGAGGGGATCAATTCCCCTTCTACTCCCCCTTTCCTGGATGGAAACAAACAGCTCCGCAGTAGGAAGAGTGCCCTTTGGCTACCGTATCAATCTGAGGGCTGCTCTTGTCAAAATGCACAATCACAAGCTTGATAATGCAATCCATTCCCAAAGCACTATATTTCCAACCTGTTCTCCATCATTTCCTTATGGCGTCACATTTACTCAGTTCATCACATTCTTATTAATATTTTAGGTTTCCTTGAAAGTGATGGAATTCTATTTTTATTACAAAAGCAACAAGAATAAATACTAATTGTTGTCAGTTATTTCCTTATGTAGTGGGAACAGTAATCTGTTCCTCAGCTTTAGGTTGCCAAAGCAAAATAATGAAATATTTTAGACATTTTAAAAAATCTGTGATATTAGATAAATGTAATTTGATCTCCTTGTTTGCCACATAAAAGCTGGAACTGCCTGAATTGATAAGATTGAATTGCATTATTTTTATTGTTTCTACTCGCATATTTTTCCCTTATCTTCAAGAACACTTTACTTAAAACCCCATGGTTAGTCATGCAGCACTGCAAAGGAGCCTGGAATATCTCCTCCATGTTTTAATTCTAGCTTGAGCTGCCACAACTAGAGCATCAAGATTAAAAAAAAAATATATATATACATATATATGTGTGTGTGTTCGTGTGTGAAAATAGGCATATCTTGATGGGTTGTGCACTACTTTTGCTATTCATGATCATTTTAGTTTCTCAATAAGGGTAGTCAGGGGTGCAGCCATCGTTGTGCCAGATACAGTGTGACACCAAAGTAAGGCAATTCCAGCGCTCGGCCTGAATAAGGACAAGTTGCAACAGGTGGGAAAAGCGCACAAAAGCAGGGGGTGGAGGGAAAAGTTGACAGCAAAGCCGACATGTCATGCATATTAAACAGCAGGCTTGGGATTCCTTTCCGCTCTCCATAAGGATCAGGGTCTTAGCCCTGGGACCCTGGACACCAGCCAACTCAAATAATGATATTTTCCTTACCTAAATTCCTCTTGGATTCTCAACAGGGAGCAATGGATCTTTTACTCCCAAAGGGTGATGCTTTGCCCTTGGGATGCCACAGGCTTTCATGCTTTCTTGAGGAATGATCTCATGGCAGTGTCTGGGGAATATGTCTTCTAGCATCTTTTTAATAAAAAAAAAAAAAATAAAAACAAAACACCATCTCTGGGTCATAATTTTGATTTGCCTTCAGAGGTATTTGCTACAAAGTCATTGGATTTTGAAATCTGCTTTGGTTTCTTAAAAGACACAGTTAAAGTCAGGAGCCCTTCGTATTTAACCATGGACTGTCTGTGCTTTAAAATTGCTTTTCTTGTTCCATTCACTTTTTCTTCAGAAGGCTGAATTTTGAACCTAGAGCACGGCTTGTAACTATCCCTAAGTAATTACTAAAGCATCCAAAATCCTCTCTGAGTGCAGTTTGTTAGATAACTAAGGGGAGGGTGGGAGGAAAGCAGGAGGAACCCATTTTGGTCATTTAACGGTCTTGGTGGAAGAAATGGAAAATTTGGTGGAGCTTTAAACCTTCCTGGCTCCACGTGGTGCTTGATTCTTCCATGTCTAAAGCTTCTCCTAAGCACCTGCTTGAGGATTTGAATTTTTCACCCCTGCACATAATTGGGTATTTTGGTGTCAAAGAGCTCCTGGTTGAGGCTGTTGTTTCCCTGCAGAGAGGGAAGGGATCAGCACCAGGGCATGAACGCATGGGTTGCACGACTTTGGCAGGGTAATAACAGAAGGGGAAAAAAGCCAGAAACTTGTTTTGTTGAAGGCATTGTTTAGGGATCCTAGAAAAAGGCCACCTAAATGTAGGCAGCACTGAAAGGAGCCTGTGGGAGTTTCCTCTCTTCCTCTCTAACACATAAAAAGGATGGTAGGTTGGGAGACTATATCTTGGGGATGTAGAGAGAGGTTTTACTGGCCCAGCCAAACTTTTCAAAGGGCTGGATTCTGTGGTAGCTAGTGGAGTAATTCACCCACATAGGGTCACTTCCATGAAAAGTGTGCCAATTAACAGGCTGCCCAATGTTGGAGCCACCATCCCTGGAAGTCTCCAGAAAAGGTATGGATATGGCACTGGAGGGCATAGGTTAGTGGTGAATATGATGGTGCTGATGGTTTGATGGTTGGACTCAATGATCTTAGAGATCTTTTCCAACCTTTATTATTCTATGATTCTAATAACAGCCACAAAATTTGGAAATCACTCCATTTCTTTGTTAGCCCTGATGAGGCCTGAATTCTTTTCCTTTACCGGCCCATTTATTTCAGATAGATGTGAAGTTCAAAGCCAAATGGATGCTATTTAGGGACTATTATTACATTACAATGTTAATGTTATGTATAGGTCAGTTTTATTACTTTTAATAAAGCCAAGAAACATAAAGCAGTAATGTATATTAGTGCAGCATTACCAATGGCAACAATTAAAACAGAAAGCAAAATGAAAACTAGATGCAAATATGCAGTTTCCTGCTGCAACGCTAATTTTGTCACTGTGCAGCTTGTATGTTTGTGGCATTTATTTTTATTGCATCAACAGGAATGCAGTCAGCTTTAGAGACTAGGAGAAAAAGCACAAAAAGAAAATGCAACATGCTGTTTCTGGAGGGTGGAATCACTCATTTGGACTAGAGGGATTAAACTTATTTTTTGACATATTTTTACTCTCGTCTTTCTCTGCAACATTAAGCATAGGTATTCTTAAAGCTTAGAAAAATACTGAGTCAGCAACAAAGAAGTAATAATATTGGAATTTTGGAAACAAAACATGCCAAATTCAGAAACAAATTGTGTCACTTCTACTGATAATAGAAGATTGTGTTGCACCCAGAATTGCAACTGGTTGTGACTGGTCCTAAAACAAAAATACATTTTTCCTGAATTTGAATATCCTGTTTCCATCAATTATAATATTCCTTTAATTCTTTATTTTATTTGTACTTCACTCTCCAAAATCCCCCCAGAGTTTACTATTTGGGTTGAAAAAGCATATTTTTAAATTGGTCATAACCGACTTCCATATAAACATTTGGCAGGGAAATCCATGCATGTTCACTTAATTCATTTTTATTGAACCAAGTCCAGATTTTTAGTCAGGAAAAAGTTAGATATTAATCATATCTGAACAGGATCATTAAATTTTCCTTTACCTACTAGAACAGCAGGGTCATTATAGAACCATGAGAAGTTAGCTCACTTATTAATCTTTACAATTACATAAAAGTGATCATTTTTATAGTACTTAAGAGTAGCTCTAACCCATTATATGAAGAGTATGTGGGAATATTACAATATAATATAATGTATTATTATAGATGTGACCTGTAACTCATTGGTCTGCTCACTGACACACAACTCTCCAGAAAACTTGTCAGTTTGAGCTTGGGTAATCTTTGTTTCATACTCCTCATGCTCATTTACAGGGCATACCAGTAAATAGAGAGCTAGTCACTGAGTTATTAATTACCTCATTATTACTGAATTATCACCATTGCATACTTCATTTTTATGGGGAATTATATCATAAAAAAAGGTATTTTATGCTGCCCACAACAGTTAAGTATGAATGACAGTGATAGCTAGTGTAGGATTGAGTTGGTTAAAGAAAATCAATCGGAAATCCTCACTACAGATTACTATCCAGTTTCTTCTGCCTTTTCCAGCTAACACTTCTCATCCTTGACTTTGAAACCCAACAGTTTAAACTCGGTTCTTGTTTCAGTGGACTAATCCCCTTTCATAAATCATGTTCAAGTGCTGAAATAATTTGCACATCGTTTAAAGAGTATTTGCTTTGAAACATTCACCTCAAGCCCTTTTGTATATCCTTTCTCTCTAAAGATTTGTAGTATTTGTTTTGTTCTCTGAGGTATAAAAGACCTGGGTAAACTTTATTCCTGTTGTTTCAAGATTAGTGAAATAAAATGCATATTTATTCAACTGGGACTGAAAGGAGCTTTAGTAAAGACGATCATACATACGGCCCAGGGGAATGTTATAAGACAAAATGTCTGTCTTAAAATCTCTTTAGGTTTGTTCAAAACACTATTGAAGGACTTAAGTTTAAAGAAAAAAAGAAAAAGGTTGCAAATCCATATTTCTTTGTTCCAAAGAAGAGATACCATATATTTTTCTTAACAAAATAAACTCCTATATATGCAGTCTTGATGAATTGGATAAGGAGGCAAGCAGAGACTGGATATTCATAATTGCTTTGATTCTTTCCTTACTAAACTACAGATATTTTTGCAGTCTTTAAGAAAAGTACACTTTGGAAAAACTCATAGCTTTTGTTCCAAAGAAACACTTGTTGCTGAAGAAGCCATCACAAAGAAGTCATGAGCATTTTAGGCATTATTAGAATCCAGAAGTTGTGCTCTTTCCATGCACTAAAAGTGAGGTGGAATCCTGTAACAAGGAAAAGATATTTACTGTGTCTTTAGCACTTTTAAGCCAAACTATCCAACATGTCTTGGAGTTGTTTGGTGCAGTCTTAGTTCCTTACTAAGTAGGTCTTTGCTTACATTAAGTAGAACTACTAAAGTTTGCTGGATATTGTACAAAATGCCCTGATTTTTGTAGTTTAAAGCAGCACAAGATGCAGGCAGTTACATCTGCTCAACCTTCCCTCACCTATGATGTCATAAGTAAATCTCCAGTTTTGTACAACTCCATGTTTTGCCTCCACAGGGCAGGAATAGAGGCTGACAACAGATAACACCTAAATAGATGGGGGCGTTTTCACTGCAACAGGGAATATTTTAGACTGCTGTCTTTGGAGAGAGGTCAGAACTAGATCGAGTTAGCAGGACTTATGGAGCTTTGTTATTCAGGAAGGAAGAGCCAGCTTAGGTCTCCATCGTTCGTGTGAGCTTAATTTTGAATCTCTCATGGTATTTATTGAAATAAGTATCCTGATTGGAAGGCTGTAGGCAGAAAAAAATATTCTTATGCTACAACATATTCCGAGGCTCCACTATTATTTTTAACTAATCTAGATACAATCCTCATAGTACTTTGTGAAGAATGTGACAGAAATAAGGAGGGGTTGGGGTTATAAAATCTAAATTAAGCTCTAGACAGGAATATCTTCTGCCCAAACTTACTTTTTTTTCCTATGGTGAGACCACTTAAATATTTGCACCTTCCAGTGGTGAAGTCTCTTATTTACACCTTCCAACTTGGAGGATGTATTTAATTAAATTGTGATATCCAATCCCAAATATTTAAATTCCAATTTAATGGAACTCTCTTCTGGACAGGATCTTAATGCTTTAAAAGGAATGTGCTTTGTAGGATCTCCTATTTGCTTCACCAGCAGCCTGCTGACATGCAAGATAAACAGATCTCTCCTCTGAAATCCAAAGGGTAGGATATCACTTAAGGGTTAAATGCAGTATTGTTTCTCAATTAAGTAAAAGGTTCCAACTAGTTGGCTTTAAATATTGATGCTGAAGGGAATGCTATGACATATGAGCATCTCCCTTCACCACCGAGGATATTTGGCTCCATTTAATTAATTCCATTGGCCATTGTCTTAAGTGCACCCAGGATTCACCCAAGAGGAATTCACTTGTGTTACTGTTATTGAAAAGTGTAACATAGCATTATCTGCCTCAGACAGACTTTTTGTAGCATTGAATCAATTCCCCAGTTCTTGAAAACAACTACCTCATTTGATTCCTTTCATAATTAATGAAATTCAGTAGTAATGCTTTTGCCCCTCAGCTCAGTCTGGAAAAATGTTCCAAAACTTCAGTTTTCAAGCTGAAAGCACTCTAATTTTCAGCCTAAATGGGCTTGTGGTATGATTGTGTTCTTGTGTCAGCGTTAAGCTTGCTCTTTATTTTCAGCAGTTCTTTTTTGTTTCAGGTGTACCACCCCAAACAGAGTTACAGACATGAGTCTTACTCCTTCCCCTGCTTGTGCTGGTGGACTCAGCCAGCCAAGATTTGTAGCTGTCTTTCTATCGTAGTCTGCTGATCTTTTTCCTTATCATCTCAAATAACCCTTTCACAAATCTGCCCATTTCAGTCTGTATTCCTTGCACATGGATATTCAAGGCGAGGTCTTCCCACAGTGGTGGGAAGTAGCATTCGGTCTCCCATACGGAAATGGCTCACCTGATACAGTCTTGGATTTTATTTATCTCTTTCATGGCCAATTTTTTAGTGATAAAAAGCAAACAACCAGGACATACAGATCCTGCTGTCCTTTAATCTCTTGCAACCAGTGCATTCTCTGTGAAAACCAATGAGCAAACCTGCCTTAAGCCTTTTTATAGCATAAAAAAAATGTGTTCCTATGTGTGATAACAGTTTCTGTAATTAATTTTTAAGGTGTTCAATTTGAACGGAAAAGTAACATTCTTATAAAACTGAGCAACTCTTTTTAACCAGCACACTTAAAATAAATGAAATTAAAATATTTCAAAATACCCCAGTGGTAATACATTAAAAAAACCCCCAAACAAAACCAAGAAAGCAACAAAACACACACAAAAGGAAACAAACAAAAATAAACAGACATGGAGAAAAAGGATTTTCATGGCATTATCATGAAATTCATGAAGAGACACTGCCCAGAACACAAAAATTGTTTTAAAAGCTTACAGGTATGAAGCACTGCTACAGAAAGTGTATCTCTTCATGCAAAGCTTTATAGTTATTTGTTGCAATCACACGGTGATAATACATTTAGTAATCCCTTTTGCTAAAGAAGGTTATACTTCAGCCCAAGAATTCAGAGCCTAAGGGAAGGTGGCCAGACGTGTGCAGGTCAGAAACAGCCACGTGAACATTGCATCATTTGCCATTTAGCAGGTTTTGAGGCACAAAAACATAAATCAGGGAAAGTTAACCTTTAGTTTGGTAGATATCCACAATGAAAGACTTAAGCAGAGGTGCAGAAACATGTGTTTTTAGTCCACATTCCTGCGACATACTGTCTGTGTCCTATTCAGAAAAGGCCTTTTCCCTGTCCTTCTCTGGTCACCTTGTAATACCTCTTTTATTAATGTGTGTCTCCACTATAAATTGATGATTATATGCATCCCACCAGCCTAGTGCTTTTAAAATGTTATGGTGAATGTGTCTGATATGTAGACATGTAATATTACACTTGAAGGTAAAATGCCTTCTGAAATAAGAGTTAAAGACCATAGTTAAGCAGAGGCAAATAACCTTGGTGCTGTCCTATTCATAACGCATCTTGGGAGAAGTCTCTGGAGTAAAGTAGCTCCTCAGCAGCACCCAGGACTTCTCTTTAGAAGCAGTAACTGGAAGGACCAGAAAGTTCACTACAAACTGTGTAGTGCAGGTGATGATCTCAAGATCACTCTTTGACTGTCCTCTATCTGAGTTGTAGGTGCATTCACCTAATCAAAATATTTGCCTCATTTTTATGGTTTCCAAGAAATTTAAAAGTCCTGTTCATGCAAAAATATGCCTGGTATATATATTTGTGTGAAAACATATGTATAATCTTTTTCTTATCTATGTAAAATTAAAGATTATTGAGTGCTATAATGTTCCTAGCTTCCTTTCTTCCTATAAAGGTATTTCAGTTGATATGTTTGAATGAAAATCAAAAGATAGCACTAAAGATTAATGAATAAATAATGAGAATACTGCAATACCTGAATTGTTATACAGTGTTATCTGAAGATGATTCAACAAGATAGATCAAGTGTGGCAATGATATTAAGGCACAATTATAAGCAGTGAAATACTTGATTCGTTATTGCAACTTTGCTCTCAATGAGATTTACACATTAGCCTTTTTTTTTTATTATTTGACGGGTTTTAGTTCAGAAAACTAAGTTTGCAGTATTCAACTTGTCCAAAGAATTGTTTATTTGGAAGTCATCTGTGGCTGTCCCTGCTCAAGGTACAGATCATTCACAGCAATAAAGCTTTCTAATTCTGTGACAGAATATTCACAATGTCTTTAAAATATTCAGCTGGATAATGGTCCCCAGGATCTGGACAGCAAGACTTCAAAAGGCAGAGTCCTCTGATCTTCTCTTTCCTTATTCTCTCTAAGCTTGGAAGGTTTCAACTATGAAACATAGATTAAGTTTTATTGGTTGATAGTCTAATTGCATTTGTATTATCTTTCCCCTTAATATTATTTTCTTTTCTCTGTATTGGATTTCATCCAAATATTGCTACTACCATGAAGCAGTTTTCTGAAATGTTTTGCTTTGATGCTTAACTGCTTTACACGTGAGTGTTGCATTAAGGTGCTGGTTCCTGATAATAGTTTTCCTTCTGTAAGGAAAAGTTTCCATAATCTCCTGTGCTTTGTTTATATTTGATAGAACCCTTCAGTCTGAGGCTTTTCATGGACAAGATAAGGTTTGGTTAAACATCTGAACTTTTGAATGTTTATCTGAACTAGATTCGACCTCTAAATTTGTCCATCATTAGTTATTTTTCTTTTCTTTTTCAAGACTAAATTATGCTATTAAATATGTTCTAAAGTAGGTTAAGCCCCTGTGCAGTTTGTCAGATGGAACATTAATTTTAAAGCTAAAACAGTCTTCTATTGGCTCTTTGTAACATTTTGTCTGAATTTTGACCACGGTTGGTCAGAGAGTCAGTGCACCCATGCAAACCCCACACATAGCTGATTGAAGTGTCTCAGAGTTGTTGTGATGACTGGCCTGATTTTATTTCAGGAAAATATCATGAAAATTGGTAATTATTTGCCTGCTCAAACAGCTTGTTCCAGTGCAGCTGTTCTGGAGACTGGATAAAGTAGTAAATGTCACTGCATGCCCTGTAGTGTCTCTGAAGGTGTCCCCCTCTGAGCCCCTACTCAAAGACCAGGCAGACTTGGGGTTCCAGCTACTGCTGCAGCAACTCCTTGCTCTGTCACCATAGGGAGTGCTCATTTCTGGGGTCCCAGTTACTCATGCCTTCAGCTGACCAGACCTTTGTGTCCTCTTCAGACTCAGTTCTCAACAGCCCCAACCCAGATCTTGCCCTCGTGCTGCCTGTGTGATGGGAAGGAGTCGCCGTGAGATTGTAGAGAGAGCATGTGGGTGCTATAGCAAGCCAGAAGTGTTGATCCCAAATAATCTTGGCCAAACAGACACTCAGTAAACAAGGAATAGGTAGGGCAACATGTAGTTTCTACCTGCTGCACAACTGAATACTGCATCTGCTCTACAATATTCTATCTGCTTATACAGTTGGACAGCACCACCTGACTTTTACTAGAACATTAACTTCTGATAAAGTCAATGCTAAATAATCCCACTCCTTCCTTAAAAACACTGGAATCAGAGCTTTCAGGTAAACTGTCAAATTAAAAGATAAACTATTACAACATAATGTATGACTAAATATAGGAGTGACTCCAATCTGGACTTTTCCTCCTGTAATTCCACTGTCTCAGTCCAAGAACGAGGATGACACACAGCACATTTCACAAGGCACCTTCTCAACTCACAGACTCTATAAGATAGGGTCACAAAAAACCTGTTGCCTGTTTTAGCCTGCTTTGTGGTTTTATGGTTATTTTATGAAGATCCTAAAGCACCTTCAGGGGAAGTCATTCTAGTGTCCTCACAGTGGGACTCTGACACTACCTCAACAAAGAGCTGTAACTGCTCCAAAGTTTGAAGATCAGTTGTGTTTGAACAAATTGAAATAATTTCTATAGAAAAAGAAAGTGAAGTTGATGGCAGTAAAAGTGACTTTGTCCAGGGATTATATTTACGTGAATATAGATCATGGAGATGCTTTCACTTGAGGTAAGAAGGAAAAAGTATTCTGAAGTCTGATGACTTCTTTTTGAAAATAGCTCATGGGTAATCTTTTGTTCAGTTATACTTATTGTAATGACAAAACCAAGGTAGAGATAATCTGATAAAATATAGCAGATATATAAACAGAGTACAGCAAATGGATTTCAGATCTCTGGCTGGGTATTTTTTTGATAGCTTTAAAGATAATGGGTTTGTCTTTCTGCTTTGTAAACTACCACATCTACAGTCGCTGAAAAGTACAAAACTTGCTGTTTAAAAGAGAAAAAAATATGCTGGAACTTGCGGTTTGAAACAGCAAATATAGAGCTGAATGTCACTACTGTTTCTCATTGGAAATAAACAGGTTTAATATGTTTGTTTCATAACATACACACTATGAATTAATTCAGTCTATTATATAAGAAACACTAGAAGTTCATCACGGGCCAAAAAAATAGAGGGTTATGAATATAATTGGAGACTGAGTGACATGGAAATAAATTTTAAAATAATTTGCTTTCAAAATTTTAAAGTACAAAATATAATCGATAGGAGTTTCAACCAAAAGAAAATTCTTTGGTATGATATTCTTTCTGGAATGGTCATGCAAGACCAAGGTATCCGAGCACATGTCTAAATTTAAATATATGAAACATTTGTATAAGTCTTGACAAGGCTGATATAAATATATCAATGCCAAATCTCCCTTGTTCTCTGCAGATAATTAATTTGTTTCCCAAATTATGAGGCAGAATTATATGTATGTTTTGAAGGTAAAACTGCCCACGTGGCTGGCAGCACCCAGTCCTCCAAAAGGGACTCTTGGCATGCTGCCCTTGGTAGAAAAAAGAACTGCATGATTTTCTTGTCCTTTTGTCTGAGTAATTTAACATAAGTGACAAATATTGATATTATTTGAAAAAGGTTGAAAAGGTGGTTTGTTTTGTTTTTTTTTATATTAACTTAGGAAGTAAATTTAAAGACTTAAAATTTATTTATATATATATTCCACAACAAAGAAAGCAAAGACAGCTGCATATCCAAAAAAACCCTGAATGCATTATTTATTGTAAATTACTTGTTCAACTCAGTCTGGAAATAATCTCCAGTACCTTGTTCTGTCTTCCCTAACCTCTAATGGCATGGGATGCTTTTATTTTGGGAAGTCTGCCTCAATAATATTGTATATATAAATCTCATTTCCAAAAGCCATTTACTCAAATATTGCAATTTTTTTGTTCAGTAACAATCATGTTTTAGATGGGTGGGATAAGACTACATGGCTGCAAACACTGAGTAACCCAGGTAGCAAAGGGCAAAGACCACTACTCAAATCCTATGTGTTACACCATCCAAGTTATTAAGTATTTTTCTGGGAATATTTTTGCAAAGAGGCTGTGTCAGAAGTCCTAATCCCTGACAAAAGCTTGGAGAGACCAGTTTCTCCTTCCGAAGTACACTGTACTCTCTCTCTTCCTAGAGTCTGACTAGTCTGACTTCGTCTACTGCAGCAGATTTCATCCAAGTCCCACATGTTTTACATTAGATGAACATAAACTGGTCATACTGTATGAATAAAATGAACTCATTGATTTCTGGTATTGTGGTTTTTATATTCTAGTTAAGTGTGTATAACAGTTCTTTTAATATTGTGACAATACCAAAAAAAGTTGTGGAAAGAAAAGCTTGGCGTGTCCTGGCTGATCTAGTCCAGTCCCTCCTGTCACAAGGTACTGTGTTCTGTGTCCTCATACATAAATTTATTAAGCTTCATCTTAAATTCTTTTAGTTTTATTTACCACCACGACTTCTTTAAAAGGATGTTTTAGAACTTCATATTATGGCCAGTTTATACTCATCTATTCTTGTGCCAACATTGTTCTTCGGTTAAAACAGCTCTTCTCCCTCCCTGCTGTCCTCTTCTCCTCTCCTGCTCCTTTTCCCACCCCCACCAGCAAATTCATAAAGAACAATCACAGCTCTTCTGAACCATTTTCTAGCTGGCCAAACATGCCAAGCTCTCCACCAGCTTCCAAAAGCTCAGCAGCTCCATTCTCCCGGTGCTTCTCACTGCCACTGCCAGCACCTCTTCTGTCACGGATTTCCATCTAACCACACGAGTGTCCAGGGTTGAACACTCATAGAGAGAATTCTTTTATATTAATTAAAATTAAATATCTTGGATTTGTTGTCCAGGCATTGGAACAGGCTGCCCAGGGCAGTGGTTGAGTCACCATCCCTGGAAATGTTCAAAAGTTGTGGCACTTGGGGACATGGGTTAGTGGTGGGCTTGGCAGAGCTGGAGGAACAGTCGGACTTGTTGGTCTTAGCGAGCTTTTTCAAGCTTAATGATTCTGTGATTTTAATCCTTCTTCAATTGTGCATTGAGTAGTATAAATTCTAATCTGGTTGCTCCAGCTTCCCATCTCAAAGTCACTGAAGTTTTGCCTGATAACCCAAATTCGTGTCCCAGCTGGTGGCAATTCCCAGCCTTGAGTCACCAAGCAAGTTTTTGAATGCTTCTACTCTTTCTGCTGAAGTCGTTAATGAAAACAGAAAGACCAGTTCCAAGAATATTTCAGGACTTGCACTAGTAACTTCCTTTCACTACCGTAGTTCCCCTTTCAACAAAACTCATTTTAATACCTTATTTAGTCACTTCACAGTTATTGTTTTAATTCTCTACATCTTCTCTAGTTTAACTAATCATTTCCTATTTGGCATAATATCAAATGCACAACTGAAATCCAGATAGATTTGGCCAATGCATTTTCCTTTTCTAAAAATACCCATTTATTTTATTAAAGATATGGTCTTCTTTTATAAATCCAACATATACTCAGAAATATTACTTTACATTTCTAAATATTTATGGTACAAATACTCCTAAGAAAAGCTGTGTTGGAAGTGCCAGTTTTGTTTCACAATAGGAGTGTGTAGTGATATTTAACATACTATTCATGTATTTCCATTTATTATTAGAGGGGGATTTTTTTTTTTCAATTTTATATGCATAAGAGCATAATGCAAAATATGAATTATACAGTCATTTTATTGAATCTTTACTGCTAATGCACACAAATTTCACAAAGTGTAATGACACTACTGAGCACTTAAGTTGTTAGGCTGTCATATTACGGGAAAATTATTTGTGCTATATAATCACTGTTTTCTTTTTCCTATTGTTTATTTCTGAGCTTACTTCATAAACATCTGTAAATGCAGATATACTTGCTGTGGCAACTATCTATTATTACACCATAAACCTGAATGACTTCAGGTCCTTTGGTGCCAAATCAAACAAAATCTTCTGAGAATCTCCTGGATGATGATACCCTTTCTGTCACCCGATGCTACACATTTTGGGTCTGTATTTTACAGTTATAAAATCTATCAGTTTTAAGCTTATCATAATCATAATGATTAGTGTTAGTGCTCGATTCCTGAATTCTTTTTTCCGTCAATCTTTTTCCTAGCACCTTTAAGCAGACCAAGTACCTGCCTCTCATTAATTGTAGTAGGGATAACTCAGAGACTTGCTCAGGAGTTTCACTAAGGCATAAAATAGGATGACTGCCAAAAGTTTTTACCTCAATAAGAAAGATGAAGTGAATTCTTTATCCTTACTAAGTAAATTTTATTGACTCCATCTCAGAGCATCACAAAGGAAAGGAAGGAAGCGGGACTTGGTTTTGCCATTGTCAAAGTTTGAAAACATGCCCATTTTCACAGCCAATAATGCATACTGCTCCTTCCTTAAAGGACTAGCAGTTTCACATCTGATGCAGTCCTGAAAAATCTGAACAAATATTGAATTCTGAGATCCAGTTGTATCCAATGAAACTTAAAGTCATGATTAATTCAATATTCTTAAATTACAGTGTCTGCTGGAATGTAGGCATAATAGTACACCTCTGCATGTTAAAATATATTTCTTCAGAATAAGAGGACACTCAGCATTTAAGCATTCCTATTACTTGAAATTAATTAATGAACTAATTAATTACTTTTGATTAATATTTTCACGCATATTTGATAGCACTGGTGTTAAACCTGCACGTTCATTCTCCAAAGTCATGAAGACCTATTCCTACCTCTTCTTTTGCCATCCTAGATTTGATCCACTCCTTCAAGGCTTTGCTAAGAAGTCTGTAAAGCACATTAGGAAATTTTTTGTTGAGGACATCTGAGATGACAGTTAAACACATGGATTCTGTTGTAAGAAATTTTGATCACCTCCAGTTCTAAGAACTCTTCAAGAGTACCAAAAGAAAAATTTGCATGGTCTAAACTAGTTGTGGGTTTGTTTTTTTCTGGAGATCAAGGCTAGTGGAAGAGAAAGCATGAGTGTAAAGCTGTCTGAATTTCTTAACACCTTACTCACTCCCACTGCTGCTGTTCGATCTGCTCTTTCCATTCAAATAAATTACATATGATAATTTTGGGTGTTATAATAAATAGATAGGCATCGTAATAATGTATTTCAGTTAGGAAGAGGTACTTCAAAGAAATTGGCTTTGCAATACACATGATGTGAGACAATCAATAGTGCTTTAGTCTGACAAGCATTGTCAATATCCATTGTCACAGTTCGGAAAGTCATTAATGGATAGTTCTTCAAAAACCAATGCTTTCAACACGTTGGAAGTGTTCGGATATACTGTACCTGGCAGGAATTAATCATAGGTAGGTAGACCCTTGGGGTTATATAAATATTTTTCAAATTAAAAGTAAAATAAAAGTCATTGAAAGATCATGTTATATGAGTTAAAAAATCTTGCCGTATAAGTATGGAGCTGTTTAGGACATATTAAAACATTTTATTCTCTGAATCATTCAGGCTCTCCCCAGAGCATCAGACCTAGGGAAAACAGTCTGCTAGAAATATATTGTCTAGGTACATGACTAAATTCATAGAAAGTAATCTCATAAACATTTTGGCCCTTGCCCTGAAGAAGTTTGAGCCTTGTCCCATTCTTTTAGTTGTGGCCATGTCAAAACTGTGGAGCAAAGCTGTTGTTCCTTGCAAACTACTTAATCCTGATTAAAATAAAGTATGTTTACTCTCATTGCATCATATATACAATTTAGGGCATTGAATGTTAACAAGCAATTCTGTACATCTCAAAGATTTCATTGACTCGTGGTACTATTTCTGTAGAACTGGGTCATTTGTAGGTATTGTATCAATTCTTGCCTTCCACTTGTCTTCTTGAGTAAAAGCTCTTGTGCATTCTTCCTTTTCCTCTTTTATATGATACTTCTGTTATTTTTATGCTACTAGAAAAATTAAGGCTAGATTTAAATACGTAATCAGAAGATTTATATAGGTCAAAAAAAGACAAGTCAGTTTTTTCTTAGTGCATTTTTTTTCAGAGAATTTAACCTATAATTATTTCCCCTAATTCAGCTAATGTTATTACAGTGCTATCCAACACTAAGGGCCAAAGCTGTGTTCTTTCTTTGAGTCCTAAAAATATGTTTATACTGTTATATTTTTGTACTGAATCTGAATTACATTTCCCTAATGTGATAAGCTGTTTTACTTTCATATATCTTGATAACTGAGGAAATGATCTTGCCATTTTTTCATTTGTCCGCTCATAGCTTTTTCACCTGTGGAATAAATAGACTTAATAAAGTGTCAAGAGGAATCAGAAATGTTTTTGTGTATCTAAGGGTTTGACATATTACTAGTCAAACATGAAAGTCAGACAATATTCAGGTTACATTTTTGTTGTTGGATTGAAGTGTCCTTGCACACACTTGCACTAGCAGAAGAACTCTATTATTTTTTTTCTACTTAGGTCCTTAAGAGTCCTATTTTTACTTCTGTATGGAGCTGCTTTACCCTTTTTTATGTTGTTTGACATTTGCCAGCTCTCTTTCATGGAGGATACTTCTGGCCAAATCCAGAACATGAAATTTAAAAAGAAAGGTATTAAAAAATATATATTTATTGCATTTCTTGAGTTTTATGACTACATTTTTTTTGCTTTTTTTCTCTTGGAAGTAACATTTGATCTTCTTTATATTTCCAAATACAATAATAAAGTCATTTTAATGTGGGGATATCGCGAGAAGAATGGTTTGGCAAGAGAAGGAATATTTCTAAGTGAGATCCCAAAAAGAATATTTCTGGCTAAGCTTGCTTTTGGAACATGTTATCTAAACCTTTGAATTTCTGGGAGGCTTCGAGTTTTTCTCTGATGACTCACATGTATTTAATCGAATAAAATGAGAAATTTATGAGCATTAGCTTTGCTGTTTTTTGAGCTATGTGCTGTTACAGCTCAACACAATACACAAAGTTATGCATGACAATAATTATTCCTACCTCTAGATGTAGTTTTAACACCATAATTGCTGTTTCAGGTATAAAACTTCCATCTGGGTTAATGTGTCTTTAGAAAGAGAGGGACCTTCACTCTGGTGTCCTACCCTTCACAGTACAACCACATGCACTTCTGTTCAACTAATGTAGTGTAAACTCAGAGTTCAGTATGTGGTTCAAGTGGGCATAAAATGCTTCAGAGTCCCACAGAATGGGAAAAGTGATAGACATCTGAAGTGACTTAAGAAATATTTTCACTCCTGCACAATTTGCATCATCTGGGGAAACTCCACTGTAAGTCAGGAAAAAGTCAAACTAAGTATGAATCGCTATGGACAGAATGATCCTGAGCAACAAAAGAGACCCCAAACTAAACACAATTCAGGTCACTGTTTCAAAGTACCATTAAGATGCAGAATTAGAAATATCCATTTGTTGTTCTTTTTATAGCACAGCCAAGTGACTTGGAATTTCAGCTTGTCCCTGCCAAGGATTGCTCAATTTTGAACAAAAAGTCCTCCGCTATAATGTTAAAAAAGCACCAACCATCAATTGAATGCTAATCTTTATATTCTATGATACATCACTCCAAGAATGCTACCATTAAAAAATGCGAATTCTAGTTTTCATAAATGATGGATTATTGTACCAAGCCATGTATTCCAGTAAAGTGTCCTTTTATTTGTCCTGTGTGATTACTAGTTTGTGGAAGTATGTGTGGGGTCATTTTAGTGCTGTGGGAAAATGGAGCACTCTTCTGTTAAAATCAGTAGTGAAATCAGAAGCAAACTATGCTCTGATCATCATAGGCATGTGTTTAAATATTGCTTTCCTTAATTGGCTATGTTCTATTTACTTAAAATGAACAATTTGGCAAGTTTTTCTCCCTTGACAACAGCAAAGCGTAAACCATTTTATAAGTTTGGCTGTTAAAATGAGATTTGTAATGTAAACCACAATATTCCAGGGTTGTTACTGTTGCTTAACCAGTTCTTTTAGCTTGCCATTGTTTCACAATTGTACACCTTTAAATGTTCTGGTTCTGTTTATAACTAGTGTAATATGCCTTTCTAAAAAAATAGACTGATAATTATGATCACACTTTCAAGTTTGCCCTCTCTCTTTGCTGGATCCTCTGTATGGACATTGCTGCATTATGGGGGAGATTCAATCTGGATGGAGAGATTAGGGAGTATGTCTGTAACTGCAGCTATATTTTTCAGGATACTATTTAGAAATTCTCTCAAGGGACCAATGGACCAGCTCCTGTGAGTTCACCGTGTGTAGAATATTTCGTTTTGGTGGATGGATTGATTGATTGATTGATTGATTGATTGGTTTCTAAGAGAAAATGAAAAGCTGTTCTTCCCTCAGAAAGCAGAAGCCACTCCTCTCACCTGGAGACCCTGGCCGAGGGAGGCTGTAGAGCTTAGGCTGCTCTGTAAGCCTGTTCAGAATTTGGGGGAATGGGCAGGGTGAGAGCTCAGCACACTGAACAAAGGTTATTGAGGATGGTGAGTTTCAGATGATTTGTTAGAAATTTTTAAAAACTTTCTTGTTCAGGGAAAACTTTGGAAAAGGTCTTCCCGTGGCATCGTGGCCAAGTTTCTCCTCCCTACTAGATCTGCCTATTTTGATATTTATCATGGTGCCCTATAAGCACCTCAGCAGAGAAAAAGTTAAATTTATGCCTTTGAAACTTCCTCCAGGGGATTTTCTGCAGCTGGATTCTATGTCTTTTTGACACAGAGCAGGAATAAATTGAGCTCAAAATGTTTCTCAGCTTGGTAAATGCTTAAATATAATAAAATATAATCATTAGGATGAGAATACTTTTCTTACCATAAATTAATGCATCTTGCACACATTTCATGGCACATAGCCATGTTTTCTATAAGTGCATTAAATATATATATAAAGCTTAATCCGTCTTGGCAAGAGAATTCAGTCCTTCACTGGTGGTGTAACCATCCATCCTTTCTCATAACAAGTAGTACACAGCTAATAGTGCGTAGCACACTTGGAGCCCAGAGTTTTAGCTGAGAAATCATCCATGTGAAACTTGTGGGATTCGTGAACATTTCATGAGTAAACTGGTCGCCATCCAAATACTTATGGGCCATAAATAACAGAGCTCTGTGCATAACCAGCAGAATGAACTCATCATGTTTATTCACATAAGTATTAATCAGATGGTTTGTAGTGTCCAACCAGCTCCATTGCTGACCTACCACATGATTTTCATTTTACTGGGGTGGTTATGGCCACTATTTGCTAAGGATACTTGAGCAAACTACTATTAGTTTAGAAATATTGTTTCACTGAAGCTTTTTCTTCTGATTTCCTTTAGTTTTCAGGCTGAACTACAGTGCCTCTGACACAAATGACAGAAGTCGAGTTAAAAGCAGATTAAAGAAGTTCATCTCCAGAAGACCCTCCTTGAAAACGTTGCAAGAAAAGGGACTTATTAAAGGTGTGTTCAATCTTAACATACTATTTTTTGATATAAAAATCAAAAATTCACAAATGAAAATTTGACTCTCAGATGAATAATTGCACTGGACAAATACATTTTACCTATGGTTTTGTCGCTGTATCCCATAAAACTTATACTGCTGAACTATAAAGATAAAAAAATCAATGTATGGTTACACCTATTTCTGTTATACCTGAATGCTGCTTCAGTTTTTCTGGATAGAAGCCCCTCCATTTAACACCATGCACAGTGCAAATCAACTTTCTGCATAACTCCATTTCTTTTTGAGAAAAATATTGAGATACTTTCTGTTTTAGAACCCAAAATAGGAACTTCAGATGCTGTGCTGACTAATTTGTTGGAATACTTTCTGCTGTCTTCCCTCATTATTTTTCTAACTCACCAACAAAATCCATTTTTAACAATTTAAAATACATGTCAGCAAATAAGAAGTGCTTTGAATCTATTCCTATTCCAATTTCTTGCTAAGTTGGTCAGCCATCACTTCCACATATCCTTAAAAAATTGTTTCTTTGATAAAACGTGTTTGTTAGTTTATCCAAGAAGTGTTTTGCTAGGAAGCTGATAGTTGAAGGCAGTAGCATTCTGACCAATAATATTGAAGTGAAGCCGTGTTTTCAAATATTGTCTGAAATAATGCTCGAAAAATTTACGCACTCCCAAATTATTATGTGTGAAACCCACAACTGTACATGCAAACTGATGAGAAAGAGACACTTTGCCAGCGGCCCCTGTCAGTCTCCAGAGTCTGAGTTTTCCAGTGTCAAAAAAGGCAAGGGATGTTGCTAGTGTGTATTTAACTTGCCTGTCCTGAGCCAAGAGACTGACCCCAGCCAGCATAAGCTAAAGCAGCCACTAGAGTTAAACTCCAGCTGGGCCCATGTCTGAAGAGAAGAAGATCTGATGAATTAAGTTCTTATGTTTTAGATGCATGCAGAGATGCTCAGCGCAGTGTTGTTTACTGTAAGGAAATCCTCACTATATGAAACTAAGATGTGCCTTAGTGATGGGGTTCTGCATCTAACAGCCACAGAAACCTTGAAAAAATGCCATTTAGGCATCAACATGTGTGTAAGAGATGTGTACACTCACACACCAAACTTCCAGGTTCTGTCCTTACACATCCACACTATCTGATTTCAACACATCAGAGTTTTGCATCCTTGAAGTACTTTGTGAGTTGGGGACGGGATTTGAATGCATCATGTTAGTTTGTTTCAGTTATTACAGTAATAGAGGAGTAATTTATAGTCTTTTCATTTCTGGATTTAAGGGTTCAGGGTTTTTTTTTAGTTTAATAAAGTGTGGCTGATAAATCTCCTGCAGTGTTACGTAGGGATCAGATGTGATCCTTGCTAACAAATCCAGATACATTAGCATAACTCAAATCCATCCTCTAATATATCTCTCTAGGAAAGCCAGATGAATTTGGTTTTGGCAACAGTCGCATCAAGCTCTTGATTCATAAACATAGCTTGGTTCTACCTGGGGTACTCTTCCATGGATGACAGAGATGGGTGATTTGTAACACAGTAATTCAGAATCAGTACCTGGCACAGTCTTATTACCAAACTAATGTTGCCATGAAGAAAACATGTTAGTTATCTGCCATGAAGTTTCATTAGGATTAGGTTTTGGCCATGCAAATGAGGCAGGATTCGTTAGCACAGCTTAATTTCCATCTACAGTAAGTCTATGTGAAATGCTCATTTGATAAGGTTCCTTTATTGTCTTCACCAGAGTTTATCCCTTAATCTGTTAAAATGTTATGAAAATGCAGTTGCAGTGCTTATGCAGAGACCACTTTTAAATGTTAATTTTGTAGGCTCACATTAGAATATTTTTAAATCACAAAATGCAGCCGCCCAGACTACAAATGAAATGCTTGCCAAAATTTGTATTATAAGATGTATCTATTTATTTTTCTAAAGGTGACTTAAGTGGTTGCAGAAACCTCTCAGAACTATTTGCTTGTTTCTTAAGGGAAAAAAAAAAAGTGAACCAATTTTTACAAGAAAAAATTCCTCCAGCTCTGAGAACATGCCTACGAACTTTTATCCCATGGGGAAATACTTCTGTCAGAATTGCAAATCCCTTAAAATAGAGGCTCGTAATAAAAGTGTGTAAAAAGCCTTACAGGACATCTTGGTACCAAATTCTTGACAAAGAGCTATTCTGTGTGCTGGTGAAGAATTGATATAAATATCTGTGAAGCGTGTGGTGTTAATTACTCCAATGCAGTGGCACTGTAGGTGCTGTGAAAACCTTCACTTTTCATCAAGTGCTATTCATATTTGCCAGGGGCACTATAAAGCTCTCAAATCTATATTGATTTTTTTACATTGTATGTCACATTGGAACCAAAACTCCAATAAATTTAACACATAAATTATAGTCACGAGTAAATACATTTTAAGGTGGTAAGTTCACTTAAACACAGTTCTATGCTCTGTTAGTCACTGATGCATGCACACTTGGCCAGGAGACTCAACACATTTCTCCACATTAACCAAATTTGGGAATACAGGCTTCAAAATTAAATAGCAGTTTGATCTCCTGGGGTACTTTGTTCTGCCAACACTGTTATCAGGAAATCTAGAAATTACGTGATTGTCATTTAACTCTTAACCCAACTTTGCTGATGTATAATGCAGCAAATATCCATGTAGGAAGTAAATTAGGGAGTTAAAAATTGAGAATAGTGAGGAGGATAGCAATCAGACAAGGGGATGGAGCAGACCAATGGGTAAATGCTAGTTACGTATTGGTCTGAAAATGAAGATGTGCTGACACTTTACATGACAAAAAGTTATTTTTGCCATTGTTGTCCCATTTGCTTTCTACTTCTACGAGCAAAGGAAGCCAGAATGGGAACAGCACTTTGGCTCCATTCATTGCAGTGGGCTGGTGACTGGGGCTTTTCATGCTCCAGCGAGAGCTCTAATGAAGATCATCAGTCCTTGTTCCACCTCACTCATGCTCACACAAAATATCTTGGGTTTAGAAGCGTTTTGAACCCTTTATTACATGATGTGTAACGCAGGATTTTTGCATGATATGTTTCTGTCTCTATGCACGCTTACATTCATATATATATACATACACTTGCACACAACCTAGAAGCAGTAAATAAGAGGCATGTTCCATGTCTGCCATTTTAACAGTGTTATTTTGAGAATAACTGTTCAAATTTATATGCCAGGGCAGAGGTCCTTGGTTCCTTAAGATTGAAATATTCTCAGAATTTACAGAATCTGCACTAATATGCTAGAAAAATAATATATAAATCTCTTTTAAAGTAACTTTATAGTCTATAATTGAACTTTGATCTTTATGTTTGAGCTTTGTCATGATTTAATATCATCCAAAATGAATTGCCAACCTTCAACTTGATATTGGCCTGTTAACTTCCTGATTTCTGAGCCTTTCTAGTCCAACACAGGAAAAAACCTTCTGTGGAACTGTGATCTTAAAGTTATGGTGGTTGCGTTGGTAATAGACCAACACAAAGTATACTGTCAGTAAACAGTATAAAAAGCATGAAAAACAACATAAATGACACTGTGGGAAATGAGGAAAATGAAGCTATGCAGCTGGCAAGAAATTTATTTAGGGTTTTTTTTAGGGTGGATCTTTCTTTCGCAAAAGCTAGACATGGAAGGAACTTCATTGAATTTATTTCATAAGCTAAGGCAAAAACCAAAACAGCATAAAAGTTGGAATGGGTACAACTGTTTCAAGATGAAAATAAAAGCCACTCAATTGCTAGTGAAAGGAACTAGCTGTGATTTGGCTTGATAGCCTATAGAACAGGGCTCAGCATATGTTGGTGGTTGTGCAGATTGCAGCACAGAGATCACCAACCATTTCATTTCCAGGCAAGGGAAAATGTCTTTATTGTATCATATATTTCAATGGACCTTGGAGTTGTTCAATGTAATGAGTGAAATGCTCATGAGAAGTCCAAAAAAGCAGACTACCTTTGGTGTTTTCTGTAATCCTTTAGGGTTTCAAGAGAGTTTTGCAAGTGAGCTGGTGTCATAGGGAAAGTTAGGAAATGTTTCCTTTGACTTGCAGGGACAATGGGTCACAAGGGTATTTCTTTCTTTCTTTGACACCAACATTTGGAAGTACTTTACCCAAACCCTGTGGATGGCCAAATCCTGGACAAAAGTGACTTGTTCCTTTGACAAGATGCTCAGAAATAATACAGATAATTTTAAAATATCTCATTTTTGGGAAACTGTTTTGAGTAGTACAGCAGACATACTCTCTTCAAATTCAAATGAGCTCTTGTCCCCAGTAAAACACCAGAATTTCTAGAGACTCCTCTCTCTAGTACCATTTTCCCTTTTTGTGAGAATGTGAAACAAATCTGGCAGCTCATATGCCACTTAATAGTAACTGTTCACAAATGTAACATTTTTTTTTTAAATTGATGACCACCATAGATCAACGATATATAGTAAATCTCCAAGTTAAAAGGACTGGCAAGAGTCCCAGTGTTCATAAATCATGGGAGCTCCACTGACAACCTCACTGACTTCAGTCAGCTGAGGACCTACCCCACTTACTGTAAAAGTGTCATGGCATTATTTGGAGCCCCAGTCTGGAATCAGCATCACTTTAATGTCTGACTTAATGTGTCTGACTCCACAGATTGAGCAGTTAGAAGTCACCTTTCAGAATATGGCCCCAAACACATCACTCACCTCCAAAAATTCAGTGCTGTGGTTCCTACTTTCCTGTCCCTCACTGTACATTCCTCTCTTATTTTGTCTTTTCATTCTCCTTTCCTCTTTTGCCTCCCAAAATTCAATCAGATACAAAGAAAACAAACAACTTAGATGTTGATACAGAGCTCTGGTAGTCCAGCAGCTCAAATCCAGATGTAGCAGAGTTAATTCTGTTCCTGAAAGACACTGGATTACACAGATATAATGCATGTTTCTGAAAACTTGGGCATTGTACCATTGCACCATCTCCTCTCATGTCAGAATTTAAACTTCTCCTTGAGAAATTTGAGTATTAGACATGCTCTTCCCTGCTTTTTTTAATAAAAAAACACTGAAGAATGAGTTCTTTCCAAGTGCGGCCACATCTCCTCCATGTACACCCAAAACAGTTAAAAAATGACATTCTCAGTGAGGATGTGGCTTTAATGATTTTGTTTTCATTGTTTCTTTTCCAGAAGTATTGTCTCCCATAGTCAAGTTTTCTGCAGCTCAGGATTAGTGGCTTTGCTGCAGCCTGCAAGAGCAACTCAAAAAAAAAAAAAAAAGTAGCTCCATCAGGCTCAGGGAAAACTTAAAGCTCCCCAGAACAAGCAATTCATTGCAGCTGTAATCATCATTTTATATTATACAACTTCTGAATGTCCATTCCCTACTCTTCTGGTGTCTCATTTTATATCCATGTGCAAAGCTGTCACACACCCCACCATCTTCAACTGAGATTTTTAACATGCATATAGCAGGGATGTGTAATGTGAACCATACCATCAAACATATTATGAATATATTGCTCTTCTTAAAAATGCTTGTTGGTTTTTCATACGACAGTATTGACTAACTGTCGTTGTTTGATGTATGGTTTACCAGCTTGATGTAGACTTATGGTTAGAGCTTAACTTGTTAGTTCTGCTTTTGCAGCCAATTCAGAATAACTACAGATGCCCCGAGATATTAAAATTGACTGCTCAAATGGACTCAGTGTGGGAGTTTCATTGGTTTTAAATTGATAACAGCTGAAAGAGTGAATGATTAAAGCTGTATATGGGCATAGTATGCAGCTCCTTTGTACAAGCTCTTGTGAACAGAATCCACTGCATGGGAATTGCCTTTGTTCTAATAAAAGATATTTCTGAACAATTGTTAGTTTAAATTTTTAAATGATGAAACAAGAGCATTTCAGGAGCCTATAGAGGAAATAATTCCTGAGAAACTGGAATAACTCTGAGAAGATAAAGTGGATTTCTATTCAGAGGGGAGCATTTAAAGTTAAGTAGCATTCCATAAGGTGGTAATTGTGTCTATTTCCCAGGCATTTGACTTAAATAAGCTGGATAGGAAACATAAACTGTCATAACAGGAGGTTAGGAGTGTTGTGTACATATTTTTATTTTATTTTTTTTTTAGGTCATAAAAAATGAAGTTTTGGAGGACAAATAAATCCCTTTGGGAGTGGTTCTTATTTTTTTGAAAAAATGTCCTGGATAGTTTTCCTTTAAACTAGTTTTAAAAATAGAAATATACACGCCAATTAAAGAATAAGAAAATAATATTTTAATCTTAGTTACACATAAGTCTAGTTTACAAAAGTTAGCAATTTGCTATTCCTCTAATTCCTTGGGTTTGAAATATCACACAAACAAGTATTCACTGAGTTTTCCTCAGCTATCCCTGTGACCTCCACAAGTGTAAATATGGCAGTGCAACTACTGCTATTCCCATGTTTATGTACAGAAACAGATCCAGCAAAAAATCAATTGACTAGAGGGACTCACGGAATTTGTGGTTCAGGAGTACTCAGAATTGAGAGTATCTGGATGACTCATGGGATCGTGTACTTATAAATACTCATGAGTTTCTAGAAGGGGAAAAAGCCCTCCAAAGCAGTTGTGTACTGTTGTTTTTCCAAAGTCTATTTTGATGCCCAGGAACAATTCATCCTGTTTTGCTCCCTTCAATCCAAGACAAAAATCCTGAGTGACTGTTTTTTAAAGAAGAGGTGATTTAAAGCTTAGCTGCAGGATAGAGCATCCATACAGAGAAACTTCTGTAAAAGGAGGTTAAATATTTTGTTGAATATATAGAATCTTCACCAAGAAATGAAGTAAACGATTAGGTGGGAATTTCAAAACTGATTTCAACCTTTTCATAATTTTCTCCCAGTAATATCAAATATTCAGTATTTATATTGGGAATTGAAAGAGTAACTGTGAAATAATTCTGGAAGCTGGTTATAAAGTGGTTATAACACAGAAGAGAAACTGCTGAACAGCCACGCATTAATTTTGTTTGAGTTCTTCATATGTTGCCATCTAAACACAGTGCATTTCATTGCCTGTTTTGCTTCTGAAATTGTTTACAAGTGTCATTGTCCACCAAATAAGGCATATTTTTTTTACTTCTTTTTAACATAATTTACATTGGAGACCATTCCATATTATGCAAAGAATTTGACAGGTCTTTGCTAAAATTTTGAAAAACAATTAAGATGTCAAAAGAGGAAGTGCTAGTACATTTTAATCATAAATCTCTGTATGTATAATTACCACTGAAGGCAGCTATAAATGTTTTATGAAGAAAATGTAACCAGACTGTTCTTTGTCAGAAACATAACCCCAAAACATGTAACAGACTGTTCGCTAATGCTTAACGCCACACATGCACACAACCTTCCTCGGTGCAGTTCTGTGAACCCAGTCCTTCATCCCTTCTGCAGCCAAACTCTGACTAACTTAAATTCAGGCTTTGGTGTACTCTCCCAGAATGCAGATCACACACATTGGGAGGTGCTGGAATAAACTTGCCTGACGCATTTCGAGAAGTTCAAACCATCTCCTGCACCTCTACTTTGGTTTTGTCATTGAGTTCCCCACTCTGGGGTAGGAGGAAAGAAAAGGCAATTGAGTCGCTCTTGAAATCTGAGCTGAGTAAGAAATAGTGATGATTAAGGATAGGAAAGTGAAGCTCCTTGAAAAACAGAAAATTAAAAAAAAAAAAAAATAAAAATGGTGGTTCTGTCTGTTAAGTGAGGAAAAGCTCTCCTGCTTGGAGGAAGAATCACTCCAACTGATTATGGTGGAAGACGATGGGACTGACTATGGAGCAAACATCCAGCGCCATAGGAGCTGCAGAGGAGAACAGGAGCTGCTGCTGGGTTTGCTGTGCAGAGCCCAGGCTGTTGCTATCACCCTCCAGCTATCTATCCAATAATTTTCAAAGCTTCTATGCCAATTTACAAACTGTAGTACTCTGTTGAAATGCTATATGGAGACTGTCTCTTTGGATAAATGATGACAGTACACTCCTATTGTTTCAGCATTTAACTGCCTCCTATTGAGTAGTTCCTCTCATGTGTTTGATTCATTCCGATTCCAGCTGACAATGTCCTCGTTACTCATTGCTCTTTTCATAATTTCTCAAACATACAGAGTAGAAATGAGGTGGAGAGAGCTAATTGGTAATCTGAAGAGTTCAACCTTCTCATACAAATATGTTTCAAGATCAACAGTCAAAGTTGATCCAAACTTTGATACCATAAAAACTAAAAGGTAGTATTGTCTAATTAAATAATTGTTCATGGAGGAAGCAACTCTAATCACAAGTTAGACTTGGTGTAAAAAGCAATCCTCATCAAAAGACACCTAGTATCTTTTTATTTAAGCAGGTAATTTGATGATTAAAAAAAAGCTTTTGTAAAGATGAGATTAAATTCTACTAAGTCCTAATCATACAAAGTAATGGAGCCCTTGCAATCCTACAATAATCCATGCAAGAGCGAAACTTCCAAATGTATGGAAGAGACAGGCCACCCAACAAGATGAATTTGTAGATGTGACCAGCAGTTGACATAAAGTGGGATTTTGTGTTCAACAAGTTGGGGAGCGGTGGCTCTAGGATGGCTTTCACTTTTTTATAGCAGGTCTAAGCAAACTCTGGAGACCTCAAGCCTTAAAAAGGTCAAGGTTAAGGTGTAAGTGGCAGTTGAAACTTGAATCCAGAGGGAGATATCCAAGCGCTATGAACAGCAGATGTTGAGGGATTTGGTTTTGTGGCAGAAGCTAATGACCACTAGGACTCAAAAAGGATTTGATTCCAACATTTTCTGTCCATCTTCATATCTGAGTTTTAAATTAATAGGCAAGCTGAGGAGAGAGCAAAATCCCACTACTAGTAATACATCTTAATGTATTTTCCTCTTGTTTTCCAAATGTAGATCAAATTTTTGGCTCCCATTTGCACTTGGTTTGTGAGCATGAGAAATCTACAGTCCCCCAGTTTGTAAGACTGTGCATAAAAGCTGTTGAAAGAAGAGGTGAGTACCTTATTGTTTAATTTAATTTTTTTTCTCTAATAATAATCAAAACTTTAACCTCATAATTCTGCTCAGATTACCAGGGTAGGCAGACAGTTCAATTTATAATATAGTTACCGAATCATATTACATTCTGTATCTTCATTTTCTTTATATGATAAGAGACAAATAGAACCCATTCGTGCTGATTATTCCTTATATTTTGTTTGACATGTTGGTTCAGTCTTTCTCTGGATAAGCAAATGCTAAACATTGATAAAATGTCAGTAACTTTCATTCTGAAGTCTCTTGTGAGTGTAATGCCAATACTTCTTCCCAAATCCTGAATTGTACTCAACTAAGAAAAATGTTATTCTAGTATGGCCATATTTTTTTTTAATGAATGCAGGTGTCTAATTTTTGCAGTTATTTTAAAAGCCATGATATTGTAAAAATATTGGAATGGGTATCCATCCTCATTAAAAGTTTTGATTAACAAGAAGGATTTTCATGGTATAAAAAAGATGTACTTAACACCATTGCCTGCCTTCCTTTCTGCTGTGTATCTTCTCTCAGTGAAGGTCATTTTCTTTGGAAGGTACATGCGGTAGATGCAGAATCTTAAAATGTATTGTATAAAAATGTGAGGCTTCATCACCATCTGTTACAAGTTTACAACTTGTTCCAGGGATCTGGGGAAACATATATCATGCAAAAGATAGAAAATTTATTTTCAGAATAAGGCTGGGTGAACCCATTGTCACTGCCATATACTGGAGTCTCAGAACAAGAGAACCCATGAAAAATAAAATGATACTTAGAGCGTTATCTACAAAGGAAAAAGCTATTTTAATTCCAACATTGTTACCTGGTTTTATAGTGAAAGGTGCAATAAAACTACCCTGGAGTTTCAAACTCAGGGAAATTCATGCTTTAATTATATAGCAAAGAGAGCACTGGGATATTATTATTCCCAGAATGATTGGCAGGAAGTCAGAGACTGAAACAAACCAGAAATTCATTCAGTAGGGGGAGATAGTAGCATTGGGTTTTTTTGGAGGAAGGCTGGAGGCTGCATAAAGAGAGAGGAGAAATGTGTGAAATGACTATTAATAGAGGAGGAATTGTGAGGAGAAATTCAGAACATGAAAAGGAAAGGCAGAGATCAGATTGTAAAAATGCCACACCATGCAGTACATGTCTAAAGGACTGCTCAGTTACGATCTCAGCACAGGTTCTCCAAAAGATGCACGGGATATTTCATGGATGTTTTGTGGTATTTGGCCACTCCTCCAAGGAGAAATGAGGCTGGAGGTCTCCGCACCATTGAGCTGTAATAGGAAAATCCAAGAAACATAGTTAGATGTTTACTGTCTGTGTGATTATCAAAAAACCTCCATATTAGAAACTGAGCATATCTCTGTTCCTTCAAAGGCATTCATCCTTCTGAGTATTGCACTTTTGTTCTTGTGATTCCTTCAAACTTCCTGTGACTTAGAGAAGTCTACCCTTTTTGGTTAGTCTAACATGTAAATAAAAGCTAATCATATGGCATGAGATAAAAATTTCATTTTATCACTATATTTATGAGTTTATATTTGATACACAGTTTCTATTATCGTTTACTTGGATTAAGATGCTTGCATTTACTCACATTCTATTTACTCAAAGTGTTGTTTTTACTAAGTTCTGGCATAAACTATCTCAGGACAGCAGTAATTTATGTGAAGCTAAGTCCAATGTTTATGCAAGCTTCTGATGACATTTTATACTGGGGTTGGTATTAGGAAGCAGTATGTGGAGGTGCCAAGTCTCCCGGCATGGCTGAGACTCAACAGATCTGAAGCCCTCCTCTTAATGGCCAGATATGCCTCCAGCCAAGATACTCAACTGCAGAGTCATGGGAAATACTTATGTACCAATTATGGGAAAGGCACATTTAATGAAAACTGTATGTTTACTTTCATAGTCTTAGTAAGATGGCCTAGATACTCGGTACAGCTGGCATATTGGCTGGGCTAGAAAAGCTTTTTTTCCTATTTAGAAAATATATCATCTACATACTGTAACTGTACCAAAAATGTTACTTGCGTGCTTTGCTTAAGATAAAGGATTATCAGGAAAAAAAGACCTTAGGAGACTCTCCCTAAATGTTACTTACAAAACATTCATACTTCACTGAATGGTTATGTTCTTAGTTATCAGCTCATGGGTTTAATTATTATTCACCTACTGATTTTCTATTTGTTTTCTGATTTTTAAAGCATTATCACTGTGCACAGAAAGAAAGTCTAGCAGTGATCAGAATAAACCATATTAATTAGTACATTTTCCTGTATAGAAGAGGTTACACACAATAGCCGACTGTAGCAATATTCTCCCACAGATTAAAAATGTAGAGGTTGTCATTAACTGTTGGTTATAATGAATATCAAAGGGGTGTTTATTCTGCAATTATTCTGCTGTACCTTAAATCAGATTTTGGTCATTTATCCCTTAATTTGCTTCTTCACCATTTCAGGACAGAGGTGCTTTATAAGTTCTGATTTAAAAGCCCTTCACATCATAATGTGTATTTATCTAGCTGACAGGGATTCACTGGTGAATGTGAAAAAAATGGAGTGACTTTTATTTTTTCAGCCTCTTCTGAAATTGTTAGCTATTGAAATAGGACTGAGAAGCAGAAGGTCTTTCTCCATTTTCTCAGCCATCTTGCAGAGCTGGTAGTGCAGTTTAATAAAGAGCGAAAATAGAAATGTTCCCATTCTTAGAAATTTGCAAAGCAATGGTGACATTTAATTTTTTTAAGCAAGCTCATTTTTTTCTTCATTCTTCCTGTACTTATGAATTACTTATAATTTATAATTACTGAATTATTCATTCATAATTTTGTGTGATATCCTGGTCCTGATTATTGAGCTATACAGACCTGTGTCACTGAAGTCAACAATGGCAAAAAACTTGGCATAGTGTTGCGTCCTTGGTATCTCACGCAGTGTCCTAAACAGAAAAACCTCCCATGACTGTGATGTGACCTGGTGAGGATAAGAGAATATTTCTGTATCATGCAGCAAGCAGGTTGAAGAAATACGGTGGCTACTCAAAGATCTCCAGCATTTCTTAATTTTCTGCTTTCTCAGGAACTTCAAGGGAAGGTTTTTCATGGAACAGCATATTCCTTGTTTTTTCATTGATTTCTTTTAATTTGCCATCCACAGCTACCTTGGATGGACCGCAGGCTTTTCTGGCACTATCTGTTGACCTGCCTTTTAAATCTGTATTCAAACTGCTTTTTCTTCTTCCTGGAATGCATCTGACAGGTAGCATCAACCCTGAGCTGAGTGGTGCAGGGAGGAAAGCCTGGGACAATCCTCCCAATGCACTATAACTCACAAGCTGAGCACTCTTGCCAAGGGTGGGGCCCATTGCAAGACTTTTTGGTGGTTTTAGGCCAGATATTATTTCCAGTCTTTTCTGGAGTCGCCTATTTATTTTGTTATCCACGACCCTTTAAAAGTCCTGGCTGTCTTTTTTTGCCTCTTTTTTTTTTTTTTTTAATATGTGAAAGGCATGAGTAGAACGCATTAAAAAAAAATTAAAAATATTAGTCTGCATCATACTTAAACAACATGCCATCCAGTACTTTTCATAGTGGTGTTTTATCGTGTGAAAACAGTCTGATACTAAAATCTCTTCCAGGGAAGATCATTTGTCTGTGTGTCTAATGACAGTGTAAATGAACACCCCGAGCAGTCTGTATCCTAAACCTATCGAGGATATCCAGTGTGGTTTAGTTTTGTAAAGAAATACAGTACTAATGCTCCAGGGACATACAATTTAACTTTCATCTCGCTTTTGAAACATCCTTCATTTTCTCCCTCCATTCCCAAATCCAAGTTAGTGTTCTCAAATCAGCCTAAATGACTTGAAAAATGACACTGCAGCCAGCAAAGCTGATGATTACAGGTACCATTTCCATTCTGAACTGGACGTTACAGATATTGTTTTCTGTTGCTTTTCTTGGAGCACAGGATGCTCTGACAGGAATGATACACAAAATTACATATTTGATTCAATGCCTAAAAGCCACCCTGGGATCCATAACCTTGCTTAAAGATTTAAGAAAGACCTTTAGTCCACTTCTGAGAAGGTTCTTAGCTTAGAAAACTTTATCTTTCAACTTTACTTCTTAGCAGCTGTTATGTTTTTTTGCTGTCGTTTGTTTGACAGGATCCAGTTATAGGTTCCGATGTCTGTTTAAAGAAACAGGGAGGTTGTTGGCTTTAAAATTCCCTTACTGCTTGTGTGTTCAACATTTTCCCAGGCTTTTCTACATAGTTTGCCAAGTAAAGGGACTGACCTTTTGTAGCAAACACTTTTTCATTTCTAAATGCTCACTTTGATTTTTGTCCCATTTTATGCTCATTCCAAACTGTTTACAACCCACTAAAAATGACTGTGAATTATATGTTTGTGTAATGGATTCCTTTTGTGGTCAGAGTGGAATGTTTACTTTGAACAATTAGTTATCTTTGGGCAGATTATAGTGACCTGAAAAAAGAATGGCTAAAATTATTACAGTACCTTAACTATTTCCTTTTGTTATCTTCTCTGTTTGTCCAGTGTATTATTTACTGGGTTTCATTGCTCTGAGCCCCAGCGAACAAATCATGTTAAATAAGAATGGCCCCCCTGAGCATGGGGCTTTTGGCTTTGGGGGTGATCTGCTGGGGTAGGACCAGTGAGACTTCAGAAGACACCATTAGGCTCTTGAAGGGTGGATGTGTAATTTTAAAAGGATACGATTTTGAAAGATTTTTTAAGTGCTTGCTCTCTGAAATTCAGATTTCTCATAGTTCTTCAATTTTGACACCCCCAAAGCCCCTAAAACAGAGACTCAGTTTGTCTTTTATCAATTTAATGTCCATAGCTGGGCTTTAGTTATGCATAAGATCATTGCAGACATGAAGACACACAGTCTCGTACTGTCAAATATTCAGTGTTTAAGGAAGAAAATGCCTTTATGGGCAAAGATAAAGTACCTTATGGGATGTAGTAAAGAAATACAGTCATCCCAATGGAGAGAAATGAAGATAAAAATGGTATTTTAAACTACCTCACCTCCCAAATGCCATGCTGCCTTGTGACAGAAGGTTGTGTCCCTTTCATCAGTTTTATCTCTTAATCTAAAAGCTAAAGTGCAGCTAAAAGCACTTTAAAACCTATTTGGAGAATAAAAAAAAAGGAAAAAGAAAGTGATATTTCATTACCTTCTAAATCATATATTGCTTAAAAGGTAGTCAGTATTCTGGTAGAATGTTTACACAGAGGAGAGTTCACTTATCTCAAGGAGTTAAGCAAAGAGGAAATGAGTTTTAAAAAATATGAAGTATAGTGAATATATTTATACAGCTAGGAAAAAATGAGTTTTAGAAACAGTTTAATGCCATCTCATTTTCTAATGGAAGAAAACACTGCAGAAGGATTTTAAAAGGAAAAAAAAATTCCAAACCAGCTCCTAAAACTGATGACTCCCATGCTGGGAGCAATGTCTTTGCTACGGTGTAGTTAGTATGTTATAAGAGGGTGAGGATGGCAGAAGACACAAGGCTTGTGCAGCCAAGGAATGGATTAATAGCCATTGTATAAGCCCTCTAGAAACCTACAGAATTGTTTAGGTAGGGAAAGCCCTCTAAGATCACTGATTCTAACCATTAACCCAGCACTGCCAAGCCCACCATTAGACCATATCCCCAAGTGCCACATCTGCACAGCTTTTAAACTTCTCCAGGAACAGCGGCTCCACCACCTGTTTCCGTCCCTATGTGTATTATGATACTCCTCATTATCAGATTCGTGTTCAGTAACATGCTCCTCGGAGCATTTAGCTTAAAAATTTCTATCTATTTGGTTCTCAAAAATAATTCTTTCTCATTCTTGAGGACCTGAGGAGGGCTGTAGGAAAATACAGGGTAGTCCTGCCAGAGTTGGTTCACCAACATCTTGGAGTTCCCAGTAAATGCACAGTGTTCCTGGGCTACTTCCCAGCCTGGTTAGACCAAACCCATTAGCCAGTGGCATAAAGGATTTATTCTGTCAAGGCTTCCTTAAGAAGGGAAACCTCAGGAGACCAACCTATCCTGTGCCATTTTATATTTCTGTCTGAGTGCAAGATTATTCTCCAAGAGCACTTGGCCAACCACAGGAAATGTGTTTTATTTGCATTTTCTCTCTGTTCTATCTTTCTATCCTCTGAGCAAGAAACTCTTCATGAATAGCAGTTTATATCCTACAAGCTCATTCACTGATTTTCAGTACTAATTTTCCTCTGGAAACATATTTTCCAAGCTCTTTTTTTGATTCTCCCAGGCTTACATATGCTTCCCTGCTTACTCTGATATAAGTTTACATATTGTTTCCAGTGGCTTTAGAATTCAGTACCCTGAAAGTACAGAGATCATGTTGCTCCACCAAATGATCTGAGCTCGCAGTTCTGCTAATTTTGTACTGTTCATTCTTTCCCACTTTGGGAAAATCTATTATGCTTGGATCCAGGCACGCACTAAAAGCTAATACTTCCATGAAGAATGTGCAATTTGTACTGTTTAGCTTGTGATGAGATTCCTGAAGTCTTTTATGATTCCATCTTATTCCAAGGAGGCTTCTGCTCCCAACTTTTCCATGCAATGAATGTAAAAGAAAAGTTAAAAGGGAAAGAAAGCAAAATGATACAAAAAATATTACATACACACACACAAATATCCAGTAGTTCAGCAGATAAAGCCTTTTTCCAGGGAGTTCTGATGGGTTGAAGAAATCTGTTTCTGAGGGCATTGAACTATGTTTACTTTAAAGTGGCCAATGAGCATAAACTCAAACATACAGATGAATACAATATAAAACAACAAAGTTCTGAGAAAAGCCCTTGAAAGTTTTGATTTAAAATGTTTGGTGCTTTTTTTTTTTTTTTTGCAATTCCTCTTTTGAGTAGAAATTAAGAGTGGCTGAACTTAGTGCAAACATGCTGGCAAGCTTTCCTCAACCATTCCTGTCTTCAGGCTCAGGCAATCCCACTATAGCCACCTTTCTTAGAGGAAGAGCCAGTTAATAGTGTTGTGCAAGGTCCAAGTCAGAGTTGGCTCTGAAGGGTATTCACTCTGGGGCCTCTGTGTCTGCTAGAAAGCCACATTCTGAGTTAGAAAAAATATCAAGAAGTGTCAACAGGAAACATCACGGAAGGGCATACAAGACAAATTAGAGAAAAGGAGACAGGAGCAAAAAAAAAAAGACTGAAAAAGGGAATAAAAGCCTTGCAATGACAAGACACAAAAGAGAATTAATATATAATTATTTAAGAATTGGAAAACTGAGACTCTAATTTACTTAGAAGAAATAAAAAACATAAAACAAGCAGGCATTTGAACCAGTTGTTGTCTTTGTCATAGTTACCTGATACCTGGTTCATTGATTAATCTGTTCCAGAGAAATGTATCCGTTTCTATGAAAAAAAAAAGGGAGATTTGTATTTTAAGCCGTGCCAGTAACAACAAGCAGACACTCAGTGTGCACCAGAGTAACATTTACAATGCCTGGGCCAAATTCATGCCTTGTGTAATTTTATTGCTTTTACTGGAATTACACCAGAGATGAGTTTGGCCTTTTGCCTTTTTCTAGCATTGTATAATATATCTATTCGTGAACATGTAGAGGGAAACAGGGCATTTTGTCTTTTGAATTTTCCATAAAACCTTGTTCAATAGGTTTAATAAATAAAACAAACCACTTAACCTACGAAATAAAAAAGAATCAAGCAACATTTTCTAGATATTAAAATAATGTTAATACACTTTGTAAATCAAGTAGTTGACACTTGTACGCATTGAAACAAAAAGTCTAGAGAAATTTAAAGCCAGCTGACTGACTGCATTGCTTGCTCTGTGCCAAAGAGAGAATGAAGGCCCTGACCTACCCCCTGGTCAGAGGCAGACTCAGGGAAGCTCATACATGAGGGCATTCACCTCCTAGCCATGAAAAAGGTAAAAAGACAGACAAAAAACTCCTCTCTTTTCCTCCTGAATAAACCAAGGCTGTGAGGCTCTTTGCCCTGGTACAGAACACATGCCATCACAGACAAGGAGCTGGCAGGATTCCTTCTGCAAACCCCATTTAGTCATACTTTACAGTTCAGCCATTAATAGAACACTTTGGGCTAACACTTGACAAAAAGTGTCTTAGGCTGAAGATGATGTTCACTCACACACACACACAAATAAGTTAAGTCCATTAAGTTTCTTTCAAGGAAACCAAAGAGTTGTAGTTTCAGATCCTTTCAATGTCCCTGTTGCTTAAATAGAAAGTTATGCTTTTAGAATAAGATTAGGAAGACATAATTCCACAATGAGAACTGATCACTTTTCCTGCGGGGGAAAAAAAAATAAGTTACTACAACTGCACTATAATTTTTTTCAAAAAAGTTTTACAGAAATGAAAGAAAACACACTGAAAAGAAGTTTTGCTGTCTGATTCAACACTATGGAGTCAGTTTAAAATAAAATCCTGTCTCCTTTTTTTTCTGCCTGCAATTCAAGAGAGCAAATAACTGCAGTTGTATTTTATTACTTCAATTATTTGCTGTAGCAGCTTGTGTTACATCAATGTTTTAACCATATAATACTGCAATCTAATGGAATTGATACCTAAGTGAGAGAAATTGTACCGACAGAGAGCTTCAGGAGGAAGACAGAGGGCAGAGGAGCAGGGCAGCTCAAAAAAAGAGGTTTTATGTTAAGGTTTTCACTTCTTTAAGAGACGATATTTTTGCTCGTTTTGCTCACCTGAAATTATGAAACTGATTTTGTTCACAATCTAGTAACAGAATTGTCCCTAAACTGGCTCCCACATGATAAACCCCCAAGGAACTAACAAGCCTTTTAAGGGTCTCCAGTTGTATATTCACTCAGCAAGATTGTTTTATTACAATCAGGATCCTTACAGATCATGGATGTAATTATAAAGCAAGCCAACTTCGTTTTGTCTTCATTCAAACAATGCTGCCTGGTTTGTGAGGAATGACTTATATGTCAATGAGAGCAGAATGTGAGCATTTTGTTTCATAATCCAACAGAACCCTTCCTCTTGGATTCTGAGCAGCTCCAGCCAGCCCTCTCCTCATGATTCCTTCATGCACCTTCTTTTTGGTGTCAGAGATGGTGCACTTCAAATAACTGAAATTCTTGAGGCACAGATCTTGCTATCAGAAACTGCTTTCTCGTGCTTATTCTGCATTGAAATAGATATAAGCTATTTCTTCCTACAATTCCTGCTTTATTGATGCCAGCCTCTGTTCACTAGCACAGATGGAGACTTCTCTTTAAGGACCTGAGCAGATCTATCCTTTGGTCAATAGTTGGTTCCTAAGGGAATGGTTTTGTGTCTTGCTGTTCCAGGCCCTTAGCCTTTACATATCTGGGGGAAAAAAAAACCAAAACAAAATCCCAGATTTTCTCCCAAGATTTAAAAACAGAGAACAGGAACTTTTTCTGTTAGTTACCCAGACTGTGGGCCATTTACTGTGGGCCAGGTGATACTGGGCTCCTAAAATCACCATGGGCCCCTTCAACCCATGGGAGAGGTGATGGGCCTTCTCTGAGATGTCTTCACTCAGAAGATAAGAAAGTCCTCAAAAAGCAGAAAGAGGCTACTCATGCCTCTTTTCTCTACCTCCCCAGGAAAAATTCCCTCCAATATTTCAAACCATATGTATCCATCTGTCAGCCCTGAACTGACATGGTGTTATGTGACATAACATGCCAAAGTAGCTGCCACCAAATGACTTTCCTGTGCCAGCAGTAACCACGCAATGATGTTAGAGGTACCACAGCTTTTTGTTTACTTAGAAATGAAATAATTTTGATGAGTGTATGGTATCAGTTAGCAAGTGTTGAGTTCTTCATGGTGATACTGCTCATGTTTGACTTAAATGGAAAACGAATCAGCTCAGAAATCTTTAATAAGAAAAGTTCCTTAGTGTACTTGTAGTGATGCCCTGTGGAGCCACTAGAACTAAAAATCTGTCAGCATACTCGGTAGAAACTTTGTTTCATGGTTCTCTAACTCATATGATTGAGATTAAAATGAACAAAATCTTGGCATACAGTTTGGCAGCCAAGAAACATTCCTGTGTTTGTGTGTGTGAGACAGAGAGACAAAGAGAGGGGGAAATTTAGCAGCCACTCATTTGGTGTTAAATTATCAGGTGTTACATATTTTAATAAACCTTAGTAGAAAGATAAGACACATCCTCTTCTACTCAAAACAGCTTTCACTTAGCCTATAAACTTTGAAAAAGCTGAACATCTCCTCTAACCACTGAAAACAAAATCATCCAAATTCTCCAGCCCAAATAAACTGAAAACCAGACTTCAGTCCAAACAAGAATGTGGAAGGTACTGGAAGGGTGCTCTTGAAGCAGCCAGGTTTTCCTGCTTTGCCACTAAACCAGAAGAGTTCACAAAGCACTTTATTTAATGCCCTGACCTGTGACCTGCAGTCCTGTCCTCACAGTAGTGACTGCTCTCTGGTCATAAATAGCACTGATCCAGGGACAGAGCTTTGTGCACAGGAGCACTTCTACCATCACAATATTTTTTTATACACTTATGATATATGGATGTTTGAAAAGTATCTGATTTTACACACTAGAAATGGTTCACAATAGAGTCTTTTATCATCTCTGTTTCAGTTGAATTTTTGTATTCTGATATGTCATACATTAAAAACACAAACTCCACAGCTCACAGTAAGTTTCTGTTAGAAACCTTGCAACTGTCTTGGATGTCTCTATAGTAAATGTCACTAATAATTACCAGAATATTCACCAAAGAAGGAAATTAGACATGGAAAACACTATATGCCAACTTTGCCTCTGCAAGACATCAGAAATGCCAGAGGGTCTATGTGAACCCTAGAAAAGGGGATGAGACTGGATTTCTACCTTCCTTACATCATTCCATGTCACAGTCAGCACTAAGATACAAAGACAACTATTCAAATCAAAAATTTTCCAGTAGCTTCAAATTTTAAAATAATTATCTTCCATGGAAATATAAAAAAATTCTCATATTTGTGCATTTACTTCACACAAAACTCAGCTAACATATCCAGTACATTTGATTGCCACCAACTAGTGTTTTTCTTATCAGTAGTCAGTATTTGTATGTATTTTGTTCATGTCTCTGTTATGTTTCAGTTATATTATTTATATTTCATTGCATATTTCAGACTGTATTTAAACTTTTAGGCAGCCCATGGGCAGTTCATACACAACATTGTAGTGTAGTATATCACGGTATACATGTCAAACCATAACATGAAAACTAAGGGCTTGCTGCTGTCAAAGTAATGAAGGATGCACTAGTCTCCTAAATTTTGGTACTTATCTGTCTTTGTAATCCAATTCAGGGTTTTTATACTTTCTGTAGATACCTTGACTACACCATTTTCTGAATATTACTTTAGCAAAGGTTCACATTTTGCCCAAATTAAATGTAGGCCAAAAAAAAAAAAAAAAAAAAAAAAAAGCTTTTAAGTTACCCACACCTGTTTGGGAACAGAAAACACAGTGGAAATGACAGGAAAAAATAATATCTATCTATATATAACTGCAGATTCTTGAAGCTGACAAAAGAAAGTGGAAAAATATGTAAGCACAATAGGTTTGTGTGGTAGTAAAACTAGTTTCTCTATTGTTTCACATAGTACTGCTTAATGTCACTTTTTCGTAACACTGAATATGAATTTTGCAAAAACAAGATAAATTTACACTAATACTAATAAATAGTAGATGACGGGTTTATCACAGAAAAGAAAGTGTAAGAACATTCAGTGAAATCCCATGGTTTTCATCATTATTGTCTCTTTAAATGTGTGCAATGTACACTGGGAAAGATCCTATTAAAGTAAAAGTTATCTATATGTGCACATACACACACACCTTTGTATTATCACGTTTATATGTTAGGCAGATATGCAATGCTAAGAATTCAGTAAGTTGGTGTTAGATAGCCATGTGTGTACTTATCTTCCAAGAGAGCTTCTGGGTTTTCCACACTGCCACGGACTGTAACACCCAAAGGTGTCTGATAGTGTGCCTTAGGCTAAAGAATCTAATTTTTAAATGTTTTCTCCCACTGGAAGATAAAAAGCAAACACAAAGATAGATGTCTACAATTGAATAAGCAAAGACAATTACCAACTGCACATTGGAGCCTCAACTCTGTTTTTAGAGCAGAGTTCTGCATATTCCTCTATTAGGAACTCAGAACCAAGCTGGTCTAATTTCTAACTGCAAAAAACAGATTCAGCCTTCTGTGTTATGCAACAAGTGTTATCAAGTGCCTTGCTGATATTTCCTTAACCGTTGTTACACTATAGCAGTTAAACACTGCATTGACATCCTGTCAGCAGCTGGAGGGTGTACCCACAGGTGGTTAGGTAGGACCTGGTCCTGGAGATAACCCTGAGACATCCAAGGTTGAATAGAGCATAGTGTCAGACTACCAGGTAATGGATCTGTCACAGAGAAGAGTGCTGGGCATATCTGAATGCTTCAACTACTTCTAAACCTCAAGAATTGTTGAAAAACCAGTCTGATGATTCCAATTTCCATCCTAAATATCCCTATACCATCTTAAACTTTCTATTGCTGTTATTATCACTAAAATAAATAAATACATAAATAAACAAATTTCTGAAACAAAGGCACTACAGTCCAGAAAATGCAAACTTCTTACGTAATTTGGCTGTGGAGTTCGTTTGCCTGCATGTACAGTTCCACTTCCTACTGTCCAAAATCCAACAAGCAGCAGCAGTAGTGAGTATGGGGAGGTGACATTACTGAGGCCTAATTTAATCTCTCACTATTGTAAAAGACAGTAAAAGATTTGTCCCTACTGTGCACTAAATCCACTTTAAAATTAGCCTTGAGAACAAGGGATGTTTGGAGAATTCTGTGTGTCCCTTAGTTTTTAACCACAGTTCCTACAGGTGTCAGTGGACCTGACTGGAAGTCCTATAGAGTTGGACCCCACAAAGTGTAGTTTCCTTTAGTGTTCTGATGCTGCTCGAAAAACACAGGCATGATGTTGGTGATGATGGATTCCCAAATGAAGCACAGTTCAACCAAAGTGGGAGGATTTAGGAAAATGCATAAATTTCATGTCTGCTACTGTCTGTAACAGGCAGATCTTCACAGTGAGCCTAAGTTACAGCTGGCTTTTGCTGGAAGAGTTTATGCTCTTGACCCTCCTTGGTTGTATAGCCAATAGGGAGTTGTCAGACTACATGTGTTTTTAAACTTCTTTCAGCTAAATCAGAAATCCAAAAGCAAAATACAGCTCTCAGCAGTATCATGTGGAGTTGTGACACTCCCTGGAGGGCTCAGGGTCCATAAACCAATGAATGGATTACAATGAGGCATAAATGTAGTATTTTCATCCATGACAGATATAATCTCAAGCCTGTATTTTTCATGTTACTTAACTCTTTCAGAACATAATGTGTGACAGAAAACGTCTTATAATGCACATTGCAGTAAATATCAGTCAAGTATGCTTTACTGCTGAGCTGTACATGTTTCCAGAAGTTAACAGGCACAGCTGGGATATAAGAAATGGCAATGTTGTATATGTTTCTTGTACACACAAAATACCTTGGCTTTCCTCTCCCCTACCCTCCACATTACATCCCCAGCTGTTCTGATCATGTCACACAGTGGATGAGTTTTTCCATCGTCAGCTTCTCCTAAAATGATAACCTTTATTGAGGCTTTCATCCTCCCAAAAATAAACTGCATTATCCACATTGTCATCACATTCAAATTAGACTATCAGACCGTATATTGTGTGGCACAGGATAATAGAAATGGAAGGTGGTAAACTGCCTGTTTGTAGCTGTACATAGCAGAAAATAGTCACTGTGGGTATTTAACATCTATTGTTTTCCCTACAAATGCCTGAAATCCCTCCTGTCAATCACCAGATTGTCTTCTCTAGCCACAACACCAGAAAGATAAGAACTCAAATCTCTGGAGACATGAAGCCTTTTATATCCCAAGATAAAGGACCAATCAGCTTTTGAATTCTCCTAACAGACCTCTTAAAAATCATAGAATTATTTAGGTTGGAAGATACATTAAATATTATCTATTTCCACTACTCTGCCATGGGCAGGGACACCTTCCACTAGACTAGGTTTCTCCAAGCCCCATCCAACCTGCTTTTGAATGTTTATAGGGATGAGACATCCAGAACTTCTCTGAGCAACCCTTTCTAGTGCCTCACTCCCCTTGATCACTCTTGGTTAAACATGAGAATAAAAGCGTACTTGATAAACTAGCTGAGAACCAGAGAAGATTTTTTTTCCCCAGATAAATTAAGGATTGGTCAGAATGGACCTAGTAACCTGTACAAGAGAAGCAGTAACAGCAGCAAACGAGACAGAATAAGAGTGGTGAAGGACATATCAAAAGAGGAAACAAACAAGAACAAAAAAAAAAAAAGAAAGAAAAGAAATAAACATTTCCAAAATTAAATACTAATGTGTTATAGAGAGACAATGGCTATTTCCAAACATTTGGGAATTTCAGATATTTTACTATGTTGCATGAAGGAAGACAATGTGACTTCCTTTTAAACTTCCATTCTGTTTAAACCAGAAAGCTGGTCTGTGTGCTTGATGTCTGTGTTTGGTAGGGATTTTTTTTCTCCTTTAGCATAAACCTTGTTGATTTAAAAAGTGAACAAAGATGAATCAGGTGGTAAATGTATTCATGTAATCATTTTCATTAATAAGCTATTATAAATAATGGAGGGAAGGTTTTAAGTGTATAATTCTCTGTCGCACAATTGAGATTTTTCCACATCTTCAGCAGTAAGCTAATTAGAATCACCTGCATTTCCTTGGGCGGACACCAAATGGATTGCAAACAAAAACAGATTAAAATAGCTGTAGCTCATGGCATACAGATGACAAGATTCACAAAGAGGACAATCAGGCAATGAAAACCTCTTCTTTTTCAAACATTTTTAAAGGAAATTCAGCTCTTGTGAGTCGCTGTAAAAAGACGTTTGTAAGTGTTTCGCTGAAAGACTAGAATGGCTTTGTTTCTGATCCCATGATGAGTGAAAGAAATGTTTAAGAAAGATCACTTTACAGAGAGATTCAGACTGAAATGTGATGACTGTGATTCAAGCCAAGCCAAAAATTACAGCTCAGAATTAAAGGGGATGGACGTGGCTTGGGAATCCATTTTCCCACATTCCTGAATCTCAATCATCCCAGCCAATGTTTAAAAGAAAATACAGTGGAAAGCAATGAGGTCACTTTGTTTAGCTGCAAGAAGTGGGACCAGCAGAATGGCAAAAGTACATATTGGAGGTAACAACAAAATTACAGTGAGCAAGCTGCGTTCATGCAAAACAAATAGTTTCAAAGCTTAGTTTTGTTTCTTGTTACAGGCAGCCTTCTGAGTAAGTCTTGTTGTTCCTGGGGCTTTTAAGCCGTAAACTTCTTGAATGTCAAAGCACAGCACAATAGAGAAGAAGAGGAAGGCATAGCAAGCTTGATTTGGGCATTAAACAGCAGCCCTGCATAGCACTGAACTGTGTGCTCATTTAAATTACACTTGCTTTGTACTGTTGCTGCCCTTATTTATTTGTAAATAAATACCTAAGTGGAAATTCTACCATCAAATGATATGAAACAAAATAAAGTATATCATTCGTCATATTCACTTGTTACTTATTCTCAGTATGTAATGCTCATATTCAGTCTTGTAATTGCTTCCATTAAACAGTTTCTACAGGGTCTTGAAAACAATAAGGTTTTAGTCAAGCTTTTCTCCTTTCATTGCATCTTGGAGTTATTACTGCAGGAAAAAATTAGATTCTTTTTTTTTATGTAGGAATGCCCCTCATCTTCTTGATATTATTGCAGTCAAACATAGAATTATTTCTAGTTAGCTAATTTCCTAAAGAGGTCCACAAGACCTCATGTCAGACACCACCAACAGAGCCATTTAGGACTAGTAAAACTTTTGCTCTCCTTTCTTTTCCCTTCTATGTCTGCCGCTACTAAATTCTAAAGCAGGGTTGGATTTCTACTGACCATAGAATAAAGAAAAATCTTGTTCATGCTACCTCGAATAAAGGCTTGTCTGTCACAAGTCCTGCAGCTGGGCAGTGCTGGTTGGGAGTCCAGTGCCTCCAAATCACATGAAATGTACTGATAGAGAGGATGTTTCTTCATCTTTTCTTTTCCATCTTTAAGATGAAGCCTATTCTTTATGTTTCATGTTACTCACTTCTCTATCAAGTGCAGTGCTCCACTAGAGATCCCATTTGTAGCTCCTTGTTTCTTTGATACGCTTACAATTCAAAGGATCATATTAGTCCTCTTTGTTGTAGCACTGAACTTAGGGATCATGTTCAGCTATTTATTTGTAGTAAACCTCAAGTCTTTGTATTTTACATCCAGAGTGTTGGATACACCCTGAAAAACCTTCTTTTGCCAGGCTGTGGCCATTTAAGGCAGTACTTAAGATCTTCTGTAATTTTACCTGTCATTATTTGATCTTTGTGTCATCTGCTTATTTTGCCAAAAGAATTTTTTACTTTCTCGTTGCCCATCTCTGGTAGAGGTATTAGATGGCACTGGACTGAGAGCTCCATTCTGAATAGCTGTGCCAGGTATGACCTTGCTAACTGATATCTCCCATTAACTGCCATATTTTGAGGTCTGTCAATGAGCCAGTTTTTAATCCATGTAATATATGCCCTGTTAAATCTATAAAATGCAAGTGCTTTAATCAAAATGTCATGTGGTACTAAGACAAAAAGCCACACAGAAGGCCAACTATACTATTTCAACACCACTGCCTTCATCAACCAGAGCTGTCAAAAATTCATTCCTATCAGAAATATGCAACAGTTTTGCTAGACAAAGCCCTGATTTTCACAAAAACACGCTGATTAGGATTAATGCTTTTTTGCTATGAATTATTTGTTCTTAGTGTCCTGAATTAATTATTTAAGGAGACTGTCTGTGACTGAGGTCAGTCTAGCCAGTCTGCAAGAGCATCCCTCTTACTGCATTTACAGTATCAGAATAACTCTTCAGCCTTAGTAATTTCCAAATATCTCTCTACGTTTTATTTGCAAATGAGAGAAACAAGTGTATCATGTACAACAACTTTTAACAACAGTGATTACCTTTTGTCCCTCAGACTGGCTTCCAATATCATCCACTGTTTGGTTTCCTAGGTTTGTTTTTTCCTCTGCCTTTTAGAACTATTTAACATGACATTTGTATGGCATCCACTTCCATAGTAGTCAGGTACCTTCCCTGGACAGGCGACGGGACTTGTTTTCGTAGCCAATATTTTCTGAGATGCTGTTTTGAGCCTTAATATGTGATCCTTTGTTGGGAGGAGTACAAGAAGGGGTAGCTCTGTTGATCAAAGAAGCAGTTTTATTCCAGCAGAGTAGAGCCAACCCCGGTGTCAGCCTCAGGCACTGCTCCAGGATCTTTAGGACATATTCAACCCCACCCAGCACCACACTAAAAAGCAGGACAGAGATGTCAGCAACACTGTCTGTGGTGTAACTCAAGTTTGCTTCATTGTTCTCATGGTTTTCACATCTGATTTCCATGGCATCAGAAAAAAATGTTATTTTTGCCTCTATCTTCACCTGAAACTCTGAGTATATTTTGTTATTCTGTGCAGACACAGTACTTTTAATATCAAATTTTAATGTATCGGGTTCATTCTTTGCTAGTCTTCATGATTTTCCTTCTACTAGCATACAAATATTGGACCTTTTATGAACTGTTATATTTGTTGCACTTTGGTTTGTGTTTTTCTCATCACATTATCTTGACATGAGTGTAATTGCTGCATTCAGTCATTTCTGCTTCTTTAAATGACTTCTTGCCTTACTTTTGTGCCCTTAGTAAACTTTAAAAAAAAAAATTGTTTATAAATCAGATATTTATGGTAAAATGTATATGAAAACAGGAGGAAAGAATTATAGTTTTAGGGAGAACATACCCTGATAATGACCTCTTAAATATTTGTAAAGATGGCCCTGGGCATGTGAGCCCACAAAATAGTTTATAATACAACAGCTTGATTACATAATGATACTTTAGTTTTAAAACGTATGATCTTTCTGTTTATGGGAAGGCATAATAGGCTCCTTTGAAATACAATAGTTTTGCCCTGAACATAACTGATTTTAAATGAAAGGACTAACTAAAGAATGCCTTTCTTCAAGTCTGTACTTCACTTTGTTGTTGAATCCAGCACGATGGTTTCTTTTACAAAACAGGCCTGGGGACCACACCTATTTCAGGATACGTTAATTGTGAAAGTTCCCTGGGTTTCCATGCAGGAAGTTACCTAGTAGTGTTTAAAATGGTATGTTTTAAATTCCAAATCTTGTTAAAAACCAGAGAAATTTCGGTATATTACCATTCCCCCTCTCCGAAACATAGAGAATTTCTTCTTATATTCAATTTGAAGACATTGCCAAATACAGATTAAGATTAGGTAGAATGAATGTGATTTGAGAGAGGGGTTTGTTCTATGTGAGAGAAAAGAATTAGTGAGAATTGATTCCAGGCTGTTCATAAATAACCAAGAGTACCTCAATCAATGTCAAATCAAATATTTTAAAACATTTCTTTGAATAAATATATCACCTAAACTCTAATTTTCTCCTGTGTTTTTAATGTTTCTCTGCAACATCTGCTTCCGGCTCAAACTGCTACTGGATCTGACACTGACCTGCATTTTTGTTTACTTTCATTTTGGACAGAAGTAGGAGTGCAAGAAATGTTTTAAATAAATGTTCTAACATTTCTCCAGTTAGACAGATAAATGTTCTTAAATACGTGTTCTTCTACCATCTTCGGAGCAATGCACAGAGACTATAACATTCGTTATTCATGAATCCCAAACAATCCTGATTCCTGTTGCCTTTTAACTTTCTCATCAGGAGTACCTGTGTATTTTTTTAAAAATAAAATAGTTAAAATTTGCTATAGTTTATCAGCTGAACAGAGGTATTCCTGAGTAAGTGCTTTTCCTCCATTGCTTATACCACTACAAAGTTTAGGGTGGAAATACTGAAGTCATTATCATGCTTTTGCCTATAATTTCTAATTGTGGGTCCATCCTGTTCTCAGGTTCCTCATTAAAACAAACAGAAACAGAGTTGGAGACTGGAATATAAAGCAAATAAAGTACTTGTTTCCTTTAAGGCAAAATCCAATGATTCTTCCCTGATAAACCTCACTACAAAACACAAGAAGGTCACTCTATAGTGAACCAAAGTTGACTTTATTACAGGGAATTTTTTGTTTTCTGAAATGTTCTTTACCACTGTACTTAAACTCCAGCACCAGATAGGAAACTCTGCAAGGCTTTTGTTTCATCTTGTTCCCTAAGTATTTATAGCCTGCTGTGAAGAAACACTGACAGCAGTGCAGTGAGGTTTTATTCTTGATAGAGGTGTCCTTAAAAGTGGATATGCTTTGAAAATTATTCATAGAATCAGGATATTAGAACTATAAAGATATATATTTTCTTTTTCTCTCCTTCTCCTTTGTGCCTAATTGGATTTCCAAAATAAGTTGTTAACAATCCAGCTAAGATAATGTGGTCATGAAAAGGATGTCCAAATCCACCAATTTGCATTGGTTTGGTTTGGCTTCACTTTCAAAGTTCTTGGAGCAGAAAGTTGATGGCACATGAACACTACAATTGGCTTTATATTCTTGGGTTGATTTTTTTTTTTTCTCTTTGCCATATTGTAGAGTGTCCAAATGAAACGCTAATCAAACCTCATTTCTGGACCAAAATAAATTTACAACAATAATAAAGCTCTTGTATACTCTAGATCATGTTACAAGATGTAATATCTACCAATTTGCAACATAGCTTGTCATTCTCACTTAATCTACATGATTTATGCAAGTTCCGAGTTGATGCTCTTAATGTGAGACTATTTCACCCAAAGTGACATGTTTTGCTTTCACTTCCATACATGCAATAAAGTTAAGAACTGAACTGAGTTAGATCCAAACAGAAGTAGACACTCTGTTTGGGGGTTTATCTGTTTGTTAGTTTGTTTCATTTCTCCATTTTAATTTCTGGTTTAGACTTTAATTTACATGATGCAATTCTTAATCTCCTACCATGAAAGTCCCACCACCCTGTACTTGGAATTACTCTTTCTCTCTCACTCTCTTCTTATTAAAATAGAATTAAACTCTTCAGATTTAGGATAGAATTGCATTACTTAAACATTTTAGTAATTTCCATTTGCTCATATGTTATATATCCAGCAGATGGATAATTTCCAAGTTTTCTTGATTACCAAATCCTTTATGATTTCTCTTAAATAAACATTTTCCTTATCCCTCTGTAACCAAAGGAGAGATCTTCCTGAAATTAATCATCACTTTCAGTATTACATTGCAGGACATCCACAGGTGCAGGGTAGAAAACTGTCTAATAACACACATAGACATGCAGTGCAGAAATTTGTTTTATAATTATTATTAATAATTCCAGATAATGGAATCATTATTAATTTTTAAAATAGATTTTTTAATGCAAACCTAATTGGGATATTCCTAGCAGGATAGACATAAAATGAGAACTGTATTTTGTAGAGAGATAAAAAAATCATACAAACAAACAAAATACTTTATTTGGTTCCAGGCTGTATCAAAGGTAAATGCCATTCTTTTAAAATGTTTCAAGATCAGTGAGAAATGGCTCCAAGCTGTTGAGTCCACTGGCCATGACACTCATTGACCAGGGCACGATGCAAGTGTGAATAAGGACTTGAACTTCAGTTTCTTCTTCTTTAACTATTATTACAACTGGGCTTCTGGGATTTTGGACTTGTTTTTGCTCTTCTGTATAGTTTCAGATTTTGCTTTTGCTCCACCCTGAACTGGAAAAATATTCTCCCTAGATACATTGTTGGGAAATATTTCCTGAAAATTTTTGGTTTTGACAAATTAGTGTTTCCAAGAGAAAGTCTTTCTCTGAAAATTGCTTGCAAAAGCTAATTAAAACTTTCATTCCAAGGAATAAGTAGCCTTAAAAAAAAAATAAAATGGTTTGTATAGCTTGTTTTGGCTTCTTATGCATTTACAAGTTTTAAATGTGAAATAACAAACAGTGCACAGTTAAGTGTTTCTGATTATTGAGCATGAAGATTCGGCTGTTGTTCCACAACTGGAAAAGGAGAGCAGTTCCCGTGTGCTGTGAAATGCTACAGCTATGCAACTGGGGCTGGAAGTGCTATTTTAAACACTCATATCAGCAGAGCTTGCTGTAGGAGATAATATGTCACAAAAGGGAGTATGACATCTAGTTTCACCTAGACGATAAACCTTGAGTAGATATGCAGGGAGAAACAAGACTGTCGGGTTGTCCTTGAAAAGAATGGCCTATATTAATGAAGAAATGTACTCCAGGGCATATGGTATTTGGGATATTTAATTTCATCTTCAAACCTGTCTGAGCAGTTATGAAGAATATGGTAGAGAAACCGTAGTTGTGCGTAGTCTCATACACACCATAGTTTCAGGGTGGACACCTCACTACTTTATTTTCAGAGAGGTCACAGCCTCAGAAATTCATGTCTGAAAAACCCAGACCCCAGACAGAGAAGTTTCCCCAGCACTATTAATACAAATACCCCATGTTTAAGTCGGGCTGGCGTAGAATCGTGCCTGTCCCAAACAGCCCTTCTCGATGATCACGAGAGCTAATTACCTCTTCCTTTCCTGTCATACTCAAACTCCTGTGCAGAAGTGTATTCTGCTGACAGAATTACAAGATAATTATAGCTAGGTGTTTTGTAGTCACTTAAGTTAATCTACCACTTTTATTTTTCATTGTTGTTTTAATCAGGCAGGAGGCACTTCAGTTTTTGTCAGGTGGATTATTTTTCAGTCGTTCGCGACGCTGCTTTTCTTCATACTTGTGAGGGTGCTTCTGGCTTCCTGACAGACATACAAAGAAAAATACTTCTATGATCTAAAATGAAATATGTGTTTCTCTTTCAGGTCTAGATGTTGATGGAATATACAGAGTTAGCGGCAATCTGGCAACAATACAAAAGTTACGATTTGTTGTCAATCAGGGTAAGTGATTCCTCCACCCTGGTAATGTTTTGTTTAGTACTTAACTGTCTCAGATGACAGTATTTCAGAATCTGCTATACATTAGTGGCATAGAATGATGAGCCGTGTTTTGGAAAAGAGAGGAGCAGGAAGGTAGAAAGATATTGCACAGAGGGAAATGTCAGCTAGGAGAGAAACGAAAGAGCAGAGTAAGCAGAGGAAAATAGTAGATAAAATGGGGCTGAGAAACAAACAACAAACAAATCTAAAAATACAGGAGGAAATGGAGACATGAAATAAGGTGGCAAAAAGCAAAGCATATGTAGAAACCAAAGAATCAAAGTGAGGGCGAAAGAAAAAGATGAAAAGGAAAAATAGCATATTGTTTGGATGTTGAAAGTTAAACAAAACCAAAAGTAGAACAGACAACCAAAGGAAACCAGTGAAGGAGAAAAAGGTGCTTAAAAGAACTTAAAAGGAAATACTAAAAGTGGAGTGCTGGCTCTGCCAAAGTCAGTGGCAGATTTATCACTGACTTTGCAAAAGCAAAGACTTGACCCTGGAAAATGAGAAGAGGAAAGATGAATATTTTGGGGATCTGTTAATCAGAATAAGAACCATCCTATATGTATTTACTGGTTGTATTCCCATGGATTCTGTGTATAATGAACCTATTTCCACAAATGCAATACCGCATTTTTCACCCATGTGACATAAATAAATCTAGCATTGATCAACATATACTGTTACAGGTGTGGAAACTTATATTGGCAGCTAATTAGGATAAAAGACACATTCATCTCTCCAAATGGTTTACTACTTCTGGCAAAGAGTAACTCACTCCACATTTAAAAGCTTAGCAAATATCATCAATGAAAATGAACTTCATGATACTACTTAACATGAAAATAAAATTTTCTCAGAAATTAGGAAAAAAATCAAATCTTAAATTGCATTAAATACTTCATACACTTTTTAATTAATCAAGTATTACTGTGAAGCTGCTGCAACATTTTGTCCTACATTTTATTATCTTTTTATAAGTTACCTGGAGACTATTATAAGAACTGCTAGATATTATGTATTCTGTGTGGAGGTGATAGCTGATGAAGAACAACTTCCTCAATTAGCTTTGTACTATGAATAAACTAAGACTTTTGACTCAAATATTCTCATGAAATTGAGAGATAAGAGAGGTGTAAAAATATTGCCACCTTCATGCCTCCATTTAAATCTCTAAAGAAAGTTTCAGGGGAGTAGTAGGTGTTTGCCACCTCCTCAGCTGCTCCAGATCAGTCTTGTCTTCATCTGAAACTAGAGGAGGAATTCTGGTTTATGAGGAATCAGTATTTATTCTAGTAAATTCAACAAGACTGAGTAAATCATAATTTACCAATCAGCCTCATGGTTTTGATTCATTACTTGGGTTCTCTCAAATTTATAGTTGTTGGGTATTTGCGCGTCGATAATGTAGTCTGCCTTGGCTTTGAAATAACTGTACGTTGTATTTTGTTTGGAGACAGAGAGGCAAAACCAGGATTTTCGATCCTTCTTCGTTGCCTAGGATCTTTGCTCAGGAAAAAACTGTGCCATAAAAATAATGGTCCTGTCTATCACGTCTCATGGCATCCAAAGGTTAACATACTTGAGGTTAACATTACTGTTCAAGTTTTCACCTAAAACAGATGGGCTGATATTGTAGACAGAAGTCTAGGCTGGCTTTTTGCAGCAGAGAGGTACTAGGCACTTTTTTCTTCTGGTTTACACTACTGTGAAAAAATGAATGCATAAAGGTGAAGTTAATAGTACGTTAAAGCCACTCTGGCACCAGATACTTGAGGTATGTTGCAAGAAATCTGCCTACTGAGTGACCAAAGGATATTCAAAGAAAACTAATGCCCCTGGAAGATTATTTTATCATCTTATCAGTTGTGATAATTACTGTTTCTTATGTCATTCTTTATTGATACAACTAGAACATTCATGCATTTTCTATCATGGCAGAATGGATTTTCAATGGGAAGTGAAAATATCTATCCGAACTCCCCTTCCCTTTAAAATCCCAGCTACAAAGAATTTCTAGCCAGGTTTGTATTTAGGTTCTCCTCAGGTAAAAGCATGAAGAACTAAATTCAACTTCTTTAAACCCTAATGTCACTTAGCAGTCCTTAGGGCTGACCTCAACACTATGTGAGAGGAAAGGGACAGCCCAACATTGCAGTCCTCAAAGAATAATCCAGTAATTTTTGACCAGAGCTTTCAAGAAGGGACACAGACACAAAGAATGGTTTTAAGACAGTCAGCCACCGTTTGAATTTTCCTGTCTTAGGTGCTGAATTGAGAGGCAACCTCAGGAAAAAAAGTTACTAGGAAAATGGGTATATGCTCCCAGGTTGCTGAGTTCCCAGTCACTTGTTGATCTGCAGTGGGATGGTGGTTAATAACTCCCTTCACGCATCCCAATCCCTTGGTAATTATTGTAACCTCCTTGGGTCAATCCCCATACCTTCATTTTTCAGCAGTTAACAGTGGGAAAGTATTATTTGTATACATGATTTTGCCATAGAGATTTTTTTTCATTTTAGTTTAGCTAAACTTTAATTTAATTATAAATGCAAACAAATGTTCTGAGAGAGATTATTTGCATTGCAGAGATTGACTGTTCAATCAGTTCTTCCACAGGCCAAATACTTACTGGGTTCTTTCTTCCTGATTGCTTTGCCATTGTACTACACCTACATTTGTAGGCTATAAATAATATGTATCATATGAAAATTAAAGATCATAGAAGACACTTTAGGCTGACTGCCATATAAAAGTATTTTTTATTAGAAGAATCATTAATTAGAATATAGCAAATCTTTATTTGGCTCCTTTTCCTCTACAGTTAATGTCATCTGCAGCATCAAAAATAAAATGAGAAAACTGGTGAATATGAAAGGAAAAGAAACTAACAGTTGACAGCTTTATCATTGAAGAAGAAATGAGAACAGTAAAAATATAAAAAATTGTTGAAATTCTAGGATTTTTGGGATGAGGATGGGCTTACGAAAAAAGAGCCCTGTATCTTTCTATATTCTCTGAATATATTTTGTGTTTCATTCTCATTTTTTGAGGTAGGCAGATCCTGAAGAGGGTTTTGACCTTGCAACACAAGCATCAGCAGAACAAACTACCTTATTTACTTTATCCATCTCCTAGAGTTTTCTTTTTCTATAAAAGTCTATTGATATCACACCTTTTTTGCTTCTGTGCAACAGGATTATCTTTTATCTATGATTTATTTTCCCATTAAGAGCTGAAAAGACCAGTTGATCAAAAGAAGACCAGGCTATAACATCTCTCAGCATTTTCTAAACTCTAAGTCATCATTTTTCAAATCACTGAATCAAGGCAGTAGAAGCTGCTTGGACCAAACTGACGTCAGGAAATTTGTACTTTTCTTACTCTACAAGCACTGAAAAATTTGGAGTTTAGAAACTGAGCTACAGGCAGTCAATATTTTTGGCTGAGAAGCTACAGTAAAGTCTTCTGTAATAGCTGGAGACTTTAGACAGAGAAATCTATTCCTTTTATGCTTTCCCTATTCCTGCTTAAATCGAATAGTTGAAATACTAAAACAACAACAACAAAAAAACAAAAACAACAACAACAAAAAAGAAATAGAGAAGGTATTTGCCAATTTTTAGAACTTTTAGAATCTGGAGGAGTTTTTGCTGATTTTAAAAAAAGTCCAGTGAATTAAAGCCTTTATATGTATTTATAAAAATATTCTTTTAATTCACGCCTGTAAGAAAAGGAATGAAATACTGTTTAGGGGTCTGTTAAGCCATATAAAGTGTGCTGGCAGTTCCAGAGTATGAGGCTGCACCATTGTTTTGGCCCAAAGACCTGGGGTGGATTTCACATGGCCCCAGGGCCATGGGCAGGGCTAGGGGAGCCTCAGGTGGGACTGTTAAGGCAGCACTGTATGAAAAGTGAGGACAGGTGAGAGAGCAAATTTCTGATCTGATAAATGCCAACAGTGAGGCAAAAAGTGCATGAGAAAGAAAAACACAAAAGGGAAGACTTTTAATCTACCAGGATAATTGTAAGCAAGAGTGGGTTTTTTTCCTCTGCTTTGGTTAAAGCTATTATGTTGATCATAGAATCCCAGAATTGTTTGGGTCAGAAGGGACATTAAAGAACACCTTGTTCCAAAATCCTACCATGGGCAGAAGCAGCTTCCACTAGACCAGGTTGCTTGAAGCCCCTGTCAAACCTGGTCTTGTACAAAAGGTGTGAACACAGTGATATAATGGAATGGGGACTTTCTTTGAGTTAAGCCCTATTGGTTCCCTGTCCTGCTTATCCACACCTCTCCCAGCAATCCTCAGTTGCCTCCATACTTGAAGACAAGGATGCCAGGGTGAGGAGGTCGAAGCTTCTGTCTTTATCTGGTCAGCAGCTGGAAAGGCATTCATTTTCTATGACTGTCAAACAAGGAATTTCCATGAGTACTAAGTTAACCAAAAAAAAAGGAGTTATAAAGGGTTCGTAACACATTGCTGAAACACTATAAGTTTGTCTTAATGCATATATGTTCAGGGAAACTAACCATAGAAACACAAATTTCAATACTTACTGGTTCATTCAGTAAGTGTTGGTTCATGCATAATAGAAGAGAGTTCCTAATTGTCTTTATATCCTATGCTTTGTTTGCAAAATGTTTGGTATTTGCTGTACAGATGACCTTTGCATCCCTTTATTTCATTTGGAATACCTTGTGTGAATTAACTCTGAAAAACCACGGACTGTCCAAAGGTCAATTACTGTGTTTTTATGGTTCTGTTACTATACTTTTATACCAAAACAGGGAAAAATATATGAATTTTTACAGAGGCTAAATGTAATTGCAAAGAGGTACATTTCTTGTGGAACATGGAAAAGAACAGCCAAAGATACCTAAATAATTCTATTCTGAGGGAGGGAAAAGTGACTTTAACCTTACCTCGGCTTTAACTCAAGGTAACAAAAACCATTTGGGAAAAAAATTATTAAAATATTTCTGTTGTTTCTTCTGTAAGAATATAGTGGCATATTATTCAGTTTAAGAAAAAGAAAAAAAAGAGTAAAACTTAACCAGAAATACATGAACTGTTTGCGAATATTTATTAACTAAATAATTTTATAATAAAGAAAATGCCTACTTGATTAATTGTTACAGAGTAAAAATTACAATAAAACTGTCTTGATCAGTGCTTTGCAGAAGCACCATTACTGTCTGTGCAGTTGTTTAACAAGGATTTAATTGGAAAGATAAGTGAATGCACATTTAAAAGTATTGTTAATTTGCTTTATAATCACCCCATCCTTCACAGTATTGACAGCACCAGGCACAAACCCCTTTCTCTTTTACAAGTATTATTTTCCATATGTGCACAATAAATTCTGAAGCAGTAATTGGAAATTTTATGGATTTCAACATACCTAGTGTTTTGAGTTTATAGGTGCCATATCCTTTCTCCAAAGGTAGCTCATAGGTGGCACTTTAAGTAAAATCATTGGGGTTTTTTATTACCCATAGGCTGTGTTGGAGGTTGTGGTGTGGCAATCTGTTGAGTTTTTTTTTGGTTTTGCTTTTTTGTTTTCTTTCCTAAGAATTATCTATTTCCAATGTACTTTTCCTTTCCATTTGAAATATAAACAAAATTTTCACTTCAGCATTATTTCTGATTTAATAAACAACAGCCGTCAAAAACAGTAATCTTCAATATGTTTATATTCCATCTGTACTTATATTTATTGTTCTAAAATGACTCAGATTAATCTAGTTGACAAGTAAGAGCCCAGACCATATGAGCAGCTAAGGATGATACCTTTAACCAGCAGGATTCTTCAACCTCACTGACATGTTCTTTATCAATGAACTAGAAAAAAAGTGGAACAAATCTTCAGATTTTTTTTTTAATATTACTGATTCTATGAGCTTGCTGGGACCATATGTCTGAACTCAGCTATCAGGAATCGCACTGTTTTCCAGGATGGCTCTGCCATTGGGGGGCAGAGCCCGTGGAGCTGACACAAGACTGAAGTTGCCTTTGAAACAGACCCTCCAGGTCAACATAAATGGGCTGGGTGGTTTTGAAGGAAGAATTTAGAAGAGAAAAAACAGTAAGANATAAAAAAAGGGGGGGGGGGAACCCAAGAACAATAAAAAAGAAAATAAAAAAAATTTAAAAATCATACTCCAAACCAATAAAGCTTCCTATTCCAAACCACCCAAATCTTTCCATTGACCCTATATATCCATTTCAAAGGCAGACAACATCTCCAGTCCTCCCCCTAACAAAGGCTCCAAGAGCAGAGGAGAGCAAGTCCTCTCTCAGCTACTAGGTTCCAAAGAGTAGCTGTGGAAGGTCCAAGAGGATTGTCATGGGTGTATCCTTTATTTTAAAATTGCAGCAAGGATCACTGGATAACAAGAGGTGGGGAGAGAATTCAGGGATTGATTCTCTCTTGCAGTCACTCTCCTTTATGTTTGTGGGCCTTTAATTTCTTCTGCACATGCCTTACTAAGATTCCCATTAATATCCTGCCATCTTATACATTTCCAGACGTTTTAGGAAGTTATTGATTGTATTTTTCAGGCATACATGAGTATCCTTAGAAACACACAGCTGGTACCACGGTTGGGGTCTAACCTTAGAGCTATCCTCCAGCCTTGGTGATGCTCTTGGTGTGATCAAGTACAGCCCAGGCAGCAAAGTCTTCCTCATGTCTGTCAGCAACTATTCATGTGACCAGTCTCACTGAGAAACCAGAAAGAGTGATCCAAAGTTCACGATGGAAATATCAGGCTCAAACTGGGTTACTTGCTAGCTGAGAACCAAAATGTCTTGAAAGCCTTGAGTCAAAAATAGTTTTTTCTTTCTTTTTCACACTTCCCAGGCAAGCACAGAAAATAAAATGGACTGAAGCAATTTTCAGAAATAATTATAAAACAGCTTGCTTCTGGGTTAAGACCTGCATATGCCAAGCTGTAGCCAAGAATTTAATTTTTTTTAATTTTTTTTTCTATGCTTTAAAACTCTGACAACAGACTACTTTAATTGAGCTCAAAGTATTTGTTGAATCAGTTAATATGTGTATGTTATTAATGTGGGTTCTTTTTTCCTCTCTGTTTATTTCAAGTTAAATATAAGAATAATAATTACTATAATAAATTTATTTATTATTTAAAAGAAGGAGTGGTTTCCATGTCTTACCTTTCTCTTCCAGAGGAGAAGGGGGACAACTGTAGAAACTGAAACAGTGATTCATAAATATGTCAGGTGACAAAATCTGATGGAAATGTTAATTTTTGCAATTGATGCTTTATTTTATAAATAAATTATTTGGTGAATCATGTACATTGTATAACAAAAATATATAAAACTAAAACTAGCATGTTAATGGATTATCAATATAACTATTTTGTTTTCAGTGAGAAGAAAAAAAATCACAGAAAGATATTCATAATTATAAGCCTTATACGCCCAATCCGTAGCTCTAGACGCTGTAAAATTTCTCTTACCAGCGGTATTGTCATGTTTTTCTTTTCATGTGATGAATAAATCAGTAGAATGGGGCAGTAGAGGCAATAGACTGGGTTAGTGCGGTCAGCCACAAACATACCATGGATTTTATGGTATGTATTGTATGATCAGGCATTTAAAACATGCCTTTTATTCCTTTTCTAACCGCAGCACTATTTGCGTTACAATAGCGTTTTGCTTAGTAACACTTCAAGGAGTTGAAGAGCTTCTTGATAACCCCTCAAGGAGTGTTATTTACAGAAGGACTGTAGGTTTGCATGCCGTAGCATTGCCTTTTTTTGGGGATGCTCATCGTTGTCATGGGTGACTCTTTGTTTGGGTTTGTTGTTCTGATAGTAAAACTACAGGAAATGCCATTCCGTAGAGCTCCAAAATAACAGGGAAAGGAAATAAATGATTGAGTCATTTGTTAAAAGCATTAACAGAAAATCTTTCTACATGTGATTTTTAGGATGATGGAATCATTTCCAGAAGCTGGGGATTGCCATGATTATTTATAGATAAAGTGAACGAAGTGTCAAAGGTGTTTTGAGTGGGACAATCTTGTGCTGTGGGGAGGTGAAAGCCCTGGAGAACTAATCTACATAGTTCCTACTTATAGTTGGTCATGCTCAGTGTTTTACAAGATGACGGTGTTGCCTAATATTTGGGATGGTTTTCTCCCCTGTGGTCGATATCTGTAATTTTGTGGCTTGTATTTAAAAGTAGATGACAAATAGGAGCTTGCAATAGGTCTGCAACAAAAAGGGCAATGTTATGTATGGATGCACATTACGTGATATTCTGCAGGGAGGCAGAAGTTACCACACCATGGAATTAGGCTTTATCATGGTATTTGTGGTGTTCTGTATATTGAGAATTTGGGTAACCATAAGTGCTGTAGTAGATACAAATGTTGTGAGTAGCAAGCATCCCTGGTTGGAGGAGACTTCGCTAATGCATTTAACTGTCGAACTCCATTGGTCAAGAGTCCTGGGAGCCAAACTGGAAAACACTCAAAAAAAAAAAAACAAAAAAAAAAAAACCTAGGTGGAAAAAACAAACAAAAAAAAAAGGAGAATATCTAAAGTATAATTTCTGTGATAATTGGAAACTTTTGCTTTTATGAGGAAACTTGTGTTTTTGTACTGGATGTCTCATTTGGGCATACAACCTTTCTTTAAAATACATTTCTGCTGAAAATACAAGTGGTCTTAAGAGATTTTCAAGTCACACATAGCATCATTTTTTATGGATTTGGAATTGAATATTACTGGATTTTTTCTCCCTTTTTTGTTTTGTTTTGTGTTATTGTGTAAAAAAAACCAGTGGAATATTTTACATGAGGAAATTATCAGAGTCCTGGAAAGCATCTTGCCTTAATACATTCTTTGGGCATTTTGGTGCTGATTATCACATAATCACTGTTATTTAGTGCTACTTGAGAAGATGCTGAGTGTCAGAGTGACCTCGGAAGGCTGGTGGGTCTAGCAAAGAGGTATACAGGAGAGTTGTGCCCTTGGTAAGAGACTAATAGAAGCTGGGTGAGATGTCTTAGAGATTTAAGAAGCATTAGATGCCTGTATTTAGAAAATTATTTTTGCTTGACTATATCCTTCTCCTCCAAGTCTTAATTTGCACTTCAGATTTATTATTGTAAGGTTTATTAAGAATATTAATTTAAACACTTGGAGAGGTAGTCACACTGTATTTTAATTTCGAAGTTGTACATGGTACCAGAGTCTCAAAAGTGAGAACGTAGCACAGCTCTCACTTGGGTTTTCAGCTCTCACCCAAATGTTAACACCATTCAGCCTGTACCACGCCTGTTGTCAGTACAAGTAACAGGGATTGTTCAGATCTCTTGAGATCAAAGGTCCCATTTCCCAACTCTACTGTAACAATCCAAGCCTAATCAAAGCCCTTCACATGGACAAACACCTCAGGGTGAATTGGGAGAGTGATGCCTTTTGAAATCATCCTATGAATCCATGGCTATAATTTCAGCACGTTGTCTGTTCTTCGTATAATTACTGTTAATATTTATATGACATAGCATGGTAAAATTTCAAAATAATCAGGATATGGAGAGTTGAGTATAATGGAACAAATATTTTATACTATTTTTCCTTTCTACTTCAGAGTCAGCATCCAATTCTGCTAGTTTATAATCCTTTTCTGTGTCCAAGTTGCACAATTTTTTCTCCCATGACCAGCTGATATAATGTGGGAGACTTGGCTCATCCACAGCTTGCACCCTGGGCTGACACTGGCAGGAGATATTTTGGGGTGACAGTAGCCTGGAGTTAGGTTATGCCAAAATCCTGACATAAACCTCAGCAGAATCTATGCATAGCATTCCTCACCTCTCATAAGCTGAGTAAAGATGATTATAAAAGGCATCTTTAACCTGAAACCAGTTTTGCAGTGATGTTACCAGAATTTGCTACAGTTGGCTCCATCACACTTTTAAATTCCATGATCTGTAAAGAGTGGATTGGATAGACTATTAGAAAGTAGAAAAAAAACATCTTGCAAGCAAATAAAATAGAGTGCTATTGCTGGGATTTTACTTCTTGTAAAAGAGACATCACTTTTTTTTTTACTTTTTTTTTTTTAAGAGTTANTTTTTTTTTTTTTTTTTTACTTTTCCCAGAGTAATCAGATAATTAAAAAACAAACAAACAGGGATTTCAAAACACATTTCCATCAACCAACATTATGTGCTTATGATACAGAAGATTGAGAATGACTTAATTAAGTAGATAGCAGCAGTGAAGAGAAGATGGATGTGAGGAGGAGGAGATTATCCTCTCTTGGTGGAACTTTCTGTAGCTGGCGTCGGATGCCTTTCTAGAGACAGGGCATTGATGGAAAAGGAAAGTACAGTAGGAAAATTGCAAGAAGATTATATCAGTGTGGCACTGAAAGCTGCTTCTTGCTGTAAGAAAAGTTAGCTGCTTGCTCAGTGTTTTGTTCAAGGATAATGTTGACATCAACTGAGGTGATGGGATAATGAATTTCAAAATAAATGTGCTATAGCATCTGAATAAATTTAGGTGAAGACGCATGATGCCAGACTTGAGGTCTGTATGGGTGGGAAAGGATGGAAAAACGGTGCATTTGGGAGGGGAAACTAGAGTTGTGAAACTATGTGAGGACATCTGGACTGAAGAACAATAACAAAAAGACCCCCAAACCAGCTAAAAGAGCGATACCAAGGCCTTCTGATATCATCAGCTGAATAAAGGGAAAGAAACTCACTTTTGTTTTTCTGTATTTAATACTTTGTATAGATGAAGATACTACAGCAATGTAGAGATAGTATTTTTGAATCGGAGCCACATGATAAAGCATTCAAACATAATGCAAATAATTGCAAACTGATGTATCCAGCAGTTTAAAAAAAAAAAAAAAAAAAAAAATAAATAATTTAGCTTTACACATGGGCAATCCTTGCTAAAAATTGCAAATCAGAAGTCTTCTGTTTGAATGTATTTTATTTTGTTAATGGATTCACTCATATGAAAGGCATCTAATTGTATAATGTATTATTAGTCATTTTCTTTGGCATGCTATTAACTTTAAATAATTCTAATATTTAACATTTTATAACATGCACAACAAAGTTCTATCTCCAGCAGAGGAAAAAAACATGCATTAATAATAAAATTTTCATAGCCCTTTTTACTGTGTATGTTGTGATACATATTTCAGCAGAAACATTGAAAATTGAAGTGTAAAGTAACAAAGCCTGTTAGACAGCATTTAGAAAATATACGTTGTGATATGCTGTGGTCTTATAAATACAAGAGCTGGAATATAATTCAGTACAATTAACTTATTTTAAAATTGAGGTGGATAGAAAGTGTGATAGGATATAACTAAGTGCATGTACTTGATGTCTGTTCAGTGATCGCTGAGCTGGAGTGTATAAAATGGTGATTAATGTCTACTAATGGAAGTGGTCTCCACCACAAGTTATGAGCACTGGGGTTGTGGCTGGCTATAAAAACCACACACAGCAACACTGATAATCTCCAGTAAATCCCCAAGTTTTCCTGGGCTAGAAATAAGATGACAGGTCACATTAGAAATTTTCTCCTTATGTCATTTTTTTCCTCCCTTTTGTATTAGTAGGTCAGATCTCGTTCCCGTGCGTTGTTGAAGTATTATAGTAATGAGCGGTGTCTAAGCTGCTTAACAAATGCACACTTTCCCCACACCAATCTGTTTTCTGGGGACAGCCAGGCTATTGCTGTACAGCATCCTCTCGGTTGGGTGCTATTAATGTTAATAAAATGCACTTAGCACTTAACATCTCGAGATCTCAGAAGAGCTTGCAAAGCAGCATCATTATCTTTACATTATGGGTACGGAAAATGAAGGATAGGGAGAGTAAAAGATTTGCCCAAGTTTCCATGGTAAATCAGTGACACAGCCAGGAGCAGAGCCAAAATCTGTTGATTTACAGTCAGTCTCCTATGTAGTGCACCGTGCCATTTCACCAAACTTTATTTGCCAAGTCCCTGCTGTGTACAGAGGCTGCAGATAAGGCTGCAATCACCCTCTGATACGTGGACTTTGGGTTCGGGTTAATTCAAAGCCAGATTAAATCTTCAAATGCAGGTCTCCATTGTGGTGCAAATCCAAATGTAGAGTCACCTGTGCCATGGACAGTGGGGCAAAGATCCATGAATATTTTAAATTCCTTCATGCTGGAGCTACAGAGTAAAGGGACCTAGTCCTTGAGGAGCATCAAGTGCACTTTACATGGGAACGAGGTCCTGGTTTGCCTTCCTGTGGTTGTAGGGATGTGTTGCCATGCGTCATGTTTGGCATGACTAAGCCTCATGGAGCTGTGTGTTTGCACAGAGTATTTTGTAGTCACTTTTGGGAATGACTCCATCAAGATAATGTATGAGCAGATATGTATGTTGAAGGGCTTGTGCTAACATCTCTGTGAGATACCAAAATATTGCTAGCTATATTTGGTAAGCAGGGAAATGAGGAGCTGAGTAATATGCCTGCGGAAGTTTGTGATGATTTAGGAATACAAGCCAAATCTCCTTATTTCAAACCCTCTGTCCCAGCCCTAGGGTTGTCCTCTTTTCAGCTCCCTTAGGAGATACAATATGGACTAAAAGCTACAAAGGGCCAGTTGCCTTCCTGCCAGCCTGGATCAAAGAAACAAGCAGGTAGCTAAGGGGTGTGTTTGATCAATGCCCTCGTAGGTGAGCATCCTTCCTTACAGGAGTGAAACATCCCCAGAGTTCCACCTCACACTTTTATACCTCACACTTTTATGCCTCCATTTGCAGTAATTGTATCAGTTGCAATGATAATTTTGGTGATTCATTTCTTCAGTGCGTTTGTGTACCTGTGTTTCAAGAGATTGCCCTCAGAGAGGTGAGGCATGTAGTAAACAGGGCAACAAGGAGTTATTTGTGTTAGAGGAAGGGAAAAATGCAATACTTTCTAGCTCTCTGATCAACATTCCAGGATTCGTGCAGGACCACATCATGCCTGCTGAGAAGCTCTGTCTGAGCTGGAGTCCTCTAGTTTTCATATTAAATATAATCCAAGGCACTGAGTTACCTACAAGAGGGTCATTTCCCTCCACTAAGCCTCCATGAATGTTTGTACTGGGCAGTCCTCCTCACAGTACAGGCAGCATTTATCCTTAGCTTTCCTTCTTCCTGCTGACTAACCAGTTTTATCCACCTCTGACCCCATCCTGGCCAAGTTTGAATTTACTGAAGTACTTCCTACAGGAATCGTAGAATATCCAGATCTGGGAGGAACACACAAAGATCGTACAGTCTAACCTCTGGTCCTGCAGTTTGCTGCAAAGGTGCTGCAATTCAGGCATCTGCTTACTTTCTTCTCACTACTGGAGCATGGATTTGGTGTCCTGATAGCAAAGATAGGGCCACATCATGTCATGATTTGATATCAATACAAGTCGATGGCTGCTTGTTCTCTAAGAGACATTCTGGTTGCAGGCTTGGGAATAGGTATGTGTGTCTGAATTCAGCATGGCTGTTCACAGCTCCACAAATGTGTATCTGCATTCAGCCTGCTACATTTTTTTCCCCATCCTGTGTTTAAATAGGCCCTAAAAATCTGAGTTATTCTTTCTCTTTCATCCCAGTGAGTCATATCAGAGTGCTCTGAAAGACTTCAGGTTTGCAGTGAAGCTCGTATTGCTGTGTAATTTTGAGTGTCTGTGCTGTCAAAAATGAAGATTTTAGGTTGGGCTTTGTATTTTAAAAAAAAAAAGCTAATCTAAGGTGGACAACTTTATTATCCATCCCTATTTATTTAAAAGTCCCAGTTGGAAGAGGAAGCAAGATAGCAAGAACCACAAACATGGGTTGGATTATATCTTGTTAAGCAAATGTAATACTGTGAAAGATTGACAGCACGGGAAACTGGAGTCCTCCATTTATCCACACTTCATTCCTAATATCTGGCTTCAACAGCAGATTGTAACCATAGAAAGGCTATAGACTCTGGGTGAAATGGCACTTCTTTTTGGATCCAGTTTTATAAAAGAAAACAATTATTCACAGAATGCGTGTCTTTATTCTTTATTGCACATTTCAAAGTCCCCATGAATACTCATTTGCATGTGACAGCTAATGCTGCATCTTGTATTGGCCAGTAAGAGGCATGATTGCACTAAATTGGAAGCAGCAGGCACAGGTTTTCTTTTAAGAATGGGGGTGGGGGTAGCCATCCACTCGTACTGTTCTCAAGTCTTCAGTCAAAACGGTTTTAGAACAGTTGTAAGTCTAGTTACTGGGATAATAAATCCCAAATTAACTGAATATGCAGATTTCAATTCCATTAGGTTACACTCTTTATCTTTTGCTAACAACCCCAACTTTTAAAGCAATCAAGAAGTGGAGAATTGAAAATACCGAACTTGTACTTCAAGAGTGAAAAAATGAGAAGAGTAACATGCCCCAGACTGTTGTTATTATTTCTTTTCCCCCTCTTTTTTTTTTTTTTTTGATAAACCCAAATAAACACATTTGTTCATCCTGCATAATTTTTCCAAATGATCTTGTTATGTGACTGACACACAGGACAGCAGAACACCAGCAATGCAGAGAAGCTGCTGCCAGCATTGCTTACAGTAAAAATCCACGTACACAGCAGCCACAGAAAATATTTATTTGGTAACATATTCCTCTTTCCTTGAGTAATGCATGCAGCTTCAACTCGGAAGCACGGGAACATATTGAGATAAATACTTCTATGGTTCCTATGTCATCTCTGTGAAATTTTTCTGGAATATAATGGGGACAAAAGCAGCTCCTTGAAAACTGCCCGACACTCATTATTTCCTTAAATGTAATCTTCCAGTATAACAGAGAGCAGAGGAACTAGCTGCTTGTAAGAGTAAGGAGATTAAGGAAAACACCTTGAAAAGTTTTATTATAAGAAAAAAGAAAAAAAAGTGTATCATGATCATTCCTTTCCAAAAAGTTAAAATTGAAAGTTGCTTCTTTTCTCACCCCTCTTATTTCCTGACAGCTCAAGGCTTTTTCGTTAGAAAAGTGCCTAAAATGCCATAGGAATTGTAGCTAAAACACCATAAAGTTGTCATGCATGCATTTTAACAACGAGATTACCTACAGTACTTTTTTTTTTTTTTTCCCCAGCAAGAAAACTATGTAAAACCATTGCATTCCAAGTAACAGACAGGACTTACTTTGTAAGATGGATTTCAAAAGATCTGGAGGCTTCTGTTCCTTATAAAACTATGCCAAAGACTATTTAAGTGGCCAGTAATATAAACATTATGCTACTAACACTGAACAGTTTATCACATAAATATAATTGTCTTCTTTTAGAAGAATAATAAAAGCCGAATCCATATGTTACACATTATTTAAAATTGTTTTCTGCAAGATGTATTAATCCCAGCGAAGAAGCAATTCTTCTGCTATAGGAGTAGAACAGCAGTTTTATTTTATTACATTGTCATTGTTTAATTTGTTTGTTCCCGGTAGTAGTTTCACAGATTTTTATGAACTGTTACTTTTATGGAAAGTCAAGTTACAAATGATGGACACTGTTTGCTTGCAGGAACAGAAAGGTCATGAAGGTAGATAATGTATTTATTTATTTACTTACTGTGCTCTATTTTTTTTTTTTTTTAAATCCCTCAATTCTTAGCAGAAGCTAAAATAACTTGTGGTTTTTAGACCCAGGAGGCACATATTTTGATATTGCTCCTCAGTAACACTGTTAGCTCTGCAGTCTATTCAAATTTGGGAGTAGAATTTAAAGCTCGGATAAACAGCGTTTGGTAGCAATGGCTGTGCAGAGCTTACAGTTTATCTTTAGAGAAATGTGATCTTGCAGCTAAATGTCATTTTATCTATTCATCTCTATGAATTTTAGCTGAACACTAGAACAAAAACTTGTTTGCTAAAAAACAATTTCACTCAAGACTAAATTATTTTCCATCAATTAAAAATAACTTTTTTTTTCCCCCCCTAAGTAGTGTAAGGCTTAAATGTGAATTCTTCAGTTCTAGAATTTAAAATTATTAACTGTCATGTGCAAACCTGAACTTTAGATTACTCATAGTGCAGCCTAACGACAAGATGAGACTTTAAATAACTTTGAGACAAAAACATCTCTCAAAAATTGTCTGTTTAGATGCAACACGGAAAAAGGGCTTAAGCTGCTGAAATATTTTGGGCATATTCACATCTGTAAATGAGGCGGAAAAATCTGGCCTATTTAAACAAGAATAAATCTTAAAATATTTTCATGAAAAAAATTAATTACAGCAGCTTCACTAATAAAACAGCCTTTGTAAGGTACCTAAGAAAGTAAATGCATGAAAAGTGCATAATGCTAAGTATAAGAAGTATTTAAATTATAATACAAATAAAAATCAAATTGTGAGAAAAATAGTAAAAATATTTAATATTTCTTCTTGTTTCATGGTTAATTCATTTTTATCAAATATGCAAAATACTAGAGAGGCTTTTTTGACCTCAGATACTTAATGATTAATTAAGAGTTGACAGAAATTTCTCTGTACTAGAAAAAGCACATTATCTGTCTGCTGTTAACCTGAGTCTTCCTCACCTGGAATACCACCAAGTTATTTGCTGTCCATATCCCAATAGGAAGTACACTGACATTGCTTGTTTGAATCATGGTCCGATCCTACCAAGAGTTATTCTCTGAATTTTATTTCATTTTTAAATCGGTTGTGGTTTGAACACTGCTTTGACTGTAGTCACAGCAAAGCTCGATCTCATGTTTGCTCTGTGCTTATTTTGCTTTAGTCTGTCCAGTTTTCATTAAGATATTTCACCTAAGGAAAGCAAAACACTAAATCCTAGTTTTTCCCTTTTTTTTTTTTTTTTTCTGTTAATCCCGGTGTACACTCTCTAAGCTACATAATGTGATATGCATTAATACATATATATTTGTCTAGACAAGTAAGTCTGTGTTCAAATAGATGCTGACTCTGGATATCAGAGGCTTAATGTTGGTTCTCTCCGTGGGCTCCGGTGTCAGTTCATCTCTTTGTGCCTCCGTTTCCCACTGCACCTTTTGTCTACCTCAATTGCTTGGATTATAAACTTTTTATGACTCTCACTATTTGCTTTTATCATTCCTGACACAATGAGGCATGGATCTGATTAGGGCATCTTGTCACTCCTGTAGTTATAACAATCCAGATGGTGATACCTCTCATAAAATAATAATAATGAAAAAGTAATAGTAGTAATAATAATAATGCTATTTTTTCCTAAAAGCTGTGAAACCTTCCCATTCCAAATTATAGAAAGTCAGTAAAAGTTTTAATCAAGGCAGTTTTGAGAATGTATTTATTTATTTAGATTTTTCATATTAAAAAAAAAATCATGTTTACCTGTTGCAGTTGTAGAACAAGTTGAGTTTCAACATATCCATGAAAAATATAACTCATTATTTTACATTACATATATTGGCCTAGACATATATATGTGAAGTTTCTTGTTTGTTTTGGTTTTTTGCTGTCAAGGAAATTACAGCAACACATTTTTATTTCCTTTGTCTGTGTGACAGGGAGGGATACACTCGGGTCAAATGTTGAACCCCATTTTATATTATAAATACATTTTAGATTAGGGCATACTTTTTGCATATGTAAGCAAGATTATTAAGAGGTATTCCAGTCGCTCCACAGCCTGAGAATAGTTGTTGACACTTCATTAAAGAATATCTGGGATATTTTTAACCTAAATCGGTTCAGTGACCCAGTTTCCAGCGCAGCCCGGGTTGTGTAGGTGCAATTCAGGGGACAGTGACGCACAGCCCAGTGAGACAAAATGAGTGGGTAGGGCTGGCCAAGAGTGTTTTTAACAGGCGTTGAGTACCATCAGCATCAACTTGTCCATCACCGTGGGTGAAACCACCCAAACAACTGCCCAAGACTGTTAAATGGAACTGTCTCCTTATTAACCATCCCATTCCCGAGGAATAAATAGGGCCAACATGGGAACCAGGAGGGAAACCATGGTGTTGTTGGAGCACAGACAGAAAATCCCAGCTCTGCTGCTTCTGAAGAGTGAAACTGTGAGGACATTCCTCTGCTAAGCTTGTATTTCAGTCCTGTCAGACAGGTCTCCCGGAGGAAGCCACCATGGAGCCAGGGCTCGTGTCCGGGAGGTTCCCAGGAGAGGTGGGGGAAGTAGGGCTGGGGAAGAGCCAAAAATTAAGAAGGATGCTGTGACAGGAATGAGAGGGCATTACAGAGGTCACGATTTGGAAAATGAATAAACTTGGCCCAGATTCATCTCATGTCAACCATCAGCCTCAGATACCCTCCCAGCAGAAGGGTGCTAGAGCAGAAGAAGCTGGGTCCAAGAGTGCCCACTGGTAAAAAGGGGTGTGCTATATTTGAAACCTCTTCTGCCTCTGCCCGATCCACTGCTGTGCTTTGCTTAGGAGGAGAAAAACATGTTTCGCATGCATACTGCTGATTTACTCTCAGAGGGCCAGAGTTCAAATTTTATTCAAGTCAGAATCCAAAACCTTGGATATTTCTCTTAATTTTGTGAACCCATAATAGCTTTCAAAACTGGACTTAGTATTTCCTAAGAACAGAGTTTCTCAGGATATTCTCTGTACCTTCTTAGCCTGGCAGGAGATACCGTGAGAACTATCATTCTTGTATTAATTTGGTATTTTTGCCTTAAAGCAGATTCCGTGAGTGGGAGAGGGAAGGTGGAATTTAGATACTTCAGAATTATTTGGCTCTGCATCTATTTATTCCACAAATAGATAATATTTCAGTGGAAATCATTGAGGTTTTGACTTTTTTGAAACTCTCTTGCCTGTCTTTATCGACTCAATTTAGAAATAACCCACTGGCTTTAAAACAGATGTGATCCTCTGTACTACTGAATGCCACTTTAATGCTTCTGAGCTTTTCAGAATCATGTGAAAGTCCTTGTACAGAAGGTTCCGGATGTCACTGCATCTGTCCAGCCTCTGACAAGACCAATTCTCAGTTCTTTGTGGCAGGCAACTAAACTGACAGAGATGGTGACAGGGTCCCTCCTCTCCTAAATCCTTGCATCCATAAAGGGAAAGAGTTGGGGTTCAGAGATGAGATGGAATGAAGTAGGACTGTGCCATACACCCCTCACAGCTCTCACACACCTATCACATCATCTGTCATGCATGTACTTACCCAATTCCCAAAGGCAGGATCCCCAATAAAGTAAAATTGCAGGAAACATTTAATATGAAGGAAAAACGTCAACTGTGATAGAAATGTGGGGGGGTTTTTTGTTGTTGGCTTGAGTATCTTTTTTTTTTTTTATAGCTTCATAAATATCTCTTTCCAAGGAAAATAATTCCCAAAGGCAAAATGGTAAGGAAGCCGATTCATTTGTCATGGTGTCAAGTTTGTTCCTGAACGGAAGGATTTCCCATGTACTTAGCAAGTGAGAGAAGTCTGATTAAGGCTAAGAATCTCCTGCTTAATTAAGCTTCTCTACACCCCTCGAGGGCAAGCACTGTCTTCATTTTACATATAGGTAAACTACATCATAGAGAGGTATGAGGCAATTCTTTTTCCCTGGGCAGAGCATGGCAGATAAGGACATGGCATCTCAGCAGGTTCCGGAGTAAATCCTCCCCTCCTTCAGCTTTGTGACATTGATGCCTCCCAATGCACACGGCAGACCTGCAAATGCCACATCCTGAGCAGTGTTCAAGGCCACGCTGGATGGGTTCTGAGCTAGTGGAAGGTGTCCCTGCCCACAGCAGGAGGCGCAACAAGATGGGCTTTAAGATCCCTTCAAGCACAAACCATTCCAGGATCGTGATTCTTTGATTCTCACCTTCAAATGGGTGCACGTAGGTGGTCATGTCAGGGGCAGGACACACATTGGCAAGCAGAGAAATTGGATCCCACTTATACGTGTTCAGTGCCTTTCTCCAGGCTGCTTCCAGAGCTCACCTCAATCTGCTTTAGAATTGATCACAAGTGAGCAGTTGGGACTGTCAGTGGTGGAGCAGGATGGATATTCCCAAACTACCTTTCCTCTCCCCAGGGAAAACCTTCCTTTCTTCTCATAGGATTAACAATCCTATGCAATTCCTAAGCATATATTTAATGCCTTCACACTTTAAAGTTCTCTAAGATGTAGCCTGCAAGTTTTCTTGCCAGGTAGAGGCAGTAGGAAAAGTGTGTTCACTACAAGAGATTTTTTTTTTAATTTTTTTTTTCAAAGATTATCAACCCAACCATGTACAACAGTTTTCCAGAAGCAAGGCAGCCACTCACCGTCACACAGTTTGGGAACTTGCTTCCATTCACCATGATGTTGTATATAATGCTAGTGTGGCATCAGGATAGTTTATTGCACGATGTAAAAGCAATGAGTGTGAGCCCCTCAGATGCCAGGTCTTTGAGATATATATTTTTTATATATATATATCAAGTTGTATCCCTCTTTTTTTTTTTCTCCACAGCATACTGTAGCTTTAGCTCACACATGGGAAAAAATTGTATTAGAAAACCTACATAATATAGTATTGAAATTGTGATAAAATTATTGAAAGTATTTGACATTATCTTCTTTGTTCTTTCTGTGCTACCAATATTTTTTTTTTGTAGATTTCTTGCACAGACTGTGCTAATTATTGTCCCATATAATCCTGTGACATCAAATAGACTAACACATTAGCCATTTCTCTCTCTCAATCTCTTCATGCTTTCTTTTCTGTGAATCACATCAGTGACAGCAGTTAAGTAAATCAAAGTTTTTAAGACTCGGGGAAAAATTGTCATATGCTACACACAAAAACAGCTACTGTATTTCAAAGTTTTGGTTGAAGTAACAATATCAAAGGATCTCTGTCATATGGGAATCTTGTTCTCTCACATTCCTGCACTATATACTATTAAAAGGCTTTAGTAAGTGAAGCACAGTAAACCCAAAGTTCCAGTTTACAACTGGTGAAAAAAAAAAAGCAAAGTAGCAGCAGAGACAAACCAGAACCAAATGAATCCTTCCTGTGGATATGCCTTGTGTGTGTGTCTGTGTGTGCCTGTGCTTTGCTTTCTTTTCTGCCTTTCCAACAACAGTGTTGGCAAAAAGTATTAGAAAATCTCTGCTCTGATTATTTAAAGTTGTCTGATCAGCAAAAGAAATAATTTCAGATCTTTCCTACCAGATGATTCAGGTTGTTTCTTTTCTTACCATTTTCAGTGCGTCCTTTAAAGAGAAGTGAAGTAAACCTCTGTTGCTGAGTTGGTTTGGGTTTTTTTGCCTAAATTTCAAAGGGAGAAAGTCTTTGGCTTTACTCTGCAGGATCACACACTTTAATTTGGGGGGAGCAGAGGATGAGTAATTAAAATTACTTTTTTCTTTTTCTCCACCCAGAAGAAAATGCTCCTCCACAAATGGCCTTTGCTTTTCTCCTTAGTCAATAAATCATGAGAGGCCCCAACCTAGTAAACCTGCCTTGGACTGATGCTTTATAAGCACTTTAGAGTAGTAATTAATCAACGTGCCACTCTTCAGCACAGAACATAAGTAATAGGGAGCAAGGCAGGTAATGTTTTCTATAAAAAGACCCTGACAGAGCTGCGCCCTGCAAACCTTTCTTGAAGAGAGGCTGGCATCTTCCTGGGATTTGCTTTTCCATCATAAAGTGCAACACAGCAGAGGCCTGGCCCTGGTGGCCAGTGCTCCTTCCACTCCACGTTGCCATTTAACAGGGTGTTTAATAGCAACATCCTCTCTGTGATGAGGGTTTGCCCTTCTACTCTCTTCTGCAGGGACACTCAGATGTGTGAAACTGCAGAATACCTACACTGGTTTATCCATACACTCATACAAATATCTGTGCTTGACTGAGGTATTCCCGTGCTTTGGCAGTGAGCTTCTACCTATATTAAGATAGAACAGGAATGCTTGAGAGTAATTGCTTCCCCAAAGTAAGTGAATTTAGCCTTTAATTATATCTCTTCCCTTGTTTATTTGATATTTGTGTGTTTATTTTCTTGGTTGTAAACAGACTACTTAAAACAGTGAACTGTAGAGGGAAAATGCAAATATTTATGGAATAATGTACTGGAAAAAAACTACATATTTTATTCCAACTACTGGCCTCATTCGATAGGAATATTACCACCTTTTTGTATGTCTCCAGTGAAATTGCTCCTTTTACCAATATCTGGTTTGATTTAATGCTGGAAGAGGAATGCAAAGCTTTTAGGTTTCAGCTATTCTTTATGGTATATTTTGCTCATGAAACAATACAAAGAAAGTACCTCTTGACAAGTCACATTTTTCCACACAGTGATCTCTTGTTAGAGACCTGTGAGACTACTGTAATTTCCTTCCCATTACTTTCAATGAATTCCATGCATGTGAAAGAGAAAATGGATAGTGGAGCCTGAGTTCCTGTACTACCCACTGTGTAGGTACCAAGAGGAGGATGAAGACTTACCATGGGATTCCTGACATTGCTCTTCTGCTATACATTATCTTTAATCTTTCACTGAGCAAAATACAGGCATTTGGAACAAAAATAATGAGAGTTAGCCCTTTGGAGACTTTATGGTATGGGTCAGATTTACCTTTCAGTATCCTGATGTAAAACAACGAGATCAGAGGAGTTACACCAATGTAAACCAGGTGTGCATATGCACATACATATACAAAAAGATGTGTATTCCCTTTCTTTTAACAAATATATATAATTCAGACCTTAACTTCTACCAAAATAAACCTTTCTAAACTTTAAATTGCTCTTTCTCTCAGAGTTTTTACTAGCAACGTCTCAACTGTTGGTAAAGAACTACAAAACCAACCTTAATTTCTGCCCAAAACACCTCCTCAGTCTGCCCATACAAATATCATGATATACAGGCACTGCAACTTCACAACAAACTTCTCTTCTGCTTAAAAAAATGTGAGCATCCACAATACACTCATCCATTTCGTGTGGATCACATGCACAGTTTTAGCTCTGACCTAGAATGAATTAGCTTCTATTCCCAAAGCTATATATACTGTGTTAAGTTATCTGAGGTTAATTTGCTGGAAAAAGGATTAGAAGCAAGTTAAGTTTGTGTGTCTCTGAGAAATAACATTTCGTCTGGGTTGTTTATGTGTAGGCATCGAAAGAAATCTGGAAGCAACAGGGTATGTGGAGGAAGAGGGAAAGGGTTACAGCCTCGAGTTTCCCGAGAAGCACAGCTTGCAGTTCTGCTGCGGAGAAGGTTTCTCCATCTGGCAAGCCTCCTGGGATGCCAGACTGGAGCAACCAGTTTGCAGGAGCTGTACGGGGGGACACCTTCCCTGGCCGTCCATCACCGCAGCCAGCACCATACTGGTGCCAGTGCTCTTACTTCTACCCATCAGCCTCCTACCAGTGTGCTCTGTCATGTGAACTGGATGCACAGAGGGGCACGCGTGCAGAGGTGATGGTTGCTAAATCTGTTGGGGATGCTGGGATATACTCCCGGTGTGCTCCAAGTAGTGCAGGTCAATGTGTGAACGAGCCCGAGAAAAAACAAGGGAGAATTGAAGCAACTGTTAGAGCAACAAAGGGAGTTCCTTGGGCTTCTTCTTATGCAGGCTAAAATTAGGGTGCAGGAAATAAAAGAAGGCTTTTTTTGTCTTTTAGCAAAACATTTCAAAACTATGCAAAATATGGAGGTGGCTGTTACTGTGAATGTGGAGTTCCCCCCTTCCACCCCACTCCCCAAATAGAATTTCCAGTGGCATCTTGAATAAAGGAATATGCTGAAAAACAGTTCTGCTTCAAGAAAGGGATTGCTTTAGAAAACTCAGTTGTCTGTTAAGAAGTTACCTGTCATACCTGGAGACAAAATTCTACCACACACTGTAAAATAGCTTTACTTTCTACCCAAATTGCAAAGAAACCTTAACTATAGCATTTCTGATAATGCTTCCATAATGTGTGTGTGTGTGTGTGTGTGTGTGTGTGTGTGTGTGTGTGTGTGTGTGTGTGTGTGTGTTCTCTGAGGCATTCATTTGGCTGGCACATTGGAAAATGGTTAACACAGTGAATGTGGGGTGTCATTTTTGTAGTGGAGAATGTGTGCCAGAAGAATTCAACTGTAACCACTAAATATTTGCTTAAAAATAATTTTAACCATCTGGACTCCTTTTTTCCCTATTATTCTTATTCTTCTTTTGAGGTGGGGTGAGAAGGGAGTATTTTAATAGGAATGATTTGTGGTTACAAAATGAATTTGGTTAATTTGGTTACCACCCCCATTTATATGATGACTACAAATAGTCCCTAACATCTGAAGTTTTAAAGAACCAGCAGATTTTTCTCTCTTGAGCTTCAGAAGCTGGAAACGAACTTACAAAAGACAATAAATTGTTCTTGATGGAATAAATAGTTTGTGGGGTTGCTATTGTTCCTCTTGACAATACACTAACATGTGCTAATAGAGGAAGAATTGAAGAGCTTGCGTAGTACAGGCTCTTCTGCCAGGCAAAATTTTTCCACTTTGGAGCAAGAATCAGGTTCCCCACTCACAGAGCAGTGAAAATGTGGGGTTGGGATACCTGAGATCCAGCACCTGCTGCTCATCCCACCGCTGGAAGAGCTTGGGGGCCCTTCTACAGTGAGCTCAGCAAGCCAGCTTCAGAGTAAAACAAGAGAAACCTGCAAACCTGTCTAAACAAGTCTGATCAGAGTTTATGTTTCCGAGATGGGATGCCTAGGATCATTTTCCTCAGCCAGAATAAGGATGCTTGTTAAAAGCAGGATTGGAACAAGAGTTTTCATGACTCCTACACTTACAGGGATTTTTTGTGTGTCTTACTTAAGAACATACACCTTGTTTTTAAATATTCAGAGTTCAGTGACAGATTTTTTGGTTCTGAATCCAGTTAAATACAGTTAAATATAGTCAGTAGCTGTACGAGTTTCTATGTTCTCTGTGCCTTGCCTTAGCATATTAAATGAATGTTTTATGGAGCCTGTTATAAATACATCTGTTAAATCTTAGGCATTTCAAAGTATAATAAAAATCTTTTAACAGCTACCTTTGTGTACTAGTGATATACTAGTGAATGTGCACAGGAGATAAAATAAACTTGGAAAAAATGGGAAAACTTGCATGTGGTGCTCTTGTTTTAGTATCTCTCAGAGCTACTTTTCCTCTGTTTTCTCATACGTTGCAGCACTGGCTTCACCCAACTCATGGTACATTAGGAACAATTTAGTATCATTTTATTCAAAATATGCAAGCTTTATATCGAGAGTAAATGTGTAGCCACAAGGTAAAATTAAAAAAAAAATATATTAGTCTCATCATTAAAAAAAGCCTTTAAAGTTTCCATTATCCATTATGTCAGGTAGCAAATATCTTCTCAATGTAACTCCAGACATTAAATCTGTCAAGAGGCATGCAGTAAAATAAATGTCTGGGATACCTTCATAAACAAAAATCTTATTTCCATAATTCATACAGCTGGCTGGCATTTATTGGCACGTCAGGTGCAATGGGGACATTTCAGGAACATTAACATGTACAGCATCATTTGTCAACAAAGCAACAATGTAAGCAAATCGTTCAGAACTCATACAGATTTACAGCTTTCTCTGCCAGCTGCTAATTACGGTGTGCTCTGCCTATTTGGTATGGTCTTTTTTATTGGAAAATGACAAAGGGGTTATGGTATCCCAGTTTGGAATATAGATGCGCTTTTAGTAATAATATGAGTGGTAATATGACTACACAGCCTGGAGTTTTGATCTAGTTGCACTAGTCTGATAATTGACCGGTTTTGATTGATGAAGGACAAAGAGAAATTCGCAGTGGTATTTACTTACAGATAGAAGTAACCTCTGCAAACAAAGAAATAATAAAATACCAGAGCGCAAGAAAAAGTATCTTTGCCTTAATATTGTTTTTTTCCTACTGAACATGACAGGGAAAATTTAGTCCTCACTGAAAAACTGATCTATTTATTGAGCAATGTTTAGCAAGCCCTATACCTTACAGAGTGGCAAACATCCTTTGAATGTAGCTGAGTCCGCTTTGATAAATAAAAATTAAACTTTCAGCATTATAAACAACGCAAAGGTTAAATAAAAGCTGACAATACCATTTGTAAGAGCCAAAATATGTGTTAACGATCTGATCTCAACATCGTCTCTGTCTGTATTTCTCTCCCTGTATTTGTTTAAGTGTGTGTGTTCATGAATGCATGTGTTTCTGCAAGTTAATGACAGCAAGTCGTTTCTACTTTTTATTTTCAAGTTTTGGTCAGTGTGCATTTCAATCTCATAAAAATATAATTAGTAGAGCTTTATGCTTCATATGTATAAATTAAATATTCTTTCATAATTATTATACCTGTTATTCAGTCAAAGGTAAGAGGATTCTATTAGCTAAATACATAGTTAGGCACCTAATAAAATCACTTCTGTTTCTTAGTTTCAGTTCATGACAGTTCTGAGTTAAGATCTTGACCATTTAATTTTTAAGAAAAAAGTAATTAGACCATATTATGGATTAATCCCTTGCCAATTTTCATTTTTTAAATCAAAGTAATTTTAGACTTGAGAACTACATAATTTTATGCAGAGAAAGTATGTTTTGCCAACCTTATTAAAATCTTTAAAGACCATATTTTCTATAGGCTTCCAAAAATTATCCCACAAAAATGTGTGGGTGCACCCATCTGTACACATGAATGGGCAACTAGGAGCATAATTATCCAGCTTTGCACATGCAAATGGAGGTGTTTAAGCACAAATTAGCTGACCCCCAGATTCTACGGGTGCATTTTTGTGAGCTGATTAATAATGTTTCTTTGAATTCCATAATATGGGTTAAAAACCCCAAGATTTTTAGATAAAATAACTTTCCCGTAAAATACCTAAGATTGCTAAATCATTTTAAAATGTTACCGATGCAACAGGGAAATGAAGTGTAGCTTAGTGCCAGCATTTGGGTGTTATTTTGTTTACAACAACTATATGATTCTTCCAATATAATAAACTCTACTGGCTCCGGCGCTGGAGCGATCACTGTCTGCCACTGCTTCTCCAGGAGCAAAATACACATGTTCCTGCAGGGAAAAACTACAGCACTAGGATTATAAAAAATTGACCATCAATCTAAGTCTGTAAGAGCAATCACAGCCGCTTTCGAATAGGAGTTACTTTGTATTAGAAGCAATTTACCCATCTGGAAGAACAAAAGATATGTGCAAATGTTGAAGTGACTGACTTGTAGCAGATGCTTAAAGAAAGTTAAAATCCTGACTTACTTCTGAAGTGCCTGGCCTCAATTTCTGATGTGAGAACGTAAAGTATATTGAAGAGCTGCTCTAAATGCCGTGGCAGCTCACTGGTACCTTGGTTTTGTGCTCCCTACCTGCTGATGCTCTCTCCACCCTCCCAGGCAGGCTCCTTGCCCGCACAGCTGCAGAGGGGAAAGGGAAGCTGTCGTAAAGCTTCTGGAATGAAACATGGAAATTAGTGGCTGCAGCACCTCGGTATTAATTGTGTGAGTATTCTGGGAAGGGGTGAGAAATGGGATGGACTGTGATAGGGGCTTTGTGGAGTGAAGGAAGAGGTAGGAAGTGAGAGGGGGTGAGTTGTAGGACAAAGAGATGAGTTTCTTGGATGTGAAGCTAAATTGTGTCTTTGTACTGCTGAACAGGTTTATGAAAATAAGTGCTTAAAATAGAGTTTAGTAAAACAAAAGTTGATGACCCCTGAAAATCAGAATAACCCTCAATATGGTACCTAAATATCACAACACTGCTGCAAGTCTTGATGGACAAAGACCCGTTAATGGAGATCTAACTTTATAATGTAATTCAAGATTATTTGAATTTATTTTTGAAATTTCTCCATTTGTGTTCATGCTTTTGTACATTTGAAGAGGAAGTTTAGGCATCCCTTGATCCATAGAGATTGCTTTTCTTCCTTTTCTTCCCTTTGATTCCACTTGCCTAATAATAATGGGCATTATCTTATATCCATATTTAATTTTATTATGTCACTCGCATTGCAAGAAAAGGATGTTCTTTTCAAACATTGTAATGCATTTAGTATTTCGCTAGTCATCAGTTAAATCAATTTTTCCCTTTATTGGATCTGAATTATAAATCAACTAGTCATTGTATGGGATACTGTATATGAATGTACAGTATATCATTATGATGTATCCTATAATAATGTCTCTTAGACATGAAAACTAAAGATGGTGGTTTAAAGTGCTGAGAGAGAAAAAATTGGAAACATCTGTTAGTAGGAAGTAGAGAAGACTTTTCATTAAAGTTTGTCAAGTGTATTTGATAGGAAGAACACACTGGGCTGTATTCTGCCACCCCTTACATACACCCACCCCAGTACCCAGCATGCTTTTTCTATCTCTTGTAGAAAAGCTAATATTATCAGAGACTCTGAAAAGCCAGCTCTCTGCTTTGGTACAGCAGCTCAAGAAATCTGAGACCTGAGGAAGAAGGAAGGTTCATAAGTTTTAAAGAGAAGAGATAGAAAGTATTACAATATTATCCGTGTCTTTGTAGGTGCAGGGGTAATGACAGCTGTGTTGCTCTTACATTGAGTATGTCAGCAAGCTCATGTTTCCAATTACCCACTACTTGCAATAATAGGAAGCCTTAAAAAAATATAAAATAAAAATAAAGGAATGTACAGATGAATTATCTGGAGCCATCTAGTTAGCAGGTATCACTCTCAGGATACTGTGAACAAGCTGGGGGGGGGTAAGGATGAGGGGAAAAAAGCTGAAAAATGGCTAAAAGCTTCCAGGATGGTGGGTTTTAACTGAAGTGTACAGAAATCCATTAAAGCAGACATGGGCTGTGTACTTATGGAAGCTCCACCAAGGCCATTGCTGACATACGCAGGGACAAATCCTTGTGATGGTGTCCACAGAAGGGATTTTGGCATTGTCAGACTGTTGGGCTACAGCTCTGTCTCTGCAAACCTTTCTGCTGTCATCACCTCATAGCCTAGGACTGGAGTGTAGCACAATAGTTTCGTGCTCATCTCATTCTTATATAATTTTTGCACACTACCAAAGGCATGTCTGCATGTCCACTTGCGTGTGTTTCTCACTCTATAACTACTTAGGCATGAGGTGAAATACCTCCTGCATCCCTCTTCTGCCTAGTGCAACAGTTTAAAAGCCAATATCTCACCTTGCCTTTGCAATTTTTCCCAATTTCTCCCTGCTCCCAGCGGCCCCTAGGCCCTGCCGTTTCCAAGATGATATACAGAACTATAAAATCAGATACAGCAGTTGCAGGGCTCAGTGCGAACTGCCCTTCAAGTCAATAGAAAACAGAATATTGCTTATTGATTTGGTCTAGCCTGTTGTGTGGTCGATAGAGAACAAACTAATACAAATAAAATGAATCAATTGGAAGCTGGCTGTGGACCTCCATGAGTCACATGAAGTAGGTTTCTTATATCCTTTATCATCACGCACAGCCAGTGAAACAAGAGTGCTACTGTCTTCTGCTGGCGCAGAGAGTTACCTCAGGCTATACTGAAAAATGCTTTTTTCTTATTTTTAGACCTGAATCAGCCCATGCCAGTAAATGTATTCTTGTGAATACAGATCCTACTTTGTTGTAATGCCCATGGGAAGGCGGTAGTGTAACCTGTTTGGATGCAGCTGCAGACCACCTGTAGAGAAAGTCAAATTAGGGAGAGACCCCACTGTTCTTTGCATTAATGCTTTTTGTATTGTGGCCTGACACCTCCCCTCCCTCCCCCTTCAATGTATCTCTCTCAAATGGGGAGATGGAGAGCACATTTTAAGACCTTCTGTCCCTTTAAGGCATCTTGTGATTGAAAGAAGATTTGAAAGACTCTAAAATCTCCCCAGTCACCAATGAGCAGTGGTTAGCTTTTAGGATGACTTTTCCTCCTGGTCTTCTTGCTGGTCTGTGAGGTGTTTTGATTTGTGGAGAGGGGTTGTTTCCTTCTGTGCTTAAAGGGCATTACCTTTATGTCTCCCTCAAGTAATCTGCACGTTAGGGGAATCTCCTATCTTTGCAATGAAGAAGTGGTTGTCAAGAAGTAAATCCCTAACTTGCCAGACTTTTTTTTCGTATTGTTCTAAATAAAGGGTGGGTAAACAAAGGAAAATGGCACAAGTCTAAGTGCAGTGCCTATGTATCCTGAATATCCACATGTAAACAGGTAGAATCCCAACGAACCCACTTAACAACACTGGAAGTTCTTTTCCCACGGACTTGTCTGCATTCGGGACACAGGGCTACTTAGGCAGGTAAACGACTGGTCTAAGGTGTCCTTGGTATAAGAAGTAATTTTAGTTAGTTCCCCTTTTATCTCAGCTGTAAGTGCCTAATGCTCCCTGTCTCTGTAGGTTCTCAGCAGATTAAGCTTTTATTAATTTGCCAGGTAGTATTTTCGTTGCATAGGGTTACAATATTCTACCTTATGTCACATAAAAACTGCCTGCAAGGAAAATCTCATGTCATTTCTTCTTTTCACCCCATTTCTTCACAGATGAATCCCACTGTTTTACTAATCATTGACGTACTAGTTAACACAGGCAGAGTTTGTAGATGGAGGTAATGTCATCAAGCGTTGCCTCATTTTAAATTCCTTCCTCTCACTGGTGATATCAATGTTCACTGCAAAGACACTGATGATACTGAATTTAATTGGTATTTATGTGTAGGGTCATGTGTACTCTCAAAGAAGTTTCTGTGTAACTTTTCCCTAATTGAAATTAGATTGAAGTGTTGCTGTGTACACTGCGACTTAATGGTGACAACGTTGAGCCAGCTTCGGAGCTCAGATGCATGGCACGCATCCCAAGAAATCTGCTATGATGCTCCCACATACATCTATGCATATTTTTATGGTACAAGAGACATAAGGTGTGGAAAAGGAGCAGTCTCTTTAAGGGGGATGTGGCAACCCTATCTGCCAGTCATCTTGCCTCTGCTGTTCTATTCCTTTTACAGCCATTCTGCCTCGCCGGTATCTATAACATCTTTACATATGTGTTTAATGGCTGCACAGTGATTAAAACCCATGGGTTTTAATGAGAGAACATCAGAGTAATAGACTGGTAGCACTGGTCTTATGTGGAAACACTTTTGGTATGATTTAGGGATGGATTTCTCAATGTCTTATATTATAAATAGCATATTTTATGTGACCAACATGGCCTGCAAACCATTTTGGGACTCAGTGTGAGGCTCACAGCTGCCCATGCGAGGACCAGTGCTGATATTGGCTATAATGAAATCTCACCATTAAATACCTGCAGCATCATATTTTGCCTCCAGACTAGTACACCCTCTCCTTTGAAAACGTGTAGAGTATGCAAAAGTGACTTCTCACCGATACAAGTGTTTTGACTGGGAGTTTAATTTATAGCAGCTCATAGAATTGCAGTGTGTAATAAGCGATGTCCTTGAACATTTTTCATGTACTTCTAAGTGATGCTTTAAAAAACATTGGTTTCCCTTGTAAAAATCATTAAACTTGTTGAGGAAGAAGTAGTAGCCTGGGCTAGTAATCATCCCAGTGCTTTACATACTAGTGGATAATTAGCAATGTGAATAAATTAAATACATTTCAGGTATAAAGTTGAGAAAAATCAGCAAATATTACCAAAGATCTAAAATCGAACTACTTTGTGTCGCATGCTGTTTTAAAGACTATGGTCTAAAAATGTGCATAATTCCAAAGAGATCACATGTTTCACATAATAAAAATTACTGTGACATAAAATATATATTTTCTTAAAAAGTACTTGTAATATCAAAAGGAGTGTGAAGTATTAGCCATTTAATACAAATTTATCTTTTCTTGCAGATGATTACATTTTCATTTTAATTGCTCACATTTCCCGTTCTGATCTTAATGTTTTATAGTAGTGAAGACATGCCACAAAGAAAGGAAAAAAAAAAGATTTTATTTGTTAGTTAACAGTCTTCAGAAGTCCTAATTTGGCCAATGTGTTCTGCTGCAAAGTCTTGGAATGCTGTCTTGCAGTTTCAAAAGTGATCTTATTTGGCTTCCCAGAAACTATTATGCCTGGAGGATGCCATGAGAACAAGGGCTGCCTTGTTAACAAGTAGAAAACTCTCAAAAACAAGATAGGATCCTGATATAAATCATAATTTAGATGCACAGAGCTATGTTCACAACCACAGTAATGTAATTCATTTACATCTAGTTATTACTTATCTCCACCCGAACTCCGAAGTTCAGGAATGCAGCTGCCTTGAGCCTTGTGACTCGTGGGGGTTAGGGAAGAATGACATCACCAAATTTAAGCACATTACCATGCTGACATAGTGGCACCTTGTTTTCCCTTCCGCAGATAGAGCGGGGATTGTGTGCTACCCCCCATTCTCCCAAAGAATACCTTTCTTCCCCTTTCAAGCAGCTGCTCTATGAAGGGTTGCAAATGTCACTTCAACTAATGATGAATGATGCTTGACCCTTGGACCTGTTACTATGAATTTTATGCAATGCTAAATTAATATGAAAGATCTCTGCTAGAAGACTTCAGCTATTATGCATGCAGCATAAATGATATGTTAAACAACCCAAATTTTTTTCTCATAACCATGGCAAAATGCAGAGCTGCTTTAACGTTTTGATGTGTATTTCCACTTCAGATTAGTATCTTTTCGTTCAAAAAATATTTTTGGTAAGCAAATCAGTTTGCGAAAAACATTGTCAAAAGGGCAACTGGCCCACATGTCTTTGTTGTTCACGTTTGAATATAATTAATTATGTAAAGCAATAGTTAGTGGGAGCTTAACAATTAGTAGGATCTGTCAAATAGTCACACGGAAATTACCAACTAATTGAACTACTGGTCTTTTATTGTTTCAGGAAGCAGGACAGAATGTTATTCTTTTATCTCTTAAATTCATTATTATCCCATATCGCATTTTTGGAGCAATATATGCTCCTTAATAGATTAATACATAAATAACCCTCCCGGTAATGTCACAGTGGGTAAAAGTGTTTGAAATAAAAACACCTGTTTTAATTATTATTCAGATTCATGCTGTTAAAAAATGATAATCCTCTTGCAGTTATGTGACATTTTTAAAGCTTTGAATTTCCATCTGTATCTTATATTATGATGTTTCAGGATTGTCGTGAGTTAATTATGTTAACTTCGGAAACATTGCTTGCATTTAGAATGAAAAACTTCAGCTTGAATAGCCAGGAAAGCAGATGCTATCTTTCTTGTCAACTGCTTTGTTGTGTGATGCCTTGGAACTTTTTTATAAGATTCTGTATCCAAAAGAAAGTATAAATCTCCATTTATTTGAAATTTTGCTCTAATCTAATCAATATTTTAATATATTTCTCACGGGAGGGACCTGAATGCATCTCAAGGAACCAAAGAGATGAAAATCTCTTATTTTATGTTGAAATCCTCTTGTTATTACAAGTCCATTCACAAGACTAATTTGTAGAACAGGAAAAATCCATGTACTGTAAGTTTAAAAAGTGTTTTGAAGTGTACCTTTGCCCTCCTGTAATATATGCCTGCAAGTTTAGGTGGAATAGAAGGAATTGGAAGAATTATAATTAAACACACATCCAGATAAACCCTGGAAAATAGAAAGGTAGGATCAAATCTGCAATAGGTTCTATCACAGAGCAAAAGAAAATGCAAATTGTGGAAGTGCACGAGATGGAGGGAAAGGTGTGAGCTTTGAAAGGATTTGGTGGATGCATGAGGCACTGCTGTCTCCTCCTTCCACGTGAGACTGTGAGGCATGTGTGGGAAATGGAAAACATGCCATGAGTCACCCAAATTTCATCGCACCCCTTCTCTGCCAAGGAGGAACCATAGACACTGCCAAGCCTGTTTACATGTGTCCCAGGGTATTTATGCATCTCCTGAGGCTCAGTGAGAGAGAGAAGGTGTGGAATTGCACGTGGCAGGGCGGATGAAGACATTATTTTAAGCCCACACCAGTGCTGAAATTCCAGCCTCTTGGTTAAAAAGACCTCAGCAAGGTCTCAAATATTGGTGTGTGCACAGTTCTCACCCAGCTGGACATGCAATTACGTGGATTTCCTGAACGCAGGTTTGATCAGACGCTTAGGGTTTTCATATTTTCAAAAGCACCTTACTCCTAGAACAAAAGGTATTTTCACTGTCACAAAAATTTCAATGTTTGTAAGCCAGCTCTGTGTAAGACAAGCTGAAATGTTCAGGATAACCCACGCCTGGATCAGGACAGGATCCACTGGTGTGGCCTCAGAAAGGAAGCAGCTCTAAAGTTTGATGAATTCATGGGAAAAAAGTGCACTTACCAAAAATCTTCCCTATTCAGGGTAACGTGATTCTCAAAATGCGTAAAAATATTTGAAAATTCATGTTATTATTAGCACTATTATTATCAAAGGACATTTCGTTAACATTTGAAAGTCCTTCAGTGCACTTGAAGATATATTTGTTTTAGCAACTTATATAATCCCCTCCTGTTTAAAGTTTTGTTTTAAACACATACAATTATCATCTCATATGCCCTGATTCAGTAAGCACTTAGAAGCATTCCTATCTTTAACAGCATAGCTAGTCCTGCTAATATCCAGGGAATGGAATTAGAGCTTCAGATATTAGCAAAAAGTAATGCAAATGTGAATTAAGCAACATGGTTTTGAAGTAAGTTGACTGAGGACTTTTTATTTCTTAGACTGAACGTGAAAGTTTCATAAAAAATAAAAAAATCAAAGCGAGCATTACTGATACTAATAATTGTTTTAAAAGTATATAAAGTTGAACAATTTCGTCTGGCAACTAGAAGGAATTAGGCAGTGGAATAACCTTCTAGTAAAGGGAGTGAAGAAAAATCCTAACAGCTTTGAGGCAGAGCCATCAGCAAAAATATAATATATAAACATATTTAGATTTGTCCATAAATACATATTTATATTTTTTTACTCGCAAGCACATGAATATATAGAATAAGAATAGTATTATTGTTGGATTTTAGCATGTAAGTCACATTAATTAACACAGATGAAGTTACCTGCATTGCAAAATATGTCTGTTTTCAAGATAGCAGAATTTGTCATTTAAATTTATATAAAACTGTGTCTAATTTACATTTGTTCCTCTGCCTTTCCTTGTGTAACTTTCCATATAGATAAACCTACATCTAATGTAGGACTTTGTCATGGAAAACTCTTACCACTTCATGTCTGTGCAAGAGCCTACATGATACGAAGTGATATTCTCTGTCTGCTATATAACTGGTAACAAATTTTCGGGTTTTACAATAATTTCAACCAAATATTCATGAACTGATCTACCAGAGTAGATGAAGCCTGTATTATTCTTATGACCCTAAGTTTTCTGGCTTAGGTTTTTCAAAACAACTTACTTTATTGCTGATAAAAAGAATAAGTAATTCCTAAAGGCAAGGTGCAAGTATGAAAGCGTGAGTTTGAAAGTATTTAACAAAGTGTCCTTTCTTTTTGAATAACTTGAATAAAGTGTCTAAATGACCTCTTCCTAACCAGAAGAGAATATAGAGAAGAAATTAAGCTTTATTGGTAAATTAAAGCCCAAATCCCATGGTTGATGAGAGATATGGTCTGTTTGAAATAGTTACAGTTTCAGACTTTCTCTTCTACAATCAGCGGGTGGAGACCAACATAATCCAATTAATTGTAATTCCCTTTTGTGGCACTGGTACAGTGGTGAATGATATAGTAAGTCCATTGAAGTCTTATCTCTGGTCAGATAATCCAAATGGATTCATATTATGAAACAGTCCTTTATAAAAGTTCTGATGAACAGAAGTGTTTTGACTTTAGTGAACCAAAAGATAAATTCTATACAAAATAAAATGTTTTGTCCTTGACATTTACAGGGCTTGTGTGTACCTGACTCCATGTAAGGATACTTCTTTCAGCTGCTCTATTTCAAAGAGCCCTTTCATTAAAAAATAAAAATCTAGAATTTGTTCTCTTGCATCCTACAAATCGGTGTGCAATGAAAGAGATTTACACCTATGGGTAAACTTTATCCTTGGAAGTAGTACCATTAAAATACAAGGGATTATAGATGTTAGGAATATAGGAATAACATTTTGAGAATTGTTTAGGTTTCTATCTTTCTAATAAGACAATAAACTAATATATAGTTGATTAGTCTTTTAGCTGTAAACAAACCATATATGTATGTTCCTTCGCAGTACTGCAAGAGGACTAGGGGAATTGCTTAATTTTAGCTTAAGCTTTGATCTATTTACATTTGGAAGTCATTTGCATAAAGGAAGTTATAATGATCTTTATTGTTTTGTTAATTATTTCCTTTGATTATTGAAACTCACTCACTGAGGCACAAGCTTATTGTTACTGGGGTCAGTCCCAATAATATATTTGGCTGAGTGCAACAAGTCAGGATTGGGTGGTATTCTTGTTTTGAGAATTGTTTTTGTGCAGACCCTTTCAGTTTAACAATCACTGGAGACGGGACTGATTTAAAGCATCAGTCGTCTGAGCCAGTGCTTCACATTTTGTGTTTCTCGTTTCCTTTAAAGTTGTCCATGCTATGGCAGGAGTGTTTTTGCTTGTAGCATGTTGAATTCTCATATTTACTAAAGGATACTGAGATGCCATTTGTGCAAGACAACACACTAGACCATATATTGAGGTCAGATCTTTGCAGAGTGTCTCAAAAATACTCTTTTCCTTTTTTTTT
>VXBA01002417.1:1789491-1807090 GCA_013399895.1 Serilophus lunatus | reverse complement strand
GGGGGAAGTGGGAAGAGAAGACCAGGAAGGCAAGGAGAAGGAGGACCTTCAAGAGCAAGAGACAGGGAGGCTGAAAATCATCACCCATGGTGCTGTGCACTTTTAAAGGGCGTGATAAAATACAGCAATACAACTAGAACAACAATAGCACTGTCTACAGAGTGCTCGCCGAATTTCAGAGAATTTCAGAGAACAGTTAAGACACCAGTTCAAATCAGGCCCAGATTTGTCAACGTGGAAGTGCAAGCTCCCCTTCCCTGAAAGCATCACCCCATGGCATCACAACCCTGGCTTCCCTGTTTTGAGCAGATCTGCGTGTGCCATGGGCAGTGCAATTGCAAACTGAAATACTTTGTGGAAGTATTGATGTCTCAATGCGAGTGTAGGCTTGTGTTCTTACCAAGGCTGGGCCAGAGTTCAAAGTTAATAGGATTTATAATGTCTCTTGAGGGACACAAATTGTGAAAAAGTAGTGCTGGAAAACTGGGTAATGTGGCTGCGGAAAAGCATCCTTAGCAGCTGTACTCCACCAGCTGTACTAGATAACAGCTAAAAGGGAAGTCAAGTAAAGTAAGAAATAGTGTGGGAATGGAAGCACTGAGCAGTGCTGCATAACCTCCTCCTAAATGGGTGTCAGGGAGTGAGTGGGCCAGAGGCAACAAGAACTCCTTGAATAAACTCACTGCACAAGAATCTCATTGCACATGACTTTCTAGGATGCTTCTTTGGATGCAGAAATATTTCTGCAATCCACTGCCTTCTGCTTATAGGACAGGTATAGAATTTGAAATGCCCACAATTTTGAAATGAAATGCAGCTTTTCTTGTTTCTTTGGGAATTAGACTTCTCTCTTTGACTGTTCTACATAAAATTCATCAGCCCGTTAACCCACGTGACTATTGTTGCGTTTTGGCCCCAGCACTATTCCTTTAATTGCCTGGGAAGCTAATATATCACACAGATAATCTCATTGGGATCAGAAGCACAGTCTAACTCACGGCCACCTCATGATCTGACTCATTCACTGGCAAACACTTTTGAGTGATTTTGGTGCACTGGGGAGGTGGCAAGGAGGGGGAATTGCAATCCAGGCACAAAAGGTCTTCAACGAGGTGATCTTAGATGGTCAGAAAACCAAACTGTGTGTTTATCATTCATACAAAGCAGAAGACCTGAAGCAATCAGAAAAGTTAGAATTTGCAAAGGTTTCAGAACCGAAAAATGTGACTGAGAACTGGAGATCTGCATAAGCTGATATGAAACCCCTGGGGTTTGTAGCTCATTCTCAGGAGAGCCCTGGCAAATCAGGGAAATATTTTCCAATCTGGCACTGCTACCTTGTCATGTAAATGGAAAGAGCTGCACATACAGAGAAAGTGAGGCAAGCAGGACTAAAATCCAACCTAATTTGCATGGTGTAACTTCTCCCCACACTCCTACAAGTGACAGTGAAAGAGGGAAAAGGAGGAAATTGCCCTGGTACATACAAAGTGTGTCTAATTTTCTTTTTTGTTTTTTCGTTTCTAGTTTCTTCTTTTTATTTCTTTCTCTTCTATCTTTCTCTTTTTTTTTTAATTTTTTCTTTTCCATTTTTTCTTTTACTTGTCCTTGCCCCTTTCCATTTTCATTTTTCCTTCTTCCTTTCCCTTTTCTTTTTCCTTTTCTGTTTTTTTCTTGTTCTCTTTATTCTTTTTCTTCTTTCTATGTCTCCTTCTCTTTCTTTTTCTTTTCTTTCTCTTTCTCTTTCTCTTTTTCCCTTTCCCTTTTCCCCTTCCCCTTCCTTTTTCAATTCAACTTTCAGTTTCATTCCTTATTTTCCTTTTTCTTCACTTTCTCTTTTTAATTTCCTTTTCAAACAAAATCAAGCTGGGGGAAGCAGGAAGAGCTGTCTGGCAGGCGGGTTTATATACGCTTCTGCAGCTCCAGCTCTGGGCTATCAAGTGCCAGTTCTAGAACAGCCTTTTCCTTGGCTCATGTTTGATTTGCATCTGGATGTTCACATGCAGACAGAACTAACCTACCCTCTCTGCAGCTGAGGTTGGTGTTTGTTTTTCTTTACACCACAGATCAAGGCACCTGATGAGGCCACATTCCTACTTCCAGGCTTAAGTATACAAACATTAAAAAAAAAATTAAAAAAAAAATTAGCCCAGTGTGGGGATATGAATCCACCACAGAGAATAATGTTAAGCCGTGATGAGAGTAACCACTTTAGATGTTCATAGAATTTGATCCAAGATCCATGCTTTTGCTTTGAAGCAGTAGCTGTCCTTTAGTTCAGATGGTATTTGTGAATCACTGCCTCAGAAAAAAAAGGGGTCTTTTGGCACATGCTTTAGGCTGATGACAGGCAAAATGAAGTAGATTCTGTCTCAGAAATCTCCAAAAATAATCTTAGGTTTGACATAACACACCATGTCATGAAGTGATATAAACCACATAAGCACAAAGCAGGCTTTAAATTTAAAGAAGAATAATCCTATTTTCAGATAGGATACTTTCCATCCATTTGGATAACAAATATCTGATGCAGAATATAGGCATGTTAATGTTAAGATCCCTTAAAACCTGCAGTTCCTGATAGTTGGTGGCTGTGGCAGCCTTCTTTCTACCTGTGCTAGCTGATGGTTGCCCAGACAGACAATACACACACACACAGAGATTGAACATCAGACATGCACTAAAATTTCTATCTAGACATAAAGATCTAGGCGCTTTTTTTTTTTTTTTTAACTGTCTTTAACCCCTGAGCACCAGTGATCTAGAGTTCTCAATGCTAAAAAGTGATGCAAAATGCATAAATGCTTAGCACTGGGAAATCCCAACTCCTGGTGCCAAGAGGTTCATAAATATAGTAATGAAACCTCTTGACTCAAAGTGAGCACTATTTAACAGAACAAGCATGAACAGCCTTTAGGAGATTTTGCAGCTGGATTTGTTCCACTGTGTCAGAGCTGAACCTCCATGATAGTAGTTTAAAAAAACTGTACATGATTAAAAAAAGAGTTTAAGGAATCCAGGCAGACAAAAATTAAAACTAAATAAATCCATGGAAAGGAAAAGTAAATACACCACTCCATCCCATACCATAAAAAGAGGCATCAAGATTCCCTAGTATGAAGTCAGTGACAGATGTCAAGGTCTTTGGGAAGTGTCCACCAAGCTTTTTTTTGCACATGTTCCTGAACAACCAAAACGAGTACTTTGTGTGATAATTTACTAGCAAATCAGTATCAATAAATCAGAATCATGTAAGCAGTCATGTTTATTATATCCTTGTTGCTTAATATTCATGATAGTAATTTATTTTTATAGTACAGTTTCACTGTTATCTCCTCCTTTGCTGTAACTTTGAGACAAGCAGGCTGCAAAAGTAGAAGGTCAGGTAACCCTTTGAAGACTGTAAAAGTTCATTCACTTGGAATTTGCCTGCTTAGGGTTTGGGGGTTTTTTTAATGCTTTAGTGGCTTCTTAAAATATTTATACTATCATTCCTAACCTAACATTATTTATTTAAGAAATATTGCTTCAAAATGAGAGTTGCAAAGCAGTATATGGATACCAACACTATAAATGAAGAATCAAAAATTTCTAGAACTGTACAATTGAAAATGGCCAGGAAATCTTGTGTTAAAGTCTGTATTTCAACAGAAACTCATACTTTTCCTTAAAAAAATTTAAAGCACACACTGATTTAAAAATTCCTGAATATTTGCAATGGCAAGAATGTAAAGAAATTTAAGATTTCTTTTTTTAATGCTAAAAAGAGAAAGAAAATTGATTCTTTATTCATCAGGATGGTTTGCTGTGTTTTCGCGGTTTGAATGGAAGGAAATGAAATTCTCACTCCAGACCACTTTTCATTTCAAAGGAAACACAAAGGAGTTATAATCTAAGTCAGGACCAAACATATAAGCTTGTTAACCAGGTTGGCAATGATAGGAACAGGAGGTTTTATCCATGAACATGCAGAGTACAAACTACCACAACTTCTACCTGTCACTCCTACTGAAACATCTCATTACTGACTGAGACCTTCGTAACTTAAGATCTAGTCTTTAATAGTGCATTCTGATTTATATGAGCAGCCCTTTTTTATTTTTGATACTTTTTAGTAAAAAATATTGGATTCCAGATGTGCCAGTTAAGGTACAAGGACCCATAGTGTTTCATCAGTGCAGTCATAAAGCATGATTAAGTTTAATGTGAAAACACAAATTCAAAGATGATGTCGGTGTCAAGATCATTTTTACTACCTATAAAACTGAAATCATCAGAATTCTTTATTTTCTTTAGATTCAGAGTTTTTGTAGTGTTTTTCTGTGCTGCTGATCTTCATTATTTCACCTCAGACTGAGTTTATATAGCAGAAAAATCATTCAATACGTAAAACAGTTCTGGTTAAAGACAGTCTATAATTACACAACAGCCTCATTGCTATGTCCTCTTGTCTTTCAATTAAGGATGTTTTTGATGAAGTTGTATTGGTTACTGCACATAATCAATTGTTTCTCATCTAGGAACATATTTTTCATTAGACAGGAGGTGGAGGCCACACAAAAAAATATTGCTGATCAAATGAATGAAGTCTAAACCTACCTCATCACAAAGATAACATCTAAAACTGCTTCAGGTTTATTTATGACAAACAAAAAATATGACTAGGCTTCAAGAAATTATGAAGATAAGCAGACATAAAAGACATTTTTATTCTAAGTATAAACTATCATTAAATGTATTTAGATTTATACTCTATAATTATTATGATTGTAGCAATTAATCAATCAACTGATTAACATGTAGGGTCAGCAGGACACAGTGATCTTATCTTGACGCTTGAATTAATTAATTATTCCTTACTCTACATTATTATTTTCTACTTGTATATGTTTTCTCAGTGTCCCTATTGATAAAATATACCTTTTTTTATGTGATGTATTGAGTCAGGCACGAGAAGTCACTGACGTGCATTTACTAATTTGCCATCAGAATTTCAAATTAATTAAAATATTTTTAAAGCATTGCATAATTTTTAACTACTTGTTATATTCTAATTAGCAAGGTTCAATTAAATTGTTTTCAACGTAGCAACTTAAGAGCTCTCATCTCTTCAAGTGCAGTCAAATTCAGTGAGTGTATATTGTTGCAATGATATAATTCCATGTTCATTATCCCACAAGCCAGCAAAGTCTTTCTGAGCTGCATGTTTGTTTACTGTCTGTGGCAATGAGAGGAATTTTGAGTTCCACAGGCAATCCTGCCATCAGTTCTTCCTGAAATTCGGCTACATTTTAGTTTGCTTTACGCAAAATTATTTTATGCTCCTCCCCATGTCAACGGGGTGGGATCTTTAAGATCCCTTCCAACCCAAACTATTCTAGGATTCTGTGCAAAGGATAACTTCCAATAACCTTTTCCTTGTGCTAAACATTTGCTCTGTCTCCTAGCAGTAGAATTTGGGTTACCCTGAAGTCAATTCTAGAAATCTTGCTGACTCCGGATAAGCCAACATCTTATCTTTTGTGTTTGCCTCCTTTAGGTGTTAGTAGCTGCTTGCCTTTCCTCTGGCACCCTCAGTCATGATAACTGAGCTCCTTTGTATGCCACCACATACATTTCTTCTATCATAGTATTCCAGATTGGGCTTTTTTCACTTAGTTTTAGGGTTTCTGATTCTGTGAGTATCCTGTCTATTTTCAATGTTTTTTCATACAAACGGGCTGCAAAACTGGATAGGACCCAGCAGTCAAGGAGAGGTGAAACTGCTTCCCTCCCCTTCACTATCAGGAGTGCCACTGCAAACATCCTTATATATCTTGCTGCTCTGCACAACCTATTGCACCTCCACTGGGTCTGGTTTCCTCCTGGTTATCAGCCCCATGTTTGTTTGGCATTCCTGGTTCTTAAAAACTTGGTTTAGGGATTGTAATGTTCAGGGGTTTTTTTCTATCTTATGTTTTCTTATCTTTTTCTTTTATTCCATAGTTTCTAGTTTAATAAAGCCTGGTAAGGCCTAGTGATGTTGAAGAAAAACTTAAGTGCTCTGTTAGACAACAGGGTGGGTTGTCCCAAAACACTTTCCGTCTGTGGTTGTAAACCCCTGTTTCTGTGCTATTATCCCCTACTCATCTACCCATTGTTTATGCTTTAATGAATAAGGATATTCAATACATTTTACATGCATCTGCCTCTCCTCACCTGCTACACTGTGGACCATGAAATGGCCAGAAAGGCCATGGGCAAGCTGTGTCTAGGACTGTCTCAGCCAACTAAACAAGGTTGCACCACTGAAGAAAAAGCATATAGGTCCTTCCTTGTCCTGTACTATAGCCACCTGACCCATATGTGTCTTATATGCCCTAAATCATTTGCTTTTGCTTTTTTTTTCATAATACAGGGCTGAATCACTCCCCCAAGCTGTAATTCTCCTCATTTTCCATATTTCCATCACACTACCCAAAAAGAACGTTAAGTCTAAGTTTGGAATAAGCACCATAGCCCTTCAGATACTCCACTTTCAGGCAGGAGAGGGACCTCCCAAGAAGTATCAGTGGCCTTTGGGAAAGTCTTCCCAGAGTGTCTGTCTCACCTCTCCTGTCCTCCTGGGTCTTTCCCCCTCCTCCTGGGTCCTTCCTCCTTCTCCCGTGACTCCTCCTCTGGCCCCTCTAAAGAAAAACACAATGCAGTTCTGATTTCCACATCTCCTTTTCCCCCCTTTTTTTCAGCCTGTACCACAGTGACTCCATGTCCTGATGGGGATTATTTGGCTCTACTATTATCTATATAACCAAAAGTAAAAGATATGCTAAAAATCCAGCTCTCACTGAGCTCTCATAGAAGTTCATATCTTAGCCTCTGGTGGGTTTATTTTTCCATTTTTAGTGTAGGACATAGCAGTAACAGTAGTAGGTTTGGGGGCCCTAAATAGAAAGGGTAGGAGAAGCAGTTATCATCAAGCTTTAGCTTTGAAATGTAAACTTAGCAAAGACTTCCCTGATGAAGTATACATATGGAACTACAAAAAGCCACTTTTTATCCATTTGTTTTCCTGACCATAACCACGTTTTCACACTGTCAGCATTTTCATTAGAAGCTCTTTTTGTCAGAGGTTTATAACGAGAATGTAAAGATTTGCTATGGGCTAAATCTCAATCCAAGAGCAAATGTTTATACCAATTCTGAAAACAATCAGCTTGCCCATTTGTAGTTATGCATGTGTTCATCATCTGTTACTGCTTGTCCAATGCTCTGCAACTTCTGGAAGGAAAAAGAGACATCTGGAGGAAAAAAAAAAAAAGCTATCCTGCAGATAGTACACTGTATGTTCTCCTGAGTTATTGAATAAGGTACTACAGAAATTGAGCTTTTAAGTCAAAATGAGTATTTTTTTTGCTTATCCTGTCAAATTTACTGCAGGAATATTTTAATATATGGCTTACACTGGTCTCCTTTTGTGCACTACTTACATGGAAGTTACGTTAAAAATTCACTGGAAATTATTCACCTAATGAACTGAGCCACTTGTGTGATGCCAGGCATGATGAATTCTTTGAAAATGTTTTAGCTTATCTTCTGAACCTGAGGGTTAATAGGGTTTTCCTGACTGTCACTTCCACTGTCTATCAGCCATTAAGTCCCATGATGTTCTGGGAGTGAGTTAAAGGTAAAAGATAATTTACAGTCTTTATCCTCCTCTGGCTCTGTTGTTTTGAATAAAAAGGTAAAATCTCACACAAAATAAACAATTAAACACAAAATTATCTGTAAGTTTTACCTGTCCCCAGCATTACTAAATATAAAGTTTATCTGGGTAAAATTCAGAAATCATAGAATCATAGAGTGGTTTGGGATTGAGAGAATCTTAAAGATTATCTCATTCCAAATCCACTGTCATGAGCAATGACACCTTGCACTAGAAGAAATAAAGATAAACCAGGTGCTAATTTTAAAGTTGCCTCAATTTTAAGACAGGAGGTGCCTGAGGTTGGTTGCAGAGCACTTCAGGAATCTTTGTTGTACTTAGTATTTACACACAATGTTCAGAACTCTAAGTATTTACTTTATAATAACATTAAAGTGATAATTACAGCTCAAGTCTCTTTATGGATTGGTTTATACATTAACACTGCAATGAGCACTGGAAAAGCAATGGGCAGGTTGAGCTGTTGGTGCTACACTGTTGTGCAGTATATGACCACCTAACACTGAGGCTGGCAAGGAAGCACAGAGAGTGATGTTTGCATTTCCAGCAGAATCTGGGAGAGCATTTTCTTGAGGTTCTTGTGCTGTTATGGCTCTGTGTGTATTTACAGCCTTGGTTCAGTTCAGGCTGCTGGATGTGTTCATGCTGAGGCTGCTGAATCTGTCTCAGTGCACTGCCCAGGGCTCTGAGCACCTCACTGTGGGCTGGGGGTCCCATCACGGTTGCTGGGAAAGCAAAAATTAAGCACTTTAACTCCCACGTGTAGTAAATGGGTGCTTTCCCTTTTAAAAAAAAAGTTTTGTCTTTTCAAACAAAGAAAAATAAAATCCTTTGGAGGCTTACCCTTACCCCAGATTCCCTTGAGCAGGAAACCCCACTGCAGAGCCACTTTAGACACCTCTAAATTTACCCAGTAAACCTCAGGAAAAAAACATTTGCCACCCTCATTGGCATTTCTCCATAGATCACAGTAAAAATTAATTGAGTCCACTCATCCAAGACACCGATCCATCTCCAAACTCAGCACCAATGTGGCTCCACTCGCTTCTAAACTATAATTAAAGCAGTTTTAAAAGTGTATATATACCAGCCTGTAAAGCCATCAGGAAATTTATTTTTTTCCTTTGGCCAATAATTCATGAACAGTTATAACTCGTTGACAAATCATTGTGCAGACAATGAAAAGAGTTTTTTCAGGTTGGTGTTGAGCACGTATCTGGTATGAGTGTTCTCCAAAATACTTTTCCATGATGACATGCACAATTTTTTGTGTTTGGGAGATATTGAGGGAATAAAAATGCTCACATGTATATTTGTGAACGTGCAGGCACAACAGCAGGTCTACCTGTAGAAGAACAATCACAATATTCTTTCCTTTTTAGCTTGATTCACCAAGCTCTGCTTTCATCATCCAGAAAACTTAAAGAACTCAATTAATTATGAGATAATTAAGCTTTGCAAAGTCACTGTGAGATTGCTAGCATTAATATAAATATTTCACAGCAAGTAAACTGAGGCACAGAGATTAATTTGTGTAAATGAGGTACCAAAGCAAGCTGTGACAGCAGCAGACTTCTCCATCCTATTCCCCCACTCTACAAAACCTTTTGCTCTTTCTAAGCTTCACATCTATCTACTAAGGGTTAAAACAAGATTTTAAATCCTATACAAAATCTGTGCAAATATGTGTTCTGCATAAATCTGGGCCACAAAATTAATATACTTGTATACATTTTCCCCATCTGCTATATTGCTGACACATCCAGCTTGTAGCCCAGAATGTTTTAGAGAAGAAAGGGCCATCTCTATGTTTAGTGCAAGAGTTCAAGTGGAGTTAGAGACTTAGTGGTGCACTCAGGCTTATCCACTAAACATAGAAAGCAGCTTGAGGTACTTGGGAATTTTTCTTTCAAAATGCCAAACCACTGGGTTTTGGTGGGGTAAAGAGGAGTGGTATTATTTTATATATATATATATACACATATATATTTATATGAAGAATTAAATTGCATATTTAGTGAAGAAATACGTTTCCCTTTGTATTCTTTTATTCATGTCAGATTAAATTGCATGTTTAGTGAAGAAAATAGTTTCCCTTTGTACTCTTTGATACTTGTCAGCTATTGTAATATATATGTGTGCCTGTGTATGTGTATACATAACACTTGTAAATTTTCCATTAAAAGGCCCCCAGAAAGCATTCAGACAAGGGTAAGGTCATCTCAAACCTCCAGATATCGTAGGAGTCATTTTAGAGACTGTGACCTAGAATAGGCAGTTCCTTTCTAGTTTGTGACCACAGACCCTCTCAGCCCAGCTGTGTGCCTGTAATATATCTTCCTACATCGGGAGGTAAAGGAGGTGTTTCCTAGAAGAAACAATGTAGGAATGCATTGTCCAGAAGCTCAGAAGTCGCACTGAGAGCTACATTGCGTGTTAGGAGGTGGTGGAGCCTGTCCGGTGTAAGCTGCTGCCCTGCGTTCCCCTGGTGCCCCTGCCTGCCTCTGCTCCAGATGCAATCAAAGTGTGTTTTCCAGGAGGTTGGTTATATATCCTTGGGAGGGATGTTGGCCTTTCTTTACTCTTTAATCCATTCACCATACTAGATTTTTTTTATTTTTTTTATTTTTTTTGCATTCCTTTGCCATAGATGCCAAATATAGTCAGCAATTTTTAATTTCCTGGAATTTCTTGTTCCAAATTAAAAAAAAAAATAGCTGTATAGTCACCTTTTTCATTTTTTTTTAGTGGCTTTTATTATCACTCTAATGGATGTTTTTGCTAATTAGACTTAGGGTATTGTGGCACGTCCATCTTGTGAGTTTATGGACAAAAAGCTGAGGTCTAGCTGAGCTGACTCCAAGTCATAAATTCTGAAGAATCAGTGTAGCAGCTTTAAGTCACCGAAAGGCTCCTTTACATCTAAGTGTCCTCCTCTGGCTTTAAGGTCATTTCTTACATTTAGAGCCATGTAGCTTTACTATGACTTCTGAGAATGGGCAAAAATACAGAAAAATCTACGTATACAACCTATTTCTTGATCAGTTTGTACAGTGTGAGATGTGTGTGTTCCTTGTCTTAAAAAATAATGTGTCTTGGTTATAAAACACAGTTCATTGCATACCACTCTTTCCTTTGTAATTATATTTACTCTATTGGTGGTGTGCTTGGGATGAAAACAGAAGGGTTGGCTGTACCACATACAGAAATAATATAGCAAGCTTACCTGATTCAATCATTCTGTGTTATTGCTGATGGTGATGCAGCAATTAGGCATAATTAGGGAACAATGTAGCAGGATGAAGGGGGATATGACAGCCTGTATCAGAAAGAGAGTTGAGATATTGTTAAGACTAATAATTTGTCAACAGAAATGCAAATAATATTTTGTATTTGAGTACTGTTGGGACTGGAGTTCTGGAAGTATAGGTAGAGATGTTTTTCATGTAATTATAGAAAAGTTTGGGTTGGAAAGAACCTCAAAGCTCATCCTGTTCCACCCTCTGCCATGGGCAGGGGCACCTTCCACTATGCCAAGTTACTCCAAGCCCCATCCAACCTGGCCTCGACCACTTCCAGGGATGGGGCAGCCACAGCTTCTCTGGGCAACCTGTGCCAGGGTCTCACCATCCTCACAGGCAAGAATTTCTTCCTAACATCTAATCTCAATTTCTATTTCAATAATGTCAAAGTTTGATTACAAACAACTTTTTGTTTTCAGAATAGACCTGTTTAGTTGCATAGATAGGCTCACATTTTCTCCAACAACTTGATCTTAAGCTCTATCATAAATCACCTAGAAATTTGATTATATATGTATGTATACTAGCATTATGATGGGGGGGGTGGGAGGGTTGATTACACTTCCTATTTTTAGGATGTCCATTTATTTTTCATCTTCAGCACATCAGAATTTGCCAAGATTACTCTGTGAATTGTAATGACTGGGTAAGCTCTACTTTTCAGTTCACCATAGCCAGTTATTCAGTCATCTCTATTGATACAGCAATGCTATCTTTCACCAGACAGCAACCTCAATATTTGTCTTCTCCACACATTAGGCTTTCCCACATAGAAGCAATGCATCATATGTTTATTTGACTTCTGTGGCTTTTTCTGGTGACTCACACTGATTGCATGGTGGTGCTTTTGCAGGCAGCAGGAGAATTATCACTTTGCATAAAAACTCCCGTGTCCAGTAAAACATGAAAAAATAAGATTCTTCACCTTACCCTAATCTCAGATAATATATTTTTGCTACTGAATGAGGCCTTCACTCTGTGGGGTTTTTTTCCCCCTTCAGAGCATGAGAAAGGGAAAGACAAAGAAAAGAAGCAAAGAAGAAAGTGAGACAAGGAAGATGGGTATAAAGGGAATTGGGAGCACTAGAGAGAGACTTGTGCAGAGACATCCAAGAGATTTGAGTGCAAATAAGTGATTTGCCCACTTTTGCATTTTGAGACTTGATGGTTTTATACATGAATTATTGGTGGATATTTGCAGGTCTCTTTGCTAAGCATGTCTGAAAGAATCCCTCTCACAGAGGACAGTGCCCAGCCCCATGAAGTCCAGGAGATGATTTATTACTGCTCATCTCCAGGTCTTCATGATGAATGACTATCTCGAACCTCATTTTCAAAAGACACCATCCTGAACAGGAGATAACTGGTAAACACATACCAAAACATTCCAAGGGAATCCTCCCAGCCATATTGCCAGGCTCCAGGGAGCCGAGGAAGTCATCACTGCTCTTCCCACTGATGGTAATTAGTTCCTTTCTTTCCATGTGAGCAGGACATCTCCGGGCCACCAGTCCCTTTGATTATAGATATACATGGGGTCCATGCTGCTCTTAAATCTCTGCTGCAGATGTCCACAAATTTGAAGTGGTGGCTGTCATGTTGCAGAAATATTGTTTTGTTTTTCTTTTCCTCCCTTTGCTGTGCCTTAACTTATAATAAAAGGGACTGAATTCAGAATGAGAAAGGTCTATCTAAAGCTTGTTTGCTGTTATTCCAGTTCTGCACAAATCAGTGGTGGTGTTTCTCTTCCATTTTTTCATAACTTTTTTCCACAGTCTAGACCAAGGTCAGCTCAGATTTGCTCCATGTTCACCTCCTTTTGATTCAATCCAAAATTCAAACAAGTAACACAGTGAAACTGTCCTTATTTTGAACAAGCTTAAGTTGATTTTACCTGCTTTAAAAGGAGAACATGGAGCAGGATCGTCATTACTTCTGTGCGTGACCCTAGGTACACCTCCATCATTATTTCATCACTTTTCATATGCTCATTATGAAGATCAGGGAGGAAACAGGCATTTATTTACTCACTTCATCCTTCCTTTTGCCCCTTTTGTATGTCCCTTCCTCACACACTGCTTGCACAGAGGATGCCAGTGAAACAGAGACACATGACAACTGGGATTTCACTTGATGCATCTCTCCAAGGAGAAGAACAGAGCTAGCATTTTCAATTGGGACAAAATACATCTTTTCCTTTGCTCTCATTTAAAGCATACATGGTGAAAAATCAGGTTAGATAAGCATCCAGTTATGTGACTTTTTCCCTCTTCTGTTTATCCCTTACACTTGCAGTTTGTAATTGCAAAGGTGTGAAGATGAAGCACCAAAAATAGAGGCAGAAAGCCAGGTGCACAAGTTCATGTGCCTTCTCAAAGAAAGAGGGAGCTTAAATCACAGCCAACTGGGAAATTTAGGTGCACAAAGTTAAAACTAATAGTAAACTATCCACTCGCCATTTTTTTTGGCAAAGCCAAGACCCCCTCCATTTGTCCAGAGTCGTATAGTGTGTGAATGGCTTTGCACGGGAAATGATTCTGAACTTTGCAAATAGCTTTTATTATAGCTCCTCTGTGACACTGCTAGAAAACAGATTAGATCATAGCTCATTTCTCTTTTATTATTCTGACAGTGATTTCATTTGTTCAGAACTTCCATTTTGCCTTTAATATCTCATATGCGGTCACATTTTGGGAGCTTTAGGATGTGTTGGTTCTGCGTGCAGTGCTACATGTCCCTCACCTTAGCCAACTCATTACAGAGAAGCAGCCTCCCTAAATAACAAATATTAACAAACATATATGAACTTCAGATGATACAATTCCCAGTTCATTTCCTGGGCTATATCACTGCCAGGGAAGGATCAAATAAAGAGCCTGCCTGATCCCTAAAATAAGGCATGTTAGTGTGGGAAAAGTCCTTTGTTTTATACCTATGAGGGGAAAATAAATTAAACCCTGACCATACTAGAGAGCCCTCAGCTAGAACTGCAAAAATAAGAGAGTTTGATAATCCAAAACAAGCACTTCAGCCAGTCATTCTCTCCTGAAATACATTCCACTTCTGCCTTTTAAAGTCAATTGCTTCAGATGCTTTCAAAACGAATGTGGCTGGCCCTAAATGAGCCCATGTTAAGATTTGTTTGGTTTTTTTCCCAGTAACATAAAGTCACTATCCCATGGTTCTTTTCCTCCCACCTATATGATGCTGCCAGAGAGGCCTGACCTGGGATTAGGTCCTTCCCACTGATCTCCAAATATTACAGTGACCCTTTTGTACCATTGGTCATTGGGATTGCCTGGAACAGCCTTCAGCCTGCTCTGAAGTTATGTTGGGCAACCATCCAGCAGAAAGATGTTCATTAGAAAAGCCGAAAGGTCATTTTTGCACATATAATATCTTTCTATCTTATCCCATGGACAATAATTAATGATTTAAGCCTAAAAAGCACAGCTAAAGCTGAACACAGCAGAAATAAACACCAATAATTTGTAACAAAAAAATCCCCAACATTGTGCAGGTCTAGCAAGGATCTTTACAGTGAACTGATTTTTGGAAGTAGTACCAAAGCAAAAAAGCTCTATAATTTTATTTTGTACATGTTCGGCTGTGACATTATGATGCTTTTTTTTCCCATCTTATGTCTGGGTACCTTACCTACAAAAGCCAGATGAGGGCTTGGGTTTGTAGGTTTTTTTCCTTTGGATCACAGAAAGATTTATTTCTGTGACTGCAGATATTTTAAAATATATTTTAAATGTTTTCTATTATTCCCTCCTTCTGCTCTCCACACATGTTAAAATCCGCTCAGAGCAAGGGTCTGCGAAAGGAGCTGGAAAGGGCTATGTCCTTTTGCTGGGATTGTTTTCTTTGTGAGCCTGCAAGTTCATTGCATTTGTGTGTGTGTGTGTGTGTGTGTGTGTGAGTGTGTGAGTGTGTGTGTGTGTGTGTTTGTGTGTGTATGTGTGTGTGTGTGTGTACATGCACAGGCTTAGTCCTCAGGTGGAACTGTGGTTCCTGTGCTTTCGTTCTCGAAGCTGTTATTCTGGAAGGGAATGGAGGCAGCTGTGTTTACAGCTCAAGTCTTGGCATACATTTACCAGAATCTATTATTCATATCGTTCAGTATCAGGGAGAGATCTCAGGCCACCTGTCTATCTGACAAATTCACCCTTTTGTGAGCTTTCTGTTCATAGCAAATTATGTTCACATTGATGAATTGAGTTTTTATGAGCATTGCTAACTAACATTCTCACAGAAGGCCAGGGGCAATAGACTGCAAGTGTTTCTGGTCCACAAGTAAATGTTAAAAAGAAAAAAAACTGCCAGTATTTAAAGACAATTTGCCATGGAGGGATAGTTAAAATATTTGGCAAAACCTTGATATTTATAAATTTAAGAATGTCCACAAATTATTACAGATACTATGCTAATCACAAATAAAAAAAATAATAATTCCATACTGCCCCCTGTATATGTGGAGGGCTCTTTAGTATTCTGTGTGTTAACAGGTAGACAGTGATCAAAGCTTCTCACAAATCCTTACTGGGGCTTAACACAAGGTGGGAACCATTTAGTTTTTCAAAGGGGATCTTCCCTGGAAAATTTTGCAGTAAAATCACTGAGACACAGTGAACAGAAAATAATGATTTACCTGATCTTTTCATCATAGAGCTGATTCAAATCCAAGGAGCCACTAGTCATGGGAGCAGCTGTACCCTATAGATTGAAAGATCCATAGTCATAGAGCAAACTATTTCCATAATGAGAGATTATTGTCAAAATGTGCTGAGGCAATTTTCCCTATGAAATCCCAAATTCCTCATGGCCTCTTACTTTCGGTAGTGGAAGACAATGGCAAGGATGAAGCATGACCCAACTTTGAGAGCAAAAGGGAGTGAGGTGGGGCACAAGCCTGCAGACACAATCTCTAAATAAATAAATAATCAGCTGCATCAGGTAAATCTATTTACTATGATGCCTCTAGGGCCATTTAATATGCCTTAGAGCACCTGAGACACTACATGAAGTGTCCCAGAAGCTACTCACTTCTTGGCACGATTGGAGTATAACATGAATACAACAGGGTAACACTGTGACATGGTTAGCTGCCAGCATCTAAGTGGCTGAATCCCACCACAACTGCCACAAGGATGCTCTTAGGAGCCCACAAAAAGGGGATGACAATGGCTGACATTTCAGTGCGAGACCTGGCATTAATAGCCATACCACGAGATCAAATTCCCAAGGGGGGAAAAATAAAACTAAAAGCAAAAAAAAAAAACCCAACAACTCAGCCTTTCAAAGGAAAAAAAAAAAAAGTTTCAAAAATGATGCTTAAGAGTCCTTCCTTAAGGCACAGAGGAGAAAAACAGGTTGGTTGCTGTAAGGAAGACACCTGGCCAAGAGCAGTGGCCCACCTTCGCCCCATGCCGCCGAGATGCAGCGCGGCATCCCTTCACACCCACCGTGGGGCTGCCTCTCGCCCGCCCCGCTCCTCTCGCCGAACGCGTGGCAGCCCTGCCTGTTGTTTTGATAGGTGTGAATGGAGCGGCTGCCCCTCGTGAGCTATATCTGCCTGTTCCAAATCTGTACCGCCGGAGAAACAGGTTGCGCAGCGTGGCCTGCTGATCCGCGCCTGCCTGGCCAGTAGCTTGGACATAAGGAGCACTGCTGTCGCCGTCTTCCGAAGTTTCAAGCCGAGGCAGAGGGTGATAAATGCGGTGGGTTGCTTTCAGTGTATCAGTCAAACCGCCAGTTTGGGAGACCTTTCCCGATAGGAGCCTTTGGATTTTAATTTCACATGTGCCAATCAGGTTGTCAAGCGCTTGGGTAGGACCACCACCATTTTGTCAACTGGAAGCGTGGCGTGAGTTTAAGGAGTGCTGAAATAACTGAAAGCCTGTTCCAGCTGGCCATTCCTAAATGGGAGAACATTGTTCTGCCTTCCCTGTTTTAACCCGTGCGTGTGCTAGGTATCTTCATCAGTGTCAAACAAATTTGTAGAACTGCTGATTAGTTAGTTGCCCAAAGAGCATAATATATGCATTATTAATTATAGAAGGTAAGTTTGGCTAATTGTCATTTCTATACAGTAGCACTGCACGACGATACATTTTAACAATCTATAAATAATTGATAATTTTTTTTCTTTCATCTTCATCCCTAGTTTGCATAAAACTAATGACTTGGTAAATGTTACTCACTTCAAAATATTCCACTGCTCCTATGAAAATTAAACTAACACTGTAACCTTAGCAAATAAGGAGATTTTTCTTCTTATTGTAGGTTAAAAAAAAAAAAAAAGGAGGGAATATAATGCTTCTTCATATCAAAAATCTGAGTCTGTGAAAGCCAACCAAAAATCATGCATAATCTAAAAAAAAAAAAAACCAAAAAAAACCAAAAAAAACCACAAGTGAGTAAAAAGGAAACCACTAAAATAAATAAATTTTACTTTTAAAGGATCAAAAAAAAATTCAGGAAAGTTGTGATTTTACTTTATTCTCTAAGTCTTTAGAACGGTCAGAAGCAGTATTTTTTAAGCTTTAAACAGGATAAGACTATGACACAGACACAAAAAGATAGATCAAGG
>VXBA01002417.1:1742717-1778736 GCA_013399895.1 Serilophus lunatus | reverse complement strand
CCCCCTTAGAAATCCAAGACAACACCACTCGCATCAAATCCATAAGGACCCTGGTAAAAAAGCTGCCTAGACCCAACTATGACACAATGAAAATCCTTTTTGAACATCTAAAGAAGTAAGTAGAACCATGGTACTGACAGATCGATAATTTTAAAAGGAATCTGTATGTGGTATCCTAATCCTATTGGAAATGTCATCCAAAATACCAAAGATAATGATGCTCTTTGGCAAAACTAAGCATGATTTATGGTATCTATGTATATCCTATTCCTGCGCAAGAAATCAGGATGCCTAAGCAAAAGCCCAAATTTTTCCTCTAGTAGAAAGCAGAACAGTTCTGCTTCCTTTGATGCATTCATACACACTGGGATGTTGCAGGTAGATTAAACTGGGCAAAGGCAACATGTTCCAGCATTGCATTCACTCAATTTGGTTTGACTTTCTCCAGCAACAGAATTCTGGGATGATCATGTTTTCACCTTTGAGATCCCTGTTGTTCAATCCCTAGTATTGATCTTGCACTATGCTGAGGCACATGGTAACAGAAATAACCTCACTCAAGAGAACCTATTACGAGCTCTCGTCACTCACGAGGAAGATTGTGACAGCACAGAACATCTAGGGAACACTGAAGAGAGATTTAGAGGTGCATCTTTGCTGACCTGTTGTTGCTGAGATACCACAGAGGCAGAAAAACGACCCTGTGAGGTTCCACCTTATCATTCCTCTGTGGTTTCTGCACTCACTGAGTTCCATTTGCAAGAGATGTCAACTCAGGATGTCATGTTCACCTTGGGATTTCTTCTCATGTTTCAAAGCATTAACAGTGGAAGTGTATGTGGACTATAAACTCTCTCAGGCACCAATCTTCAGCTGTTTTACTTGCAGAATTACCAGGCAGACCCCAAGACATAGGCACATGAGGGGCAGGATCTGTGATCGTGTTCCTCCCTTTGTGGCCACCCTGTTCTTGGAACTAGCCAGTGCCTTTTTCTAAAGTCACTTTTCAGCCAAACTACCCTTAAAATTGAAGGAACTAAGTAGGATTTTGGTCCCGTGGAGGCCCTGTGCACAGAGGAGCATTTCATCCCAGGGATGATATAATGACCCCACTATTGAGTAATAAAGACTCGAAATCAAAGACTATTCTGAGCCTAAAATGAATTATGCCTTTACACTGATCATTTCTGCTGCGTTATCTTGGCATATGCATGTAAGACATGTAGATCCTTTATCTTGTTTTGCAGCTTCTAGCTGAAATGGCAAAATGAAGTCCATGTAGTTGTGGGAATATTCTCTTTTCATTAACCATGGAAGGGTTTTACACAGTCCATAAAATGACTGAGTTTGGCCTTGCAGAAAAACAGTTTTCTATGTGTTCATCTGATGTGCTGTGTGCACACATTCTCTCCTTCAGCGGGTTATCTGGAGAAGGATGATAATTTATTACTGTCAATGGAAGAATAATAAGGGAAATTATTTCCTGGGAAGAACCTGAGTGCAAGAAGTGGGTACACGCTGTCAGCACAGATATGCCATATACAAAATTTACTGCACTCTATGTGGCATTGATCCTAACCTGAAAAAAAGTTTTGCTGCCTTGTCTTAGGGGAGAGATATCAGGTATATACAATAAGTCTTTGATCTCATAGTTAAATCACTTGATTGAGACTCAGGAGACGTGGGTTCAATTCTTGGCTTTGACCGGATGTTCTGGGTGACCTTGAGTAAATCATTTAATCTCCCTGTGCCTTGGCTCCTTGTTTACAAAATGATGATAATACTTCCTTTGTCTGCCTTGGCTTTTTAGAGCATAATCTATTTGGGACAGCAATTGTTTCCTGCTGTGGATGTGTGGAATAACTGGCAAAACTGGACCAACACTGGTGGTTTTTTGAAGAAAATGAAAGGAAAATAAAATCACTAAAATGCAGGCAATAAAATGCCAATAGTTCATAATGTAGAGGTATAAAGACACAACAGAGTGATGGAAGGCAGGAAGATGTGATATTGGAGCCATTTGGGGGTTTAACCACTAGGAAAGAAATTATCTAGTCTCCCTAAAGAAGGTCAGTCATCTTCTATGCCTCAAACACGTCCTCAGGAAAAGATAGAGCTATTCCATAAGCTTTGTTTCATTGATATGAAAGCAAAAGTACCCCAAACCAAACTAAACCAAACCACACCAAAAAAGAAAAGGTTCTCTTGAACTTGATACAAAAGACAAGGACCAGTCAGAATGGCCTCATGGCTCCATAAATGAGAATAAAGTAATATACTTACATTCTTAGTAAAGATATGATGCTTATATTATGTGAATATAGACAATGTGTGTTTGTTTGAATCAACCCAGGAAGCACAACTAGTTTGCAGAGGTTAAAAAATATAGAAATACATTATTTTTAGGGTTAATCTCCATAAGAGGGATGCCAATGTGCACAATGTGCCAACCTCACTACGGACTTGAACTACCCTCTTCGATTACAGGAGGCTATGAAGTTTCTGAACAGTTGGAAAAAATAATTACATTGGCTTGATTTGAGCCATATTCCTGCAATTTCTATGTTTACTGGCAGAGATGGCTGTTCTTGCCCGGTGTTGAACTGGGCTTAAGGAAGTTCTGACATGGAGAAGATGAAGGATTGCAGCTATGCTGCTTTCCCCTTTCTCCTACCCTTCTCTTACCCCCTTCTTTCTTGTCAGATGAACAGAAAAGGGCTATACAAACCTGGACAATGGAATTATGTAACCTTGTGACTTGCACAGTACAAGGGGGCACTTCCCAATGACACACAGGAGCTGAGCATGAGAACCCAACCTTCACCTAATCCTAAACCGTTCCATAGCAATCCAGTCTGCAGAAGCAGATCCAGATCAAGCAGAAATAACAGTGTGAAAGACACTTCAGAAAGGCCTTCCTTTAGAAACCCAGACAAAGCAACTGAGGAGAGAGTCTGTGAGAAAGGCCTGGCAGCAGGGATTAACACCCGTGCCATACATCTCTCTTAAACCAAGCTCTCTGAAGCTTCAAGAAGTCATAGTGCAGCATATGAAATCCACAAGACATGGATTAAAAGCAAAGCTTGGGGTTGCAGTACCTGTTCTTTTTTTTTCCCCAAAAAAATACAAAAAAATTAACTCACCAGTGTCCCCATTCATCTTTGCATGAAATCTATTCTACTTTTACTTAAAAGAGACAGAATATGGGGCTGAACAGACATATCACACAGCTGTTGTCACTCTAATTCCATAAGGAATTGTTTCATTAGGACTTAGACTTAAAACAATTGAGCAGAGCTACTATTAGGTTATTCATCCTTCCTCCTGAAGATAAGAAAATCAAATAAATACACTTTACACAGGAAAGAAACAACCAAAACCAACCTGAGTAGGGATTTTCCCAAATAAAGGGCTGGAGCAAACAACTTGTTCTACTCAAATATGTTTAGAGAATACTTGCTTGCTTTATATAGTCCATATATTGCTCTCTGTACATCCCTGGAAGGAGTGTCCTAGTTTCACAGGTCTCCAGTCTTGCCTGTTGCTTACCTACATGTGAATTTTACTCTCATAATGAACTAATCACAGGTATCAGATAAAACTGATATGCCTTTCAAGGTTCTAATTTTTCAGGCACACACAGGACGTGAAATGATGCAGAAACCTTATCTTAGCTTTCTGCACAAACGTGAACTGAGCACAAAAAATCCCTGTCTGATAAATCACTATTTATACTCAGTAATTTAATCACAGAACTACAATTCACGCAAGAAGAAGGAGCATTTTGCTCATTATAGTGTTTTCTGATTAGTACCTGACCTGTTTTCACTACGCACCTTGAGGTAGCTGTTACATACTCGCTGGAAGACAGAGGCGTGAGAAGTTTAAATGACTTAAAGACTCAGCATAAGCCATCAATACAATCTCAAAACCTGGAGGGGAGGGGTTATTTGCACAGAAGCCTCTCCAGTGACCACAAAAATTTCTTTTTTCTTCCTTATGCAAAATGCAGCAGGGGAAAAGAACACCCTGGCTGGGTCCTCTGCACCACACTCCGAGCTGGCGAGAGCGGACGCAGCTCTGCTCCAGAAGCTGTGTGCCTGCATTATACAGCGCTGTGCCTGAGCTAATAAGCTGTGCTTATTAATGTTAAATTAATGAATCTCAGCCTGCTCTGCTTATTAGGTTGAGCTCCGTGCCACCGCAAGGCAGCTCTGCGGCTCCCAGACCTGAGCTGTGTCACATCTGACCAGGCTGGAGCACAGGGCAGCCAAGCTCTAGTCTGGCTGTACCCATCCATGTAGACAGCCCTGCAAAAGGACAAAATCCTCTCTCCTCGCTCCTGATTTCCCTGCACAAAGGCAGGATAATATGTGTTATTTACAAAACTATAAAATGGATGTTGAAATAATTAAACAGGAAGACAGGGGCCAGGCTGACGCTCCCATCCCTCTCCCTTACGTGGAAAGCGCTGAACCCAGATGCCCAACTGTGGAAGATATTCTTCCAGCAGCAGCATCTGCCTCCTTGGCAGGCACTTCAGGCAAGTTGTCTGGGGAGCTCTGCAGTTGCCTCTTGGTTTATCACGTGGATCTGTTAATGTGCCCTATCTGGCTGCCTTGACCGGGCAGGAGCCGATTCCTTTTGATTCACCTTTGAATCTAAGAAACTCCATTTATTTTGCTCTACTTTTCCTGTACTGTACATAACACGGCTAGGCATTTTCAGATGTCATCTAGGCTTTCTGTTGTTTCAGATGGAGAATGATGATTTTCTTTCTGATTGTCTTTCCCCTACATCCAAATTCTTCATTCTTACTACTAATTGTCTGCATTGATTTAACTGGAAATATGCTCCTCATCAAGAGTAGAACTATTCATCTAAGACAAACCCACTGATAGTAGTATATTATCTAACAAAAGTCATAGGTATTCATGCTTTAGTTGTTTTGAAAAAAACCCATCCCTCATGTTCATAGGTCTGTGAACAGAGAAAAACAACCAATCTTGACAAATGGGGGGGAGGAACATTCCCCTCACCTCAAACCTCAGAACATGTGGCAGCTACATTCTGAAGAGCAAAGGCTTTTGCAAACCATATACAACTAAACAGACTTGTTTCTACCTATTAAAAACTAAAAAAAAAAAAAAAGAGAAGAAAAAGAGAAAAGCCATGCACAGACAGCAGCCCACAGTAGCCTGCACACCAGGACATGATGACAATGTGATGACAAGTCCAGCAGCAGTACCCAGAATTCTAAGGGAAAGTTAAAAAATAAAGTTCAAGTACATCATAGAGTAACGTTAAGCAGGGGATGTCTGCAAAGTTGTTTTTTTTCCTCTAAAGTTGGTGGAGGAAAGATGTAGCAAACATATGTGATTTTCACTTGCTAAACTGTGTGTCATATCAGCAGTTTGGGGCAGGCTCACATATTAAATGTAGGCTCAGGAGAACCCTTTTCCACAAAGTAGAACAGATTACACTAATAGGGCAAGTTGTTTATTAATATTATTGATATTATTAATAATAACTAAATAATAATAATAGGAGAAAGTTACTGAAAATTAAAAACAATCCCCAGAACAGAAGGACAGTACAAAAAATACTATTTGGGAAATCTCAATGACCCTGTGGAAGACCTACAATCCAAAGTGAGAGATGGGCACTTAAATTCTCCTTCAGGAAAAATGCCCAGGTTCAGGAATGTGCACAAGCCCTTAACTGAAAGATTATTCGTTGAAATTGTTTCCTGAATCAAGGCCTTTCTTTATAATTAGGCAATTCATGGACAGCTTTTGCTCTTCAGCCACAGGACAACAGCAGGGAGAAAAGTTTAGCCATACTTCTGCAAGCTTTGGGAGCAGCTACTGGAAATTTTAGGAGGAGAATCCTCCTCTTGCATCAGAACAGTAAGTAGGTGACAGACTAGGGACTTAAATAACTCAGGCCCCCCTGACTGGCATTTTAAGATTTACATGAAATTAATCCCCTTCTAACTTGTGAAGGGCAAAATTATATCAAGATTTTCTCTTGCATACATGTTTTTCTTAGTTTCATCTATAGAGGAGTTTTACAAAGGAGATGGAGCAATGCCAATGCTCATCCTGTTTAACCACAGCTTCCCAGGGCTCATTCGGGGGGAAGGAGAAGAATTAAACCCATTTTCTCACTGTTAAACACAAATTAGTCTACCAAACTCACCTCTTGTAAATTAGTGGACACAAGAAAATGTGCACCAGGCATAACTGTGCACAGGACAGGAGTCACAGTAGATTTTGGGTTAAAGGCAATAAAGAAATACAACTTTTCAGAAGTACCTTTATACATATTGATTTTATACACTTTAGGGTGGGGTGACTTGCTATGAAGGTTTTTGCAGTCATATCCAATCCTACTTTTTGTGGAACAAGAAAGTTAACCAAGTTTATCTCTTCACTAAAGAATACCTTACAGCCCAATGTTTTTAACAAGAATAATGATGAGTAATTAAAACCACATTTTCACCCCTGTTTCCATCTACTTCCTATTCCCACAAACGTATTTAAAAATATAAACCCTGATTTTCATAACAGTCAGGCAAATAATTGCACTTAGTACTTTTCAATGCTACCAAGTACTGCAGCGGTGTATCAGCAAATAACAGAATGATAAAAATAATTAACATAGTTTTAATTTAAATATTTATGACACAGTTGACTCCGTGGCTGCACGGCACCATTGTGCTGAGTGCAGTACACAAATCCTGACAGATAGGGCCCCTGTTTCCAAGAGCTCCTATTGTTCATCCCACATTACTCAATATCAAACAATCTCAAAAAGCTTTTCAAACATTAATTAAATCTCCCAACTTCCTTTTCAGGTCAGTAAGTTTTATTATCCTAGTTGTGTAGGCAAAGAAAGTGAGGAATAGAGAGAGTAAGGCACTTTCCCACCACAACACGGCCAACACTTCTCACTTCCACTCTTTGCTTGCTTCTCAATCCCCCACCCAAGCCCCCCATGCCTTTGAAGGCTCATCCATGTGCTGTGGGTGTACATGTGCATCTGGCCAGCACATCCTGGGGAGAGCTGGTTGCTGCTGAGGACTCTTCAGCTAATCAGGACCACGTGAGGATCCTGCTTCTGGTTTGCACTCGCGTAAAGCTTCAGCCAAATATCACCGTTGGAGTTAATTTATGTGATTTTGTAACCTCTCAATATTGCTTGGGGTTAGTGTTCTTTTCAGCTCAAATGTTTTTCTGTTTGTCAAAATTAAGAATGCTGAAATCATCACAAATGGCTTCCCCCCTCCCTTTTTCTTTTGCTATTTTGGGAAATTGGGCCCTAACACATTAATGTCCAGGACCAGGTCATCAAAGGGTAAATTCTAATGCAATTCATTTTTCTGATCAAAGATATGTGATTTTTCTCAGAATTAAGGCTGTAAAGTAAATAATAGGCTTGAAGTTTCTTAGATATTCATTGGAACCTAAGAAACAAAACAAACAAACAAAAATACTTTAATGCCAAGATGTCAGCGTTCTGTGCAAAATAATTAATATAACACAATAGGATCTATTCTACTATTGATTGAAAGGGAATTTATGCAGGTAGTTCATTAAGGCTAGTGGGAGTTTGGCATGTAAATCCCCCAGCACTTTGATGGAAAAAGAGCCCCTTATTTTTTTTTTTTATAAGCTATAAAATGCATGCTTTTCAGTGGTAAATATATAAAAAGAAAAAGCAAATACCTTAACAAATAGGGCCATAGATGGCCCTGCTCTGTGAGTGTTCTGGAATGACATTAGATCAAATCCTTTTTCACACATTGCAAAAGATGCAACAATCATTTCAATCACCATGTTGAGAGAATCAATACAATTTTTGCTTCCAGAGAATGGTGTTTTACATTCCAACATTTGCAGGTTATCACCTTCATACATCTCTTTTTGTGGTCAAGTACATGATTACTACTTCTGACAGAGTATTAGCCATTTTCTTATGACGATCTACAAATTCTTGTAAATAAGAACCAATCTTTTTAAAAAAAAAAAAAAAGAGAGAGAATAAATGAAGAGCAAATCTGTGGACTGGAATGCACCCTACTTGTAATGGGAACAAAAAGCTGGCAATGAAATATAAACCTAAATCACAGCAGAATGACCTACTTTAAGGCATTTGCCAAAGAGACAGTGTTTTAGACAGCTCCTCTGAAGTAGCGTCTTTATGTCTATGCCATCTGCAGATTTATTATTGTGCTTTAGGAAAAAAAAAAAAAAAGGAATAAAAAAGGGAAAGAAAAACCTACAGTATGCCTGAACAAAACTCGGCTTCATCTATAGAAAAGATTCCAGTACTGTGGGCACCACACCCACACCTACTGATGTGGTCCAAGTTTTTTCTTTAGAGGCACCTAATTAAGAAACCCTGACTCATTTACATGGATACGTTTGATCTAAATTACACTCCAAACCACACCAAATTAGGAGCATCTGTGAATGCGAAGTGTTTGTTCCCAGTGCCTGGTAGAACAGGGCCAGTTCTGGACGGCACATGTTCAAGTGACGAAAAATATTTCAGATGTAACATACTTCTGAGACCCACTTTTCCACTAATAATTCATAATGAGTTAAACCAGTATCTCTGCTTCAGCAATTATTTCAGGCTGTGAAGAAAATGTCATTTTACTTTTAAAAGGAAGCAGCCGGGGAGGTGGGGGGAGGGAGGAGTGGGGAAAGAAGGGGTGGACAACCACCTAGTTTGGTTGTTGTCCCTGATAAAAGGCATTAATACAACTATTAGCTGCAATTTAGATCTGTATAGTGCATGTATTATCAAATATACACTACTCTTAAAGCCCGGGCTAAAGGAAAGTAGCTGTGAATGGTTAGTTGCTGTTCACAGACAAGGCCTTCTGCCTTGATGTATGGTCTTCTATCATTGATCAGCTTTCCAGAGGGGACCAAGAGAAGAGCAGGGTCTCAGCCCAAAGAGGCAGTACCCTGCATGCTGGCTAACATGAAAAATTCAAGACCACCAGATTTGAGAGTGATGCTTCCCTTTCTAGGTTGCACTACTGGTGATTGATTATGCCTGTTCGCATCCCAGAAAACCACTCCATACAAAAATTCGTCCTGTGGCAATTAGAGAATTTTTATCCCACTTTCCCATTTCCCATTAAGAGTGAGCAGGAGAGCTGCAGAAACCACTGGTTGCTGCTTTGCTGCCTTACTGATAAACTAAAAATAAAAAATAGCCTTAGTCTCACTCTAATTTAAGCAGCCCAAGTACCGAGGAGCTCAAATTCGAATTCCGTGCTGGGTTTGCAATTCCCAGCCCACTGGGACAGTTTGGCACAACCTTCAGATTTGGCCCGTAGTGTTTGGCAGCCACCTTTCATTCTTCCCATCTTTTATACTTTGTGAATAGTCTAAGTTACATAATACCAGTGACAATTTGTTTATGGCAAGCACTGCAGTCACTTTTTTATGATTACATTCAAACTTTAAGCCACATTTTGACATCTAAGGATCATCTTGCATTCTCATGTACTACATACAATGGAGGTTTGTGTTCCAGTGGTGGGGAGGTGGGGGAAGGAACTTTATAAATAACATGACTCCTTTTGTCTGAAGAGATTTTAATACATTTTTCTGATCTACTGTTTTTGCAGTAGCTAGAATATAATTTGAATATATTAATATTTTCAGCAACTGTGCTGAGGGAGCCCCGATAATAACTTATGCATGGCTGTATAGATACACTTCAGAAAGAGGTAGTTTTCAGCCCTTATGTTGGTAATACTTAGAAACACACAATGAAAGAGCCTGTTCTTTCCTCCTCTTTGTTGTGGGTATGCATTGTGATGGTATGGAGCCAGCGTTCTTTCTGTTGTCTACACAGCCTGGATTCAATAAGCAGTTATATATGCATATTATGACAATGTGGTCAAGGAAACCAGATTTTTTTACTATACCTTCATGTGCCTGTACAGTATAAAATCTGGTATTTATTTTTCTTGTCCTCATTCAATATGTTAACAAAATCATAATTTGATACAGGTTATGTTCACTTTATAATTAAAATTATAGAGTTAGATGAAAATACAGCAAGATGTTGCTGAATGGAAAATATTTATCTTTTCGTACATTACGCATTATGGTGCAATGTAAAATCACAAATCTGTGAAGCAGCTCACTCCAGCCAACTTGCCTCCTCCCCTGGTCCACAAGGTATCCTCTAGGCCAAGGTTTTCTACACCCACTTCAGCCCTGACTTTAGAAAGCACTGCTACATCCTTTCCAGAGCTTTGCTGTGGTCTTCCAAAATAAGGCCTCTTGGCATGGAAACAAGCCAAGAAAAGGGAATTCAGGCAAGTTCTGCATTTTTTGCAGATCCCACCAATCCCTCTCCTGTCACTCTCCAAGCACCTTCATGGCAAAAGCACAAACTTTTCTCACCGTGTTCTCTGTGTCAGCACCAGATTCAGCCTCCCCAAAACACCTCAGGATAGCACTTCATCTGTCTGGAAACTGTTCCCACTCCCCAGATCATTGCTGTCCATATTGCCAAAGACAGGCCTTCACCAAACATTATCAGCAATCACCATACACTATGAGCATCCAGCATATGGGACAAGCCTATAGCATATGGAAGCTTTCCAGTAAGTAAAGTTTACTGGGAACATCAGTTTTTCTTGTTCAAACTCTCAGTCCAGAGACCATTTTCACAGAGCTGTGGCAGCAGTTGTAGCAGGCAACTTAATACCACCTCCTCAGACAAGGCAGATTGTTTCCACGTCTGGAAAACGGTCTCATAAAAGTGTCATCGGAAGAATGAGTTTTCATTCCTTCAGAACATCTACCCCATGGAAGTCATTGCAGATGGACTCAGAGATTTCTAACTCAGGGCAAATTTCAAATCTTGATGAGTACATTTTGCATTTCACCTGATCATTATGGTGAGGAACTGCTTAACCTTCCTGGCTTACACACTGACAGGTTTCCATTACTCTTTTTATTAAATTACTTTTATAGATCTTCACATCCTGAAACTACAATGTTTGCTTCCTAAAGAGGCACTTTCTCAGCTTGTAAATCCGTCTACAGCCATTCACTTTAGTTTAGACATTTTCTGCTGAGGGGGAAGATCCCTGCAGCACATGCAAAACGGTGTCCTGGAAGCTGCTTACTGAGGGAGCTGTCCCAAGTCTGATGAGTGTCCCTTGACATCGACGGCAAGATTATACCTGTTGTTCCCTAATCCTTCTATCTCTGTCAAATGTGATTTGAGTTTGAAGGTCTAAGAGACTCGTCTATGTTTTCTCAACAGTTTTTCTAACTGTGGATTTTGATCAGACAAGAGCAGATATTGGCAAATCTGGTCACTTGAAGCTTCAAAGATAAAAGAAACACAACTGCTGAGGGAGGTAGGGTTGCCTGTATAGAGAATAAAGACTTTATAAAGTATCTAAGGCCATTAGACCAGAGTCATCTGAGACCTGTGCATGTGTGAATGGGTATTAGACTTTGAAGGAAACAATGAGAAAATTCAAAGCTAGTTTAAAGCCAGGAAATATTGTAGAACTTGCAGTACTACAAAGGGTGATCCTTAGAAAGACACAATATATGGAAAATCCTCCACTCCAGGCAGTTTGTGCGTTTAGTGCAATGGACTATACACGTGCACAAAAAAATAAACATCAAGCTAAGGTGAGCAGACAAGACAGACAAAGTGTAAGTAGAAAAGACAATGCTGACATAGTAAATTCATTGCTTAAGGGCGAGTAAAATGTAAATAAGTTTAAAGAAATCAAAGACTCATAGCACATACTCGCTAGTGCATTTAAGAGCTACATTCATCCTACTCGTGTCGAGTATCAGGGTTGAAACAATCGTGGTGCTGGGAGGCATGTTAAAGCATCTTTCAAATCTGATACAAATGCCGTGTATATATATTGCAATCGTAGCTTGTGGAGAGTTCAGAACTGAACCTGGAAGAGTAGGAATCCTGGTTGAGGTCAGATCCCATAAAAAATCATCTCTGTTGGCTAGAACACTGCAAAAAGACTTTCATTTTAAACAAGATGGTGATAATGCAGGTTAAAAAATTTAGATTTGATATTGGGAACAATTAACAGGCCATTTTTTTTTTTTTTACTTCTTTAAAAAATACTTGAAAAGAAACAAATTATTACATAATTACAATGGTTGGACTTGACAATCTTAAAGATCTTCTCTAAACTAAGTGATTCTGTGATTCTATTTTACAGGAGCTCACAGAAATGAAAAACTTTGATGAGAGTTATTTCTCTGACTTTCATGGAATTCTTTGCCACATTCTCTGATTTGAACAACAAAAATTACAGATTGTTTCACAGAACTGAATAATTAATTCATGACTCTGAACTGAAACAATATGTTGCTTGTGAAACTAAGTTTTTCAAGAGCAGCTCTAGACTCACCAGCAAAGATGAATTTCTGAGCAAGTTGTCTACAGTTCAACATCCCTGGTTAAAATTCCAGCCAATTGTCCCTTCCGGGCTCTTTGTCAGAAAGTAAACCTGTCACATCCAGGGCTGAGTTATTTGCTGTCAGCTGGATTAGGGTAGTGCAAAAGGGCTATAATTGAAGGCTGCAAGAGGTTATAGATGGAACATAATCAAAAGCAGTAATTCCACGTAGTAAAAGTAGATATCATCCAGAATGAGAAAAGTTAAGCTTATATAAGGTGAAATTCTGACTCCATTCTGGCTTCTAGGATTTTTGTCAGTGACTTTCAGAGTAATCAAAATTTCACACAGTGCCCAGAGACATGCCACAAAGGGTGTGAAGAAGTGAAAGTTAAAATGACTGCTAACCTGGGGCTGCCAAAATATATTTTCTGAGCATGGACTGCTGTCTAACTCAGTGTTTTCCTGACACAGCAATGAAGGCAGCAATTCTAGGGACCAAGGGAATAAACCTGGGCTAGTGGAGTACATCTGGGATGTGCAACAACAACCCTGCTGTAAATACTGAAGTCCCCATTGTTCACCCCTCTGTGGGACTTGGGGAACTGGACCGCTTAAGCACAGTAGGGAAGAGTTTGGAGATGTTTTCAGAAAGCTGTAACAACTCTCAACACCAGTGACAGTACTGACAGCTTCCACCTGAGCCTGTCTTTAGAAAGACAGGTAGAGATTACTGGAAGAGAGAGCATAGAAGTAAGTAGCTGACAGATGCACTAATTTTACTGGGAGCAGGAGGATTAAATTATAATACAGGGTCTCATTGTCTTTCCATCTTTCTTACCAGTAAATCTGAACCAGAGAATGCAATCGATGTGCCTCTGGGAACAAGGCTCCATGGGGTCTCCTGTGTGCTTTCCATATTCTCTCTGTTTTGAGTGTGCTGCAAAAAGTGGCTTCTTTCACTGAGTTACAAACCAGCTGGGTTACCAGCAGAATTAGTGGCTCTGATTTTTGGCACATACTTTTTGTTTGTCCGTCATTAAGCACATCAAAACCTCAGTGTCCCCATCAGAAAACAATGCTGTTAATAACATTAATCCACCTTTATTAAGAGCCTTTAGCTCTGTGGAGGACTACCAGATATTATTAAGACAAAGACAAGAGGATAATAAGGAAAAGTGTTTTTTCCCTTGCTGACCTAGTTTCTAACCTCACTTTAAAATCTTCCCTTGATTTTAATTATGCCTAATCTAAAGCTAAGCTCACAAATCTAGCAAACTTAAGGATGGCTTTTAAGTGAATTTTCTCGCCTGTCAGAGTTTCTCAAGCTTTCTATGCTACAGTCAGAAGTTTATTTCCAGCCCAGATGCAAAGTTGAGGCAGCTCTCTGCCAGCACTGTGACTGTGCGACGCGTGAGCTCAGGCAGTACCTTGCTCAGCTCGAGCCTGTGTAGTACCACAGCATTCCTCACAGAACAATTGCAGTCCTTTTCTCATCAGCCATAGCCAGAGGCAGTAATAAGGGTGAAGGATATCTATCATGAAAAGTCCAGTGTCAATGTGTTCCCCCAATTTATTTACTGACCTTCAATGCAACAGCCATACTCCTGACCCTCATGAGATGAAGCCTAAGGGGAAATGGCACTGAGCACCAATTCCATATCCTGTTGTTCTGTGGTCTAAATTAAGTGCTAATTAATTACCACTGGCATCTTTGGCATTGCCTGTCAAATTGGATTTAGGATATCCTTTTGCTGCTTAAACAAATAGCCCTACATCTAAACCTAAAATCCCAAGTGTCAGCATTTTCTTTACTTTCAAATTTTTATTCTAAAATTCAGGGAGTATGTCCATGGATTTTGCAGGTAGAATTGAAATAAAAGAAACAGGAATTGATATTGTCAATTTTGATTAATAGTCCCTCATTAATAAACATCCTGTTATTCAGTTTCCACCTGCAGTTGCTGATGTTGCCTGGAATCAATTAACTCATATAATTTGATTTATTTTACAAAGACATTTTTGGATGTGCTGTGCTGATGATAAAGGTTCTGTATTTACAATTCGTGATTTAAGTGAGATTGTTACTAACTGCTTTTTACTTTCAATGTTACAAGGAAATGTAGCTTCAGGCATTCTTGAAAAAAAATATTTAAGCCATTTAAAAAGTTAAAAACTTATTTATTTAAAACTATCTATTGCCTTCTGAACCACACAGTCCACAAAAGGCATACAAATCCAAGACCTCTGATAAGCTGGTATTTACAATAAGATAGTTGCTCTGGAGGAAAAAAAAATCAGAAATAATTTAAAAAAAATTAAAAAAATCAAGCAGAGTAAAAATTACGCCACCAGCCAAAAATACATTTAAGGCCTCTATGTAGTTTATCTCTGTCTGAACATATATTATTCTATGTAGTCTCACACTACTTTTATCATTCTACTATCCAAACATCTCTAAGAAGTACATTAGCATCTGCCCAACATCTGTCATGGGTGGTTTTGTTCTCCCTCATCTCCTCCCCAAAAGCTCCTGCTTGCAGTGCTAGTGTGGCTTTTGAAGAGTGGTTCACTGGTGTTTGAGACGAATATACTGCTCCAGGCAGAAATTAATGCCTTGTGCATGGAGTCACAGCCAGAGGAGTCCAGGATGCTGCTTAAGGAAGTTCATGGCCTTCAGCTGACTCCTACCAAAAGGCTGTGCCCAAACAGCAAAACTCCAGGCACAACAGCAACACAGATTAGCCAGATCTCTTAAGAACACCAGTCAGAGCCACAAAATGAACTAGTTTGCGTTCACACACAAAATTTACAACCCAAGCCAAACTGGGAGGACCAAATGCTGTCAGTAAACAGAAGAACTTAGCAGGGCACCCAGCTGGGTCTATTTTCCAAAAGGAAGACCTAAAATTTTTGTAATAAGGAAGATTTTGTGGAAAGATTTCGAATTCATCCCTTTGACACAGTATGGTTTGGGGGAGTAGTGGGACCTGAGTCTTTGCCCACATCAGGGTCTTCAGTGGAAGACAACATGGAGATGAGCTCCTGCCCTTGCTGTCCGTGCACCAGCATGCACCCTCTGCATTAGCAGCTTCTCTGACACAGGAGGCTTCTAGGAAAACAAATAATCCCAAGGTTAAAGTACAGATATGCTGTTACACTTCTCACAGCTCCTCAGTGGAGCAGGAGCACCTTCCCTTGTGCAGAACAGGCAGGACTTCTCCAAAGCACATTCCTGAATGAAAGCCCTGTAGAGGCTGGAGTATCTTTAAATAACTAAATGTGTTTTTACATTCTGGCCCCAGCTACACAGAAGATGAAGACTTTCTCTACAAGACAGGCACTGTGTGAAGTGTGTGCAAAGGCAAGAGCACATGTGCCCTTCTGCAGGGACACCACACAGATAGCAAAGTTCACCCAATGTGAGAAGATTTATTTTTAACTGTTCTCTTATTAAACAAGGCTAATCCAGAATAAATGCCTTTCTTCAGCTTTTCAGAGTCTATTCAGCCAACTGTGAAGCAATGTTCAGAGTTAGTTTAGTTATTATTTTCGTTTAGGGCTACACTCCAAGGCAGTTCATCCAGGGAAGGGCTCATGCTGTGAGATATGCAAGGGATCCCCTAAGGAAGTCCATTCTCCACCAGGTCCCTGTCAGCTGTCCAGGTACTATATATAGCCATCCAATGGTCAGATTTAAAGGCTAGTCTGAAGAAGAGAGCATCAAGTGCTAGATTTTGTATCCCTGAGCAATTGAAGAGAAGGGATTTTTCCCAAAGAGCTGTAACATGAACCCACAGCTGCAGAGCACAGGAAGCCTATGCAGTTTCTGTAGGCTAGGAGCCATCGAGCCTATTTTCAGCAAAAGCAAGCTCTTAAGTATGTCTGAACTATGTCTGACCTCCCTTGTAACATATCATACACCATGACCTGGCTTCTCTATTTCCAGTCTAACTATTGTTTTGAATTCAACCTAGGGAACAAACAGGGATTTAAAGGACCTTCATGTTTTACACAGGCAAGTACAAATGGTTTAAAACTGCATTAGTCCACTGTGATCCCTGAAATGTGTTCACTTGTTGCAGAGGAAACCACATGGCACATTTTGAAAAGGACAGACATTTTAGTGTTCTGGAGCTCCTTTATAAGCACAAACCTCAGGTCACAGTTACATACCCACTGAGCTCCCCCCCTCCCAAGACAGAATACAGATCTTACAAACAAGCCAAGGATTCAACCGATGATTGCATTTGCTGGGCTTCATCAGCTGGTGAACACCACAGTAATGCAACTGAGCAAATCACCCATAAAGCCAAGACATAAATAGTAATGAGGTTTAGTTTGCATTCATAAAATATCAGGAATCTGAATTTAATACTAATTTTTAAATTTATCTATGAGCAGTGCAAGGAATTGAATACTTTACAGAAATAGAGTTTCTGGTATCAGGGTCTCACTTACTACCAACTACTTCCATAAGTTTCCCATGGTGGAGTTAAGTAGGGGTTAGTAGGCCCTGCACTCTTCCTCCTCAATGAGTGTATTTTACTTCCTCTCCTAAGCTGGTATATCCAGCTGGATATGGACATCTCTGATAGGTTTTGCCCTGTTATAAGACCTCTATTGTTGTTTGTATTTTAAGAGGACGCTCAAAGTTGTAGTTCACTTGTCTTTTCAGCAACAGAATCCACTCTAACTCTTCCCAACAAACAACTACTCTGGCTTAGCTGAAAAAAATTACAACAGAAAATGACTTTGCGGTGATATGTCATATCTCAGGACAGGGTGTAACAGACCTTAAATGGAAAGGAAATATGTTAAGAAGAAACCTGATAGATTATCTGTGCATCATGCTTACTCGTGCTTCCTTCCTAACACTGAAAAACCCATCTGCAAAAGCCCTGCCAAAATGTGCTTATACACACACAGACATTATCACTTGCTAGGACGGTACGTTTTATTATCAGGTTATTTTCCACTACATTTGGCACAGTTAAGGTAAGTATATTAACTTTACTTCCAAATAAAGAAAACAAAGTTGTACTGAGTGTCTCAGCCATTGTCAATGAGTTAAAAACTGACAGGAGGTCCAAGTAATCAACCCTGTCTATGGCGCTGAGCTTTCCCCTGGGACACCTCCTCTGATCACACAATGTATCTGACGGGCATGGATGTAGAATTGCTTTCAATAAAGATTTTATTTCAAGCTTGGATGATTCCTTCCCAAATGTCTTGTCACTAAAGCAAAGTATGTAATACCTGTTATTTTTTAACTCCTCTGAACCAGCATTTGGGAAGGAGAGGAGCGTAAATTGTTGAGCTGGAAACCGTTCATCATAAGAGACAAATTTTAACACGTTCAAATTGATTGGGAGCTCTGCAATAGCAAAAGTCAGAAAGCTGATGCATAAAAACTGGCCTGTAACAGTGCAGTGAAAAGGCCTGTTAGCAGAATTATTGTTGGGGAGAGCTAAAAGCAGCTGAGCCCTTCCCAGGGCCAAGTCCTTAAGCTAAAACATTACATTTGCATATGCCTGAGTATAGATAGGAAACAGATATTGGCTAATTTGAGGATAATTATTGGCAAAGTGAATCAATGGGGATGCACAGACTTTGACCTATTAAGGCAGTTCATAGAAACTTACATATCAAATCATTCCAGTCATCCATTGGGATGAGCAGCTCTGACCATGACACTGTTCATTAGCACAGTTCATCAGAGGTACAAAACCTGCCCACATGGGCTGTCCTAGAATACTTCCTTTCAGAGAGGAGTTGGTTCCTAATTTTATAAGGTTAGTTGCTACACCAAAGAATAGATGCCACAAATACATTATTATTTTTTTACTTTCTGGTGAGTGTTCTTTATTCCCACTTATCTTTAATCTCTCTTGGCTTCCATTCAGGTCTTGATTTCTGTCTCTCCCCTAGTGAACTCAAGTATTGTGCATAATGCTGGTGGTCAGGATTCTGATAAGATCAAACCCTACTTTTACCCCTCAGTCATCCACTGGATTCAGAGGAAGGCATTTCCTACACCTGCCATTCTAGTCCATAGTATTATAGCGAGTGACCAGTTATTACTCTTCTGATCTCTCATTTTGTAATGTGTTGTCCTTTAGTTGTGTCCTTTCATGAAGAGTAGTGGGATTGTCTTACTGAAAAGTTACTCTTAAATATAACATAAACCAGTGGAAGAGCATTAGGCATGGCTAAAAAACACTTCTGCCAAGGGTAGAAATGCCCCTGACATTGATGAAAATTAAATCCTCATAGGCTGTAAAAGGATAAGAAAACAAAATTGAGCAGTTCTCAATGCAGCTGGCAGAGGACACTCTGCTCTCCAATACTCTCCAGACTGCAATAAAACAGTGCCCTTTCCAATGGGAATTTCCTCCCTGAGTACACTGACTTCTCCAATCTTTTATGTACAGTAGTTACGTAGCAGTTACTATGGAGCAAAAATGGATGAAGAATATTTCCTAACACCTAGTGTATTTGAAGTAATAATCCAGTGTGCTTTACAAATGTCAAAATTAATAATGATTCTATTTAGAGAATTTTAAAAGTGTAGGTTTAATGGAACCAGAGAGCCAACTCACCATACAATGACCCTCTTAGCAGTAGAGTTGCCCTGCTCTCCAACACACACTTTCCAGTTTGCAGTTGCCTTGGCAACAACCAAAGCATCAATTCCAAGTATTTTTTCTTATATATCTGCCATTGACACTATTGCCCTCCTATCAGACACTTATGCTGTTTCAATACATCATTAATTTCATTACTACTAATAATGAAAACTGTATTTTCTGCATATGTCCTGACTTGTGATTTTTAGGGATTGAAGCCATTCTTGAAGCTCATTTATTTTGCTGAAAAAAATAATCTTGTACAGCATAACGCCCAACAATTTCTTGATATGGTTCCAACATCTGTGGCACTGGATTATAGATTGTTTCTAAAATAATCTTAAATTGATGGATCATTGCTCCTTTCATTTGGGCTTGACAAAAAGTACCTCTGGCATTTCCTTTCACTTTTTATGTTGAAAATGGTGTATCATTCCTTCTGCTCTTTTTCTTGCCAAAAAAGGAATTCTTGCCCATTTTTTCAGAATTTTCTCTTTTAACAACTCAATTTCATCTAGCAGTTATAGTAATAGCTTTAAGTGTGCATTTTTGATTTGGATTTGCTTTGACTTCTTTTGTGGACAGATGAGACAAGATGTTGGTTATAGAATTTCATCAGTGAATGTTTGTAACTCAAAAAGACATAAGACCCCAAACTTATTTTGTTCAGGATGGATTGAATTCCTTCCTTCTTTCCCTCCAGTAGCTGCATTTTACCATGGATTATTTAACTTTGTGGAATTTCCACGTTTCCAACTTTGCTTAGTTTATGAGGTACTGCAGGAACATGTCAAGACTTTTCAAGAGATTTTTCACAATACAATAATTTGTTAAGATATAGGGATCTCAAATTTATGCAAATATGCTTAGTGCCACTTTACATACTGATGAGCCAAAACAGATAACTGGTTTCTCTCCATCACCATGCATATCCTCCATTGCTTCAAGCCATACCTTCCACCTCTGGCTGCTGTAAAATTTTGGCAATGCCTGGACTTTTCCAGGACTTCAGGCAAAGGATGGAATCTCCAGGAAAAAACAAGGAAAATTTTTCTCCTTCAGAAAGATAGCAAACAGGGATGATGTTGTCCGTGAATCTTTCATTTTCTGTGTCCACCTGAGGAACAAAGGATCTCAAATCTTGCTTCACAATTTACAAAGGACATCAGTCCCCTCCTGTCCCTTCAGTAAGCTGAACTGTTCTACTGCCTTCCTTCACCCTGACTCTGCTCATGCATGATCCACTGCCTCCTTGTCTCTGCAAGATGCTTCTCCTCCAGCTCCATCAATGCTGTCCATCATAAAAACCCGCTCATTGAAAAGGCACAGCTGGTGCTAAACTGATGATCTCTAAAGTTACACAAGACACAACTGCTGAATTATTTTCCCCCCGGTGAACATGCATTTCTACTCATACTGATGTCACCACCAAATACTTTATGAGGTTTCCAATTTTTACCATATAAAAGGCTCAATAGAAATCAAGTATTTCTCACTGAGACGTCCCATGTTTGACGTACATTTCTGCATAAGTGGCATTAAGCAAAACAGCCTCATCACCTCTGTAACATATTTAATTGTGATAAAGATGTGTGACATTCATCAGAAGCCCACACAGTCATTTGGCAACAAAACTACTAACTTCTAGGACTTTCTGAACTCCTAAGAGAAGAGATTGTATATCAGTATTACCACTGAGGAAAGATAATTAATTTTTTAAAAATTTAATGAAGATACTATATTTTAAGAAACTAATAGTTACGCCAGTCTGATTAGTGCCATATGGAGAGTGTTTTGTGCAATGGACACCACAGTTACTAGCATGAGGCAGAACTAAGTAATTCTTCCTATTTATATATGGGAAAAAAACACGAGTGTTGATGCTCAAGGAATGTGGTGAACGACAAGATTGGCACAAATCCACAAGACGATGATTTTCGCTCTGTGGCACACTCACTAACATGAAAAAAATAAGTTTTTTAAGTGCCTGAAGCCATTACGTGTCATGAAGTTTCTTTCTCATCTAGCATAGCTTGAAGTAAATTCAGCAACAGGTACAGGAAAACAGAGAGAGCTGTGATGGCTTTTAAATTGCTGTCTGGATTTTAAAAAGGTAAATGAGGGACAATGGAAGAGCAGAACTTGGCTTCAACAATCCACTTGGAATATTTAAGTTGAAACTCGCAGGTTATGGAAACATCTATAAATTCAAACATCTACATATTAAAGTTACAGTTAGTTCACATTCCTTGGAAGAGCTGTGCAAATTATTTATAAAATATGTATCTTCATTTACTAGTCTTTCCAACCTAGGATACATTATATATTCTGCAGGGTTGAGGGAAATGGATTTCTACTTAATTTGTACTCACCGCTCCAGAGATTTATGTGAAACTGCCTACCCAAACTCCATCCCTTAAACCTACACCGTTCTTAGACTTCTCCGTCCTTAATGCCATTTCCACAGGAATATAAAGTCTTAATACAGGCAAAAGACCAACTTTTACTAATAATAGTCCTTCTCTTGTTATTTTGTAAGTAGTAAAGATATCAAAGGTTATAATTCTTACCATTATTTTCTAAGTCATCTCATTAAGGTATGTGGTCTCTGTGTCTCTCAAGAAACTTTGTGTCAGGATAAGGCATGCAAAAGTCTTTAGTCACATAAATTTCACAATCCATTTCAAACCATACTCACTTTATTGGATTTAAATTAGCAAAAGGAATGTGTTTCATATGAGGACTATTTTAAGGGGAATTTTTTTTGTTGTTTTCACAACTCATTCAGTGCTGGAGACCATGTTAAGGGAAGCAGGGAATCTTCTTCCTGGCACCAGGAAGAAATTCTCCTTTCCTTGTTTTTTCCATTGGCAGAAGTTTCTCTTTCCTCTCCATTTTCTTTCTTTTTTATAAGTTAACCAAACAAACATCGCTGTTAGGAAAATCAGTTTAAAAAGTGCCTCTATGTATTTCAAGAGCAACAGTGACTCCTTTGACACCCTTCTTTTTTAACCAATTCTTTCCTTTCGTCAACAGGATAGCAGCCAAGGAATCCGTGAATCTAATGTCAACACAAAGCTTGGGAATTGTGTTTGGACCAACGCTCCTTAGACCTGAAAAGGAGACAGGGAACATGGCAGTCCACATGCTGTACCAAAATCAGATAGTTGAACTTATGTTGAGTGAGTACAGCAAGATCTTCGGCTCGGAGGAAGACTGACAGACAGGGCCTGTTATTGAAAATGTTCACATCTGTCTTGATGTCTAATATTTTTACATTTCTGTAAACATATTTCTGAAATATTTCTTTTTCTTTCAAGTGACAGATGCCTCATTTTGTGCAAACTTAATGATGATTTTGTGTCTAATTTTCAAACATTGGAATAAAAAATATTGTCAACATTTGCCTATATGTATTCTGCATTAACCCTTTGAGAGTTTCATTATGCTAGCACTCCAAGTGTCAGTTTTTCTGCAAGCTGAGCATACAGCATATGGCCCAAGACCATAGAAAATGCTGTTTACCAACATATGCAATGGCACGGAAAGACAAATAATAATTGAGGAGGTTTGTGGAAAACAGATTAAAATATGTATATCAAAAACAATGAATTAAAGCACTGGTACCAGATCATTCATCGTTAATACAAGTATAATTTACCTTTCTCTTTGATATATGTTGAAAATTAAAGACATGATGAATAATCAATTTGTCTACCCCAAGAGTTGGGAAAAAAATTACATGTAATGCTTTTAAACAAATAAAATAAACAAACAGAAACAAAATGAGAATGTCACTATTTGCATAACAGTGCCTAAAAGAAATTAAAAATGGAATTGGAACTTTGGCATTTTTACTTAAACGCAGTACATGAAATGAAGACATTGCATGACTGCTCATTTTAATGTAACATCCATTTTGATTCTTCATCACACTGTACATCTGCCTGCTTTCCCCAGCTATCTCATGTTCTGTAGCATTTGTATTGTGCTCCTGAGGATGCTTTATTGGTGAACTACATTAAATTCATCTAGAAAGAACTTTAAAAAAAAGCCTTTTCATATGCCCTTAGGATTACTTGGCTAGACTTGAATCAATTTATGCATTTGATGGTTAGTTTCAGTTGTCATGGATAAACAAAAGGGTAACTGTCTAGAATATATCAAATATTGTTTCATTTTGAAATGTATGTTTCCAGCTATACACATCTCCTACCCTGTTTTGTAAAAGTATTCTGCTGATAAAATGTAGACTTATGTTTGACAGCTTTTTAATCAAGTTCAAAGAGAATAAATAAAACTAATCCAGTGTGGTAAAGAGTCTGTCTGGTTATCGATTTGTTCATAAAATGAAAAATAAACCATGTAAATAAGATGTGTGAAACACAGATCTAGAAGCAAATATTTAAAGCAATTAAAGACCCCAAAACATAGGATTAATGCATAGGTCTGCTGTGCATGAGAGATATGTCTTCAATTTCACCTCAGCAGATCCTGGATTGCATCAGTTTTTACTCATCATCATTGTGCAAAACACCATGTTATTCAGGAAAGGTCACTCCTCAGAATGGTCATTTATGGGAACAAACATCTAATGAGAACTGATTGTTAACTAAGACCAGGGTCCTAACCAGGTACTAACACAAGCAGAAAATAACACCGAGAAAACATAAAAATTGGCCCTGAGGTGTTTTCTGACTTCTCTCATGTCTGAAAAATCAAGCAAAACAGAAGGGTAGTGACCGGTAATTAAAACGAGAAACACAAAATCAAATAAATTCTTCCTCGTATCACAAATATTCAACACAATATATTCTGAACAAAATTATAATCTTTTGTAGAGCCTAAATTCACTTTATGTTCAAGAAAATATTTTTCATGTTAATGTCAAGACATGAGTACTTAAACAGTAATGCTTTTCAGCATCACTGTCTGTAGACTCTTTTAATAGTAACAAACCAGGCGCTGTTTATAGCCTGTGGAAATGACTGGAAGAAAGATAGTCAGAAGTTCAGTCTATTCCTTAATAAAGACCATTCACATTATGGCCCCACGGGTGCTCACAATCATGCTATTGAAGTAATTTCTGCTATTACTGGAAATGAAAAGTTCACTTGTTACTTGGAGCCTGTTGCGCTCAGAAGGAAAGATTCTTAATTAATTAATCTTCTTTTAAGCTTTCTTTGGAGCATGGAGACTCCTCTTGTCTTGTTTTTATAAGCAAGACAAGGCTTATGAAATGAATCCATATCTTTCTGAAGATCAACTGATTTGGTTCAAGGGGAAAAAAAAAAATCAAGGAAACTTTTGGACACAATTCTTCGGGTCTGAAGGGTTCCTTAAACGAATGCTGTACAAAAGTGCTGACTGCCCTAAGAAATGCTTTGTTAAAGAGCAGCCTGTACACGGGCAGCTAATTTGGGAGGACATGAGTGTCTCACACCAGAGGAGTGTATCCATCCAGGGCCTACAGCAGACATGTGTCCTTTCACTTCCAGACAACAGAAAGCAATGGTGACACCTTGCTACCAAGCTGCTTCCTTTGCTAAGAGACTGATCTTCTCCCTGCCTCCTTTAATATCTACGTCAATTTAATGGGAAAAATTACTGACTCAACATTAGTCAAAGAGCCAGCCCCACAGCAGAAACCAGAAGGACAGAAAATGGCAAGACTGAAAAAAAAAAAAAATTAAACTAAAACTAAATTTTCAAGCCTTAACTGCAGCAAAGTTTCTTTTGCCTCCTCTTAGGTAATTTGCTCTTTGTTAACTAAGCACAGAGGTCAAATAGACTCTTTTGTTGCTTGAAACACATATTTCTAAATCATAAAAATGTCCGAGTTTGGCCTTCATCGCCATGACCAATTCATTCAGCCTGTATTACCACCACATTGCTCCTCCAGTTATTACATATTAGAATATTCTCTATCACTGGGTAGAAGTTTTGCTTGAAGTTTGCTAAATATTTACCGTGTTGAAATTAGACTTGTAAAAGGCATATTTTTTTCAGGAGCTAGCATCAGTTTGATTGAGGACACAGATATTCTGAGCTAGGAGATATTAATGGTAAATGATCAGAAAAATGAAGGCTGAGAATGTGGCAGAGACAAGAATCCAAGCATGACAAGAATGTCCAAGAATTGCTGTGTTTATCTGCATTTTCTCCCTATGAAGAGTATTTTCTGCTCAAACTCATGTGAGAAGCACAAGCATGAAGCAACTTGGATTAAAGTTCAAACACCAGAAAGAGACCCCCAAATGGAACCAAAAAGGGCATTTCCAGCTAGAAAGGTTTCTCATGAACATAAAAGTAAAAAGTCAATTTACTGAATCCTATTGAATTCTGCAAGAAAAATTGTCAGTTTTTAACTGAAGAAACTCAACTGCAAAATAAAATTTCTGAACAAATGAGATAGAGTGACTTGCTGATCTACAGCTAAAAGAGCAGATATAAACTCCCCGAACAAATATTCATCCCTCTTCTTTTTTACTTATATGTACATGTATCTATATATTAAGAGCAACATACATTTTAACAGCTCTTTAATTTTCTGCCAGGACAGCCACTGTGGAGGTAACATTCAGCCTGGTTTTGTAAGCACCCCATGCTGCAACGGAGCCCAAGGCTGCCACTGAGCCCAAGGCACTCAAGAAGTTCAGCTAATCCATTTCCACATAGTATATAGACCATAAGTAGAGTTAGGGGGAAAGCTGGAAAGTTGGGACCAAAATCACCACTGTAATCAGGCAGTATATAGATTTTACATGGCTAATTCTCAGAAGAGGCTGAAAGTAGAGCCTCAGGGAATGCACACATTAGCACGGCACAGCAGGTTCCCCTGCACAGCATTCCCGATTGAGAAAGGAAACACGGAACACAGGGAAGCTCAGCATAATCAGAGGCTCGGGTCTCAACTAGAAGTCCTGGGTTGTTTTGTTGGGTTTTTTTGTAGGATGCATAAATGGAGCCCAGAGAAATTCTTATTTTGCAAAACATAGGAACCTTTCCTAGTGCCCATTTTGGATTTAAATCCCTGACTTTTCCCTAAGGACCAAGGGAGAAAGAAGTGGCTTGTGGAAGCCAGGCCATACCCAAAGCTTTCACTGGTCAAGCAATGCTTCAGGGTGCTCCTAAAACAGCAATTTCATCCCTGTGCCAATTCGCCATGCGTGATTACAGCAAATGAATGTCCTCTACCATTACTTACATACTCCATACTATTTTCACACTCAGCAGTTGCATATTTCCAAACATACCTGAAATACTATGCTCGTTTTTCCTTGAAGATCCTTATTGCAAAGATCTGGTTGCACATTAGAAAATACGAGCCCTCACTTCAGTTTATCACACAAAACATATGTTGCAGTTTAGAAACAAACTGCATTCAAAGTCAAGACATGAGATTTGGGGATGCAATACCACTGCACATCAATGCTGTGAGAAAATAAGGCACAGAGCCAGTTGTGCCAAAAGAGAGCATTCCATTTTAGTGCTCATTTATTCAGATCCATTCTTTATTTTTAGTTTTTGTTTTGTTTTGTTTTTTTAATAGTCATAGAATGGCTTGGGTCAGAAGGGACTTTAAAGCTCATCTCTTTCCACCCTCCTGCTATGAGCAGGGACACTCTCCCCGCCCCATCCAACCTAGCCTTGAACACTGTCAGGGTTGGAGAGTTCACAACTTGTGCCTTTGCCTCACCCTCCTCACAGAAACTTTAAATTCTACACTCTGAATTTGGGTATTTGGGTTTTTGCTGGCACTCAGCCCTACAACCCAAGGAAGCCTCAGGGGAAATAGAACAGGTAGAACATTTTCTTCCAAGCTCTTTACCATGGTGAAGTTTTCTGGCTTTCTGAAGATTACTCTTAAAACCCTCAGAAAAATTCCAAGGTGCTGGGAACCTGCCATCTTGCAGCAAAACAGCCTGTCCACACACCTCCAAAATGTCTGGGGCAACACCTTACACCTTCAGGAGAAGATGAGGACTTGGTTTAATAAGTTTAAGAGGGACAATAAAACACTGCAAGATCAGAATGCATGCTAATTAGTTACCCACAAAACACGCCCAGTTTAGAGCACATTCCTGATACTAAAATACAAACTCATAAATTTCACACAATTCTCCTCTCCTCTGCCTGTGTCAAAATACAATTTCTTTAATGAGCTCTTCTCCGTAAGTTTTTTCGCTGCATGTCTGGCAGAAAAAAGGAGCATCTTCCTACCAGTGATTTCTATATTGTCTCAAAGCTCAGAGAAGCAGCTTTCAAAAAATCTCTTCTTTCAAAGAAGCAGTTTACAACATTTTTGGTTATAATTTTGGGTAGGTGGAGGTGTGGCTTCTATGATGGAAAGTTAAAGTGACAGTACTGAAGGTGGCTTGACTAGTCCATTGCTCTGGCTCCAGACTATCCACTGAGTGAAAAAGGTACTTAAAGTCCAATGTTATGTCAAGATTTCCCATTGGAGATGTTTCTTTACAGCCCCAGGCAGCAAATGGTTTTAAGTAAGTGGCTGAACACCCTGTATACATTTCTATCTTTATGTAGTTTCTGTCACTTTTTATCCATTTTTAATCCTTCTAGGCTCTTTGTCTTAATGGTATCTGATGAATTTCCCAGGTTAATTATGCATCATGTAAGGAAATATTTTACTTGTATCACTTTTAAATTCATTAGCTTTTAGTACCATTGTATAGCACTCCACTTGCTCTTGATTTATGGGAAAGGCTAAATAGGATCATCTGACTGACCTCTCCTGGCAATTCACTCTCCTATATACCACTAACACATCACCTCTCATTTGTCTCTTAATCAATTTAACCTTCCCTCAATGGAAGATCTGCCACACCTCTTATAACTTGCTCTTTCACTGATGCTCTGTGTTTCTATTCTGCCCTTTAGAACAAAGCTCTAAGTATCCAAGGGGGAAGGATCCTTAATATTTTCATTATTGAACTCTTTACAGCTCTTAACAGAATCAAGGAGCTTGTTTGTATCTGATTTCTGCTCTGCACTGAAGAACTGAACTCTCATTAGTGCATGGACCAGGCTCACAAGGGAATTTGGGTAGTAAAATGCTATTTCTAGTCCATGCAGAGAACACACCACTGCTTCTGGTTTCTCCTCTGTGGATACCTCATCTTGCAGCTTTCCAGACTTCCACCAACAGCTTCAGCCACACAACCCTGGCAGTCAAGAGGAGGAGGGAAGGCAGGATGGGAAAAGATCGTTCAGCAGCAGGTCTGCTCCTGTGCCGAGACCCAAAGCACTGGGAGCAAGAAACCCAGGGAGGTTTCACCCTTCCCATAGAATTAATAATAATATGCTTATATGTATGACAGAAATGAAAACGGGGATATCCTATGCTCTGCATCCACCTCTAGCATTCCCAGAGTATACCCCCAGGAAAGCAAAATCATCTCTGAGTGTGCACTGTAGCTCTTTCTAATGGACATGGCTCTATAGGATTGATGGTTAGTGGCAATTTCCTGGATGTTGGGATGGGAAAAGTCAGTCTTTTAACACAAAATCCAACCCAAATTAAACTCCCTTTGCCACTTGGTAATAGCCAGAAAGTTCTACGTTGGGACAGATTTTTGGTTGTGTGTCTATTTAATCTGAGAAGAAAATAAGAGCTGTGGGGATCAGTTTAAAGTTATCTGGTACCTGCCTGAACCACCGTCACCTTAATTCCTGAACCCCTTGCAGTCTTTGTGTTTACCCACAGGACACCATCAGGGAATGCTTTTGCCTTTTAATATTGCAAAATTAAAATGAAGCCTGTGTTAGCTCAGGGGCATGGACATGGAATTTACTACAAGGTGGGCCAGGACCCTGGAAGGTTAATCAGCCCCCTCAAGAAAGCTACAGTCTGAGGCTGTGCCTCACACACTGATGGTGCAGCACATAGATTACACTGTACACATTGGTTTTCAGTTGAAGATCCACATTTTCACAGAATCACAGATTCCACACACCCCCTAGATCACACAGTGCTTCAGGAACACAGAGCTGATGATCACTTTCCTCCCCAAGACACTTGAGTTCAGAAAAAAAAAATAAAAATATTGGTTATTCCAGGTTTGTGGTGTGTTGTTGGTTGGAAAACAAATCAAATTTCCTTTTGTGCTTATGATGTGCTTCACATCAAATGTGAGAACTGAAAAATAAAGCAGCTACCTTAAACAAACACGCCCTGAGATGTAAAATACAAACACCTTCCTAAGACCTCTGGTACTATTCTTTTTCACGTTGTGTCTCTTTGAAGTGCAGATAGCCAAAAACATTGGCAGCGCTTTCCCTCTGATGCTGCAGTTTTTGAGAGTATTATGCATATTGCAGATGCGGTTTTCTTGCACTAGATTGAAAAAAAGAAATAATCTTATTAAAAATGTAAAAGGATTTCAGGGTTCTGTGCATACTCAGAGAAAAGAGAGATGTCAACAATAAACATGCCATCTGAACAATACGGAAGGACCTCTGTCCCATGGGCATAATAGATGTTTTATTAATAACTTGCTTTTATATATTTTTCTCATTTCCCAAAACAAAGGGAGGAGGGGGGAAAAAAGGAACGGGTTTGAAAATCAAAACATTTCCTTGACTGGACAATTCAATATCCTCCCCAAAACATGAGAAAATGAATAGAGACTTAATGCATATTCTGAGCCTGTGTTATTCTGCTCCAGGTGTTCTTCTACCATCAGGGCACCCCTAGCACAGGGGCAAAGACCCCCTGCTTCTCAAGAGTCCATCATGAAGTACATCAGCTCCAGCTGATAGATTAAAAGGGCGGGTCTTTTACATGGCTTTAGGCAGACTCAGCACAAGCACTGATGGAAAAGATCAAGAATTTCCAAGTTAATCATTGTCTGAGATTGCTGGACATGGTCTAAGAAAGAATGAGAGGGATGACAGGGACTACTTTTTTACCCATTCTGGAAGAAACAGAGCAGCTCTGCCACAGCAAACTAATATTTTTCTGCTTGAAGTCAGCCTTGTTCTGTCACACAGAAGTCTCAGCAGTGGATAAAGGAGAGAGATGTGTCTTTGCTCCTCTAGGTACCTTCAACCTGAGCATGCTGCTAGGGAAATATGTGATCTCGGTAGATACAAAGAAAGATGAGGGGTCCACCTCAGAAATAATGCCACTTATCCCTAAGATCATCAGCAGATGCTTGCTAGGAAAACATTGCTTTGGAACAAGGAATGAAGAGTGGTAAACCTAGAGATCCATGGCTGAAAGGACTGCAGGCTCTGCTCAGGCACTAAAAAACTCTTTAATTACTTCATATCCCAGTTTCTACACAGACATGCCTTAGATTTTACCCTGTGAAGGCCAAAACGTTTTTTAATCCTTTTCTTACCTGTACAGTTGAGGATTCATTCATAAAAGTACTGGAAAATCTGACCCCAAACATGCCCGAATGCAGAAGGAATCCATCACTTGTACATGGGGTTTTTCTGCCTTAATTCAAGTGCACTTTGCAAGGCTACAGGGGTCACAAGTTGTGCCTCTTCCCTTTCCTATGGACGCTCTCCTGTGAAAGCAATAGGATAACTTACTGGATAGAAAGGAAAAAGCTCTCTAATTAAGAAGCGAGCGTACATCTGTCTCAGGCCACTTGCCAAGCATAATGTGGTGAGGAGGCAAATCGTTCTGCTGTTAGAAACTGATCCTTTTGGACTCTCTGACTCCAGAAGTACCAGTGACAGACGTCTCACAGTCAGATCTTGGGGCTTTCTGTGCCCACCTAATGATGAAGAAGTCATGGGATTTGTTAAAAGTTCGTCTGACCATAAATGTACCGGAGGTCCCTGAGGTTTAGACAGCTCTGAACGCATCTCTGATTTACTTATTTAAATTTATAACATGCCTAGTTGTGGAAACACAGGTACATGTGCACAGTAACAGATGTGTCTGACAATTACCGCCAGGAGCCCATGGCCAGGTTGTGTTAAAACGAGCCCAGATGTGGCCAGTGTCACTGTGAAAATGGATAGACAGTTTGGCGGGGAAAAGCTGTATCACTTGGGAAATTTGGCACATTCCAGACTTTCTGATGCCCTCCAAAGTGACTGCGGTAATGGAAAGAAGTCTCCTGAAAACCTTAGACTGGAATTTGATGAAAAGGCTAGTCCTGTCCTTGAAGCTCGTACTTCACAGAAGGGCATCTCCTGCATGGACAACAGTGAGGAGATAATGTGTTACTATAGCCAGAATTCCACCTATTCCTAAGTTTATCTTTTCAATTTCACATCATATCCTTCTGAAGTTATTAATAATGGAAGAAATACAGATGGAGAAAGAGAGGGAGGTAGACAGACATCATGTGAACAAACAAGAACATCCTCAGTATCATCCTGCTAGCTCAGATGAAGCAGGCGAGCTCAGCGTCCACATTCTGAATGAGGATAATGGTTTTGGTTAGTGCATAATTTTGCAGTCACTGTGGTACTGATTTCCCTTCTACAGTCACTATTTAGCCAGTAAGGTCCTGAGGTGTCTTTTCCCATCCTTCTGGTCTTAGTAGCACATAGAAAAGCAGATACAGAGCTTATTATATCAGATGCCCTAACCCTAACCCTTTCTTTCTCTCCACTGCATCAACCAAATCTACAAATGCTTTAAGGGTTGCCTCATGTTAGGTTGGATATCTTGAAAGAATTCTTGACTGTGAGGGTGGTGAGGCCCTGGCACAGGCTGCCCAGTGAAGCTGTGGCTGCCACATCCCTGGAAGTGTCCAAGACCAAGTTGGACAGGGCTTGGAGCAAGCTGGGATAGCAGAAGGTGTTCCTGCCTATGGCAGGGGGTGGAACAAGATGGGGTCCAAGGTCCTTTCTAACCCAAACCATTCTATAATACCAGGATTCTGTGAAAAGTATGTGAAAGAGATCCAAGCCCACACAGGAACATCTTTGCTTAACATCCACCCCTTTGATGACTGTAACTTAATTACCGTGCATACTGTACTAGTGACAGTAAATATTAGTGCTGTGCTACAGAACAAATATCCCGTGATGAAAAATTCAAACGGTATCGAGCTTTTCATTAGTGCAGTAATGGCTTTCTCACACATTTAGCTCATTTTTAACTCGACCTGCTAGGGGAAGGAAATGACATACTTTCTGTTGAATAAGACAGCGCTGAGATTATATGAAGGTGCGTCTTTATGGGTAAAGAAACGTATGCCACATTAATCTATTTTTATGCCTTGCAGTACGTGCTGATGAGTCATTTGAATGCCAAGTTTCATTAGTAAATTGGGAGTGATATAGGCAGCTCTGTGCTAAAATAAAAATATATACCTCATTTAAGAATGCAAAAATTTCACTAGTGCTGCACAATGTCTTAGAACACTAAAGCAGGATCATAGGCTATAAGGATTAAATCTTGGAACCCTGTTTATAAAGGGAATTTTGTGTCCATAAAATGCACATTAGTAATACAATCTGCCCGACATTGTATTGTTCTATCATTTCTCTACGGATCATATTAGTCAGTGTCCTGTTAACACCCATTTTATCATACTGTCATAATATTATATTGAAATGAGATCTGGCACTTTTGGGGTCCTGTGCAAGATGAAAAAATGGGTCTCCAGCAGTCTTCCTCTTAGATATAATTGAAAAAGAGGCAGGCAAGAGGGCATGCTGTGATTCACGCTGCCGGAGAGTGATCCGGAATCGTTCAGATGATGAGTACATAGAGAATGCCGTGCACAGAAAGATGGCAATTTGCTATACTAATGTTTTGAAAATGAAAATTTCTAGCTGTTTTGCAGAGCAGCTTAGTAGGAAAGGCAGAAGAAAAAAAAACCTAATAATAAAATCTTTTATAGTTAAGTCAGATTATTTCTGTTGTTTTTAGAAAGGCTGCACTGCAAGAAATGTGTTTTCTGGAGAATGGTGTAAAACATAAATGAACATTGCTTTATTGACCAAAATAAGTATAAAACACAGGAAATGGAAGGAAAATAGCAAATGAGAAAAATTCACTCCTGTTCCCTGAAGAGGAGCTATACAGAGGGATCCAGGGGCACCTTTCAGGCTCCTTAAGCCAAATCTTGGATCCCCCCTGCGGCCATTTGGCTATAGGGATGGACTCCTGCATACACCCAGCACTTCCAGCCCATAAGCCTATATTTCTGCCATCAAGTCAAATTTCCAATAGCCAAACTACTTGACAAGCCCCAGCAGGAATGAAAACAATGCTTCTCATTCTTCACAAATAGATTATAACTAAAGATATCAATGTCCTATTCCTTTGGTGCTTCCACGGAGCTTTAATACTAACAGATAAATCAGACAAGCACTTCTAACCTTTATTTAGTATCTGCGCTGTCAGTGGTGGTGAACAGTCAGTATTAAAAAGTTTGTGGATTCCTTTTTTGTTGTCCTTTGTTTTGACTAGCTTTGTTGTTATCATAATTTAGTATTAAATGAAGGAAATTTAGTACTAAATTACATGCATTTCTTCAGGATTTTGTTGTTAAAGATTCCCGAGCTCATACAGCTGGCCTGTCCACAAGACAATGACCCAGTCATCTGACTCGAGTCCTCTTTCAGGAACTGAACCAATTTCCAGCAAAATCTAACCCTATCTTTGGACCCCACTTCATCAAGGATGCAGTCGGAGACTTGCAGAGAAAGAAGGGCCACAGCTCATGAGGAACACTTCCTCATAAATATATGAAAAAATCTGGTTTAGTGACCATTCTTTTCAGAAATCAAGGTGTACAGTAACTATTTCTGTATCTGCATGTTGGAGTAGGCAACACCAAAATCAGCATTGTTCAGCAGGCTTTAAAGATCCTTTAAAATACAGTACATCATCTTCCCTTTTTTGCCATCCATTTTACAAGTAAAGTTTTTCTCAGCTACACCTCACTATCCTCTGTGTTTGTGGGTCACATTTTTAAACCATCATTCATTGTTCTCCTAAATGTTTTTACCATAATCATTTCGATTTTTATAAGACTCCATACACTGAAACAGTCAAAGTGTGATCTTTCCAGCAGGAAGGAGAAGACTCCTTCACTTAGGAGGAACATATGTGCTTTGCAGGCCAATGAGTGACCCAGAAATAGACAGTTCCTGGGAAAACACTGTTAAGTGCCAAGATGGGCAACTACTACATGTGCATGTCCAGGTGAACAGGGAATCTTCAAGAAACTCTCATTGAGCTGAAATCGGGACCATTTTTATAGCTTTCAGTTTTGAGGTCACAGTCACCCGGACTGGAAACTCAAAAATGACTTCAAAAAGGCAAATGCTAACTAGATTTCACACTAGATTTCATTTTACTTGGCATTACAGAAAGAATGCAGGTATTAAATAGACTGTTTCCTGTATACAATAAGGTTAATTAGTAGCAAGGGATGGAAATCAGTGTAGACATAACTCTTTTAGACAGGTATCAAAAATAATCCCCTGATCCCCACAGACCCCAGCTGCACTGAAAGAAGAACAATATAAAAGATTCTTTAAAAGAAATTTTTCAAACATTCTCCAGGTGTCCCAGCTATATTTAAATAGGCCCATGGCCCCATGTGTACTCCAACCCTTTCTCCTCTACAGTTCCCTTGCTCCAAGTTAAATGAGCAGAGTACTTGCACAGAATTTTGAGGTGCAACATAAAGGATTTCTGTACAAAGAGACTGGGATTGCAAACCGAGACAGACAGGAGAACAAAAAGAAGAATATATTCTGGACTGAATGGGACTTCCCTAAGCTCCTTATCAATAAGGTTAATAAGGGTCCATGCAATTTACTGATCACTACGATGCAACAACTGGGCTAAAGCTATAAAGAAGCTACACAGATACCAGCTTTTCGTGCTTCTCATGGCCCATCACATTAAAGTCCCTTTACCCTTCCCCTGTCACCCCACTCAAGAGAATAAACTCCAGTCTGTATGATTGGCCCTGTTAAAATCCCTGGTCTGCTATTACGCTTCTACCTGCCCTAGTTAAGCAGATTAATAGTTATTTCCTCGAATTTGATCCTTCAGTCCCTTTGTAATTGAAGCAGTAATGCTCAGATATTTCTAAAAATGTATTTCTGAAAAATACATTTCCTTTTTTCTCCGGTTTAATTTTGTTATCCTCAATCATATGCATGATAGAAAAAAACCCCAAACTTCTATCTCCTTTATAAAATACATGTCATATCAAAAAGGTGACAAGAGGGGGAAAAGTAATTAGTGAGTTCACAGAGTTCAGTAGAAAAGTTAAAATAGAGTAACACATTACTTTTTATGTTAAGATTTCACAAGACAAATCTTGCCTGTGTTTTAATTGCATGTGACCCTGGCAGTCCCACTCTGAAATGAAGTGCCGTAAAATTAAAGATGACAGACGCTCAAAACAAGTCTTGTGATCTTGATTAAACTACAAAGACCACACTTTCTCTCTGCTGCAACTCAGATATGATGGGCTGTTTTATTTGGGGAATTGCTTCATTAATGCTTTCTTTGACTAGACATGTTTATTATAAAAAATACTGAATATGGTGATATCTTGCATAGCTAAATAAAGTCTAAAAGACAAGTAAAAAAATCAGGAATCTTTAAATAACCTCAAGACCTAACTGCTTCTTTTAAAGATCATGGGCAACAGTAAAAGGAGGTACCAAACATTCTTGCAGTGTACAGCACCTATTTTAAAAAGTAAAGGATTTTTTTTCACAATTATATCTGTAAGAATCAAATTGATTTTTCTGACAGTATTACCTGATGATTGTTTCAAGTCAAATTTCCACAGGCCAAAATAAATTGGGGGGGAGGGGGGGGGGGGTTGGGTGGGAAAGGAGAAAAAAACATGGAGAGGGAAAAAATCCAACCGCCTCTTCTTCAAACAAAATCATTGTTATTTTCAGAAGTGTAACTATAACTGACTGCAAATGGATATGTGCAGACCCTACATAAATTATGTATTTTCAAACCTGTGACTAAAGAACC
>VXBA01002417.1:1655217-1737717 GCA_013399895.1 Serilophus lunatus | reverse complement strand
CCATCCTGGTCCATGGCAGTACTGAAGTTCAAAGGAATTTGGAGCAGTTGCTTGCAAAATATAACCAAAAGCATCTGAAAAAGGGTCATATAACCCAAACCTGCAGCCTGAGGCTCCTCATTTCAAACAGGGAGTCATGCAGTCCTCCCCAAAACTGCAAAAAGGTTTGCCAATACAACATTATACATTGATTTTTGGGACCATGATGTACAGCAGATACCTTTGCATTAGTCAGCTGTGTCCTAATCCAGGCATCCCAATACTTCTGGAATTATATTCTCATGTACACACACCGTATCTCAGTATGGAAAACAAAATTGCTTACCGAGTGCAATAACAGTATTAAATTAGTCCATGACCAAATGTACTAGGAGAGGATAAGGAGATGCCCTTTATTATTTAAACTAAAAGCAACATGATTAATTTACCCTGGTGAGATTCAATGGCAGGGATAAAACAGGCAGTGAAGCACAGGGAAGGAGCAGAAGGGACAGACAGGGAGAAAAGCAAGTTTAGCACATAAAGATTCTCTTCCATATGTTTTTGTAGCCATAATAATGTTAATAATACCCCAAAGCCTGCTCTTTGTAACCTGGGAAGTGGATCACAGCCTGTTGACTGGGAGTTGAAGGTTACACAGTTCATTCAAAGTGTGTAACTCGGGTGTCAGTGAGAGCTCTGAGGTACTGGGGGAATAATTAAGTTTTCCTGTTAGCAGTATGTGCCCTCCTGAAAACTTCAGAACTCTTTACAGGTAAACAAAAGTGCTAACAAAGGCTGAATTAAAGGTTACATACATCCTAACTGCAAGATTTCGACAAATTACCACAAGAAAAGACAACAAAGAGAATATCAAACTTGAATAAATGAAGAAGTGGACACACATTCAGCCTGCTGCTGAATTAGGAGGCACCATGAAACCATGGAAAGCCATGGAAGAGGGAAGAAGCAGAGTCCTTCCAGCAATCCAGGTAAGCTCCAGAAATCAAATCAATACATTGCAATAACAAGAAGTTTGGATGTATTTTTAGTGTCAATAAAATTTACTATTCTGATGTTAACAGCTAAAACAAGCATTCAACAAATCTTAAATAAATTATACTGCCAATGTTAATGCAACCCACCAGAAAGGCCAATGCATTAAAAAATAGTAAAGGCATTGTAATTGGAGGGTCTCAAATCTCTTAATATTGGTGTTATCCAATAAAACACATCCATTGACCATAATATCTATTTTAAAAATTACTTCCTGCTTTCTTAAGAAATTAAACCAAAAGCAATAAACATTGTTTATGCAGTCCTGGGCAGTACTCTAGTTCTGCTTGTTGCATACTAAGAAGCAACAAAGTAGAGAGAGGACAAGGTAAAAAAAAAGAAGGAAAAAAAAAGAAATTATTTGCCAGCATATTATTTTCAAAGCATTCACTTCAAGGAAGGGTAAGAGTAATACAAGCTATGTTATTCATCCATCAGATATAAATACATGGATTGTAAAATACCCTCTTTCAGATCTGAAATCTAAGTAAAACAATATATTCTGCTACAATCCTCTCATTACCCTTTATATTTAGCCAAAGTATTCCCTGCCAAAGATAGATAGAAATATGAGAACAAATCCATCCTTCATCTACTCTAGAAAGAAATTCAGTCCCTATCTTAGAGTCACTCATTTACATATAAAGAGATTTACTAAAAAATAATGATATTTTCTAGTTTTGTCAATGCTAAAACTAAACAAATCAATTGAATTCAACTAGATTTAGCTCAAAAAAGATGTAAAGTGCATTTTTGACATTGTCCTATATACAAACAGACAAAATTTGATACTTCTCTCTTCTGGACCTACTTTATTGTGGAAATCCAAAGCAGCTGAGAGGGGTTTTGTGCATTTGGAGTCCTTCGGACATTTTGAGTGCATTTGTCCTTTCTAAAGTCCATCACAGGTATTCTGCACATTTCAAGCTGAGTACATGCTCATGCTTTGATAGGTTTTTGTACTAAAATCTAAGCAAGTAAACATAATGCCAAAGTATATATGAATATTTTTAATATTTTCAAATCCCTGCACCCAAAGGAAAAAAAGACCACAAACTACATTGATGTCTCGTACATGAACTGTGCAGAGGCTGGAATATTTGAATCAAGAAAGATCTCTTAGTCTGTTATGTGCTGATAGTACTGAACTAGTGATTGTTCATGAAAATCTCTGATGCCACAGTATTGACTCAGATCCATTCACAGAAAGATGTACCTGTAACATCTGGAGTTAGGTTGGAACCACTTGGCATTTTCTCATGAAAACTTGTAGCAAAGAATTTACTGTAAGTTCTGACTTTAAATGGTTTAATTTTCTCCCTGAAAATAATTCAGTCTTAGAAAAAAGAAGAACTATATCTGATTTCTTATGCTTCGGAGGTGGGACTGGCAATTTCACTGAAGCTGCAAATGAAGCTGAAATCTTGGAGTTATAAAGCTAAACAAAACAAAAAGAAAAATGTGTAAAATTCTGTGAAACAAATTATGTGAATTTTGCACAGCTGTACTGAGGGCATAACTGTAAATGAAAAGACTAAACTAATTAGATTATAAGCAGTTGATCTGCCTTATATTGTTTTATCATATGTAGTAGGTATAATATCTCCACATGAATGACTTGAAGCAAGTCATCAACATACTGTGTTCAAGAAAGCTGATCAGATTAGAAAGACCTTGTAAGCTATGCTTGAAGAAGATGAGATTGATGATAACTTCCTACTCACAGTTACACCAATAAAATTGCTTCATCTCTATTAAACTTCAGGTTTCTGGAGACAGTGTGTCCTGACAAGACCAAATTAAACGTAGGAGTTCATTAGTGCAAAGCAGACACCAAAGTGTCGAATGGCTGAACGTTATTTTGAATGGGTTTCCCAGTGTCTCTGTAGGAAATCCATCTAAAAAAAAAGTGGCTGCTTTCCAGTCATAGGATCAATGAACAATATTCAGGATGCTGGCTGAAAGCCAGATGTAAGACGTCACTGTAGCCCTTAAGTATAGCAAGCTTAATTTTAAGACTATGAATAGTCCCACTGAATTTTCCAGTCCTCATGTGCTTAAAGAGGAGTTTGTGGATAGGCACTTCTGCAGAGTAAGGCCAAGGAAGAAAAAGTTATTGGCGCATTTCTGAGTCTCACTGCAAACCATTTACACCACATGGAAAGGCTACACAGTGGGAAAGTTAAAAACCTCTGTCCCTAAGTGGGGGGTGCAGTCCATCAGCAAGGCTGTTTCCTGGAAATCCTCTAAGAAGGACCTCTCAGATTTTCACTCAAAATATGACATTACAGAGCTGGTTCAGGGAATAAACATCTCCCATCCTTGTGCAAAGTGCAGCCAATATGGAGGTTACGCAAGGTTTGCACAATTTGGGCAAGAGAAATCAAAATTCAACATTCGAGCAGTGTATCTCTCTCCTTCTACTTTCAGGTGGCACAGAAGGACACTTGATTTTTCTTTCTTCATTTTTACCAAAGGCAGATGAAAATGTCAGCAACCTGAGCACATCCTTACTTTGCAAAATTAGCAAAACACGTGAGGCTTCATTGCACAGAAAAATAACATGAGATGTTCTGGGAACATGCAGCAACGTGGGTGGCCATGAAGAAGAAAAAGCTTTGGAGTATTTATATAGCAAATAAATATTCACAGACACAGCTATTCCCACTTACTAAAGTTTTGAAAGACATTATTCTCCTACAAGACAGATAAGAGAGGAGGCGGGGGATGAAGGGAAACTATTATGGAATGAGGAATAAGGGCCAGAGCCACGACCACAAGATTGATGTGAGTACTACAGTAAGCAAAGACCAATTCACTGCTTAAGGGTGTCAAAATGCAGTCCTTGGAGAGGAGAGGAGGCTGAGAAATGAGAAAAGAAAAGGCAAGAGAAGGAATGTATAAAGAACTGCAAATATTAGGGAAATGAAGAAAAATAGAAGGAATCAAATGTCACTTGAAAGGGGTACGAGTGCAATTGCTTCTTTTCCTCAGCTAATCCACAAATTAATGAAACCAGAGCAAACATAAAAATAAACCATCATTCTACACATTCAAAGATGAATCTTATGGTGGTCTCCCAGGTTAGGGCCAGATAAGGGTGAGAGAAACAGCAGCACCATAGTGTGCAGCACAAGGACATCACAGGAATTCTAATTTTTAGGGGGAAAACCTTATAGGCTGCAGGATCCAAGGCAGGGCACTGATAAACTGCATTTTCACATTATTTCACTGAGCTACTCAAGTGCTGAAGTATCTGGGTGAACATTTAGGTTTTTGTTTCACAAACCATTCCAACATTCAAGTATGTTAAAGGAAAAAAAGGGTTGGATATTTGTCCTTAAAAAAACTTTATCATCCCAATTTTTATTCATTGACATTATATGCATATTTTTATTTTTTCTAAGCTCTGTTAAATTAACAAATACAGGGTTTCTCTGTGTTTTTCTCCTTACCCCAGGGGTTATCTCTGTTTCAGAGCTCTGTAGGCTGATGCAAAACTGCAGAGAGAAAACTCAGTTAACTTTTACACCGTGACATCCCTGTGTACTTTTAGAGTAACAGACCCTCATTCATATCAACACAATCCTATATTAATATCATCACAATCCTATAGGTTCCATTCTGCTAAATTTGACAGCACTTCTTCATAAGTAACTTTCCTTTTATTGACTTAGAAACACAGTTGGAGAATTTTTTGCAAGGTTGTGAACTAGTATGAGACATAGATTTTTGGGTTCTTTTTTTTCCTCCTCAAACTTCAGATGTTATGAGACCATAAAGCGTTTTATCATGTCTTAAGGGGGACTGTGTTGCTCTTTATAATTTGCTTCCAAACAGAAAATCTTGAGCCAGATCATTCCAAGTTTGTGATTTAAAAGAGACAAATGGGCAAATATTGAGCCTATCCCTAATTACCCTCTACATTTCTGACTATGCAAATTTAAATGTACTTGGAATTTTCTCTAAGTGATTTGACAAGTATAAATTGCCCTTGCCCTTAAAACTCTGAGCTTCCACAGACGATGCATCAACACTTGGTGTTAAAAGGCTGCATCTTTACTATTAACAATCAATACAAGTTTTCAATAGGAATACACTTAGCCAGCATTAATGCAATTACATTATGTTAAATAATATTAATACCAAAAGTATGTTCATTGCTGGCTCACACCAAAGTCAAAATGTTCCTCAAAACCTGTCTCTATCCTTTAAAAACCCACCTAGAAACAAAACACTGAAACATTCAAAAAAAAAAAAAAAAAAAAAAAAAAAAAAAAAATTAAGATTGGGCATTAGTTCTCAAATAAACTTCCTTGTCCCAGTTTGTTTATAGTCTGTGGAATTGTTGTTCTGTCATTCTTGTAAATTTACATCAGTTATGAATTGTTAGACTGTGTTCCAGAAATACAAATCTGATTTTTACATCTGCAGATGTAAGAAAGAGGTTGCCCACTCTCTGTAGAGAGACTCTCTGTGGTGACACATGGATGAAAACCTCTCACTTCCATGCACCTGTATCTAGATGTAGGGGATTAATCCCTCTTTAAAGCCCACCTGCCCACCCAGGGTTTGGGTTTTTTTTCCTAATTCATGCTGGAAATATCTTGTTGTTGGCTCCCCATGATCCCATTTCACAGAAATGAGCTGGTGAATTTTTGCTCACTCCCAAACACCAGGCAGGTGCAAGGCAGGGGCAGAGGCGTTTACACACACTCAAAATTATCTCTTATAAAAGTGACTTGATGCCAATTCCCAAATAAAATTTTAAGAAACTGGGGCCATGTTTTCCATTGCAATTATGTGCCAGTAAGGCACCAAGGTTGATTTTCAAATCACTCACTGCCAGGAAGCAAATAATGTAAATCCAAACAGTATGTTCTGAGTAAGGTCTAATAAGCTTTGCCCGGTATTGTGAACCATCCAAAAACCACATAAACTACATTAAAAGTGAGAATCACATTTACACTTACAGAATATTATATGTGCATTTACCCTTTCGAAATTCCTGCTAATTGTCTATGTACAATACTAAGTAATCTAAACACATGCTTTCGTATATGGCCCTTAATACTTCCAGACATAAGCTGGGAACCAAAAGGCTAGTATAAATGCAGAGTTTTACAGATATATTGCCTTTAATTTCCAAATGCATTTTTAACTAAAATGAATTAATTCCTGGTGACATGACTGATGACATTTTTCTTTTAAAAGAAAATATCATCAAAAATGAAGGCATGCAGAATGACAGCCCATGCTGTAAAAGCTTCTTATTCTCACCAGTATCTTCACTTATACTTTGTAATTCCATAGTCCATAGTCTTTCTCCTTACTAGAGAAATGCTTTTCCACTGTTAAAGGAAAATAAAATTAACATCTCATAGAGAACTTCCTAAAATTTGAACAGGCTTTTGAATGTGCCAAGAGTAGCAGCTGCTTTTGCCAGGAAGAAGATCTGGCAGGCATTTAGTCACAAGGTCACTGCTTATGGGGCTTACCCAAGAGATGTGATGGGAAGCAAGGAATGTTGGCATGGCATAAGGACAGGTTGTCCTTGATGAACTGGAAGGAGAAGGCTGTTTTGGCCACAGGCACTCAATAGCAGTTTCACTTTAGGGAGGATGAAACAATTTCTTTAGCTTTTGAATTCACATTCCCTGACTTTCAGGTTTGAATAGACTCAAAAATATCATATTCACCTATGCAGGAAGAACTCATGGAACCAAAAATCAGATACTGAGGCATCATGAAATGTAACTGGATATGGCTGTCCACACTCCATGGAGATTTAAATGTTTCCTGAACTAAGTGACCTAAAACTGTGTGGGCCCCTGTGAGTTCTGTAACCCTGGAATTTGCTGCTGGAGTTTTCAGGAGGATTATAAATTAGAAACTCCACTTCTTCTAAAAGCATTGAACTGCAGACCCTGCAAGTAGTCTAGATATGAAAAAAAAAAAAAAAGGTGTCTTTGTCATCTTGCAGAAAAGGGGTGGCCTGGCAGATTTTAGGGTGAAATGACATATTTATATTTCTTGATATTAACTCTGAAAGCTACAAACAATAAAGTGGATATCAACATTCTCAAATATTTATTTCCTGATTATATGACTGAAATGCTTCTCTGAATATTGATTTTTCCAACCACACATTGCTAAACACTCAACCAAGACAATGATACATCCCAGTTGCATCTTCAAATCCCAGTGGACTTAAGAACAAGGAGAGAGCTATCCTGCCATTCCAGCAGGCTTGTGGAGATACTTCTCATCACACCTCAGCTATCAGCTCTTGAGTTGTGATTTGACTGGTCCCCATGAGCCCTCTCCCTCTGCTACACTTCTGGATATAGCAGCACCATACAAGACCATGCACATGACATTAGGGAAGGAAGTTGAAGCCAAGGTCAGACATACTCTCCATTCCTAGTGCAAACCACCTGACCATCAACATCCTTGGATCCCCACAGCCCTGGCAACAGTGCATGAAATGCATTTCTAATGCAAAAACCTGATAAACTGGAAACTCAAAATAAGAGGAATCTATAAATTAATTGAATCTAAAAGTTAACAAGCCATAGGTAACAACTACATTACTCATTTCTGCAGTTACATCAATTAAACAAACCTCGAGTTTTGAAATTACCTGGGTCACTTACTGCCCGTTTTCCAGTTTCCTGGGTGACAATGGAGCTTAAAAAGGTTTATTGATGAATTTAGCTATCACTTAGTGTTATTCAGTGGTCTTTGCTAACTATGATGTAATTTGTTCTGACTGGTTTAAGGGTGGACAAAGCATCTGAAGACAAGGGCAAAGGAATAAAGGAGATTTGTGAAAAGGAGTGATAGGAAACTCAAAGCCCTCTGAAGTCAGTGGAAAGTCCTGTAATATTCACCCACCTTTTATTTATTGGGAGATTAAAAGCAAAAAAGCATTATGTAACTGTGAAACATTACTGGTATTCTGATACTTAGACAAATGCAGAGCAATAAAACACTATTATATGAAGTAGCTATCATGGGAGGATTGCTTAATGATCTGGTTATAAAATGCTTCCAGAGGTAGATGTTTCTTATCTGAAAACACCAAAACTAATTTAATCTTGTCTTTTTATCAAAATTCCTGTCCCACCTTTTTCTGTTCTGTTTCTTGTTTTACTTAGTGATATATGTCTTCCTCCCTATCTCTCAAAAGGTATTGCATGTAAAGGTCAATTCTCTTAACATAGCCTCTGCCTACTCTTCAGCTAATGCATTATAGCACATTATCAAGTTTCCAAACAATTGTTCACTTTTCATTAAAATGTGCTAGGTTTCTCTCCCTCTGCAGTATTGGAGAAAATGGTGTTGAGTTGTTGACTAGTAATATGAACAAGCAACTTCTGCCCTTAGAAGGGGCTGGAATTGATTCATCTTATTAAAAACAGACCTTGTGGAAGCTGGAATTTGTGCTACAAAGGTTAACGTAATGAATGCGCAGATAGCTGGTTTTCTAGCATTTCTATTTTCATGAGTCATTTTCAGCTTCTGATACATCATCTTAGATCACGTTATTTCACATTGATGTGATAGAAACTTAAAATGCTAAGTCAGGAAAACTAAATCATAGCTGAAAAAGACCCTTTTTCTCCACCATCTTTCTGCTATTATCTGCATTTTCCCTTTTTTTGTTTCTCCAAGACAAAAAGTAATGAAACGTTAGGGTAGAAACTTCATTTCAGTACAATGAATGGAGGCAACAAATATGAAAGAGAACAAAGCTTCAGGTTGGCAAAGCAAGTAATGATCAGGAGCTGAGATAAAGGAAGCTCAAGAAAATGAATTCCAGACATAACAGTTGAAAAAAGTTAGACACACTGATGACTACAAAACTGGTTTATGTAATATATATATTTTACATCCAAACCAAACAGCTCTTTGAACATTATTGAGGCTATTATTACTTTGAAATAAACATTAGAGAGCTTCAAAGCCAGGGCTACATAATACCCAGTACACATTTACATTTACATCAGAATTAGGATGCAGGTTTTCACAAGCTAATCCACCCCATTTAACACAACCACACACAACACTGTACCATGTTTTTACATGGATAAAAGCATCAGTGTGTTGTACAGTTGACAAGACAGTGATGGTGTTAAAAACTCTATCCAGAAGGGCTGGACCCTGCTGCAGAATGATGAGCTAGCCCAGGGCATGAGTGCTACTATGGCTGATTTTGAATAAGAAACTATTGCTCCACGATGTTTTCTATCTCCTGCTCCCTTTTCATCACGTTCTCAAAAACACCCACCAAAAGTCCCTTGAAATGCTCTGAAATTGGACCAGGAGGTACCTGTTGGTTTCCTAAATCCAATCTCCTGCCATCCCCTGTAATCCTCTAATCCCAATCAGAACTTTATCAAGCTCCACCTTGATGAATATCCTTTATTACTCAAATTCGAACGGAATTTCTGCTTTATCTTGAGCGCTTCCATGTTCTCATATCTGAGAACACCTTCCTGTAAGCAGCTGCAAAACCACTTCTCTGCTCAGCTCAGCTCAGCTCCAAAATCCCTCCTGTGATGATGCCTGAAAAAAACCTTGACAATGTCTTGGCTACTCATGTACTGAGACTGCTGTCTATCATGTTTATAAATATTGTCTCATTTCTCCTCATACCATCTCGTCAGCCTGTGCCATCTGTTGTCTCCTGTGACATGTGCTGAGCTCTTCACAGCAGCAACTGACTTCTGTGCTTGCACAGTGCCTCGTACCACCAGTGCTTACCCACTGCAGGGTCCCTCAAGGCCACAGTGATGCAGAAAATTAACAAAGTTAGTGAAGAATTCTCACTCTACCTTCTCACCTTCCTCTTTTGTAGGAGGAGACCATGGGCAAACCACATAGTGACCTACATGGGAAGGAACACGGCAGAAGGTAGAAGGAGGTTATGATGCCCCTCTGCTTGGGATGGTGAGGTCACTCTCTTATGTGCCACATACAGGCATAGAGAAATAAGAGGAGGTCCAGAAGAGGCGACTAAGGTCATCAGATGCCTGGAGAATGGGAACAAAAATAAGATCTTGAGGATGATGGGCCCGTTTCATACACGGAAGAGGACACTAGGGGAGAATCTAGTGGCAGCTGAAACCACTGTTCCCGAGGGTGATGGTACAAACTCTTCTCTGTAGGGAAAGCAAACAGAAAAAGGGGCACTGGCCTCAAGCTGTAACTTGGGAGGTTCAGATCAGACATTAGGAAATTCTGTAGCGTGAGGAGGGTGATGCAGTGTTGGAACAGCAGCCCAGAGATGCTGTGAAGTCCCCTTCCCAAAGCTCCTCTAAGCACTGCTAACCAGGATTTATAACATTTCTTAAGCAATAGACATTAAATTCATGTTTCATCCTGATAAAACATTAAATGCTTTAAATGCAACAATAGTCTTCAAATATGTGCAACTTTCCACAAAAAAATGCTAAACAACCTTTAAAATCTTGGAAATAAACTATTCTCCTAATTTCTCTCGATATATTTGCAACTTATCTCCAAATTGTAGATATCTAGACATTCGCATTAAAATACAGAGGATCATGTCTATTTTCTTGAGGTGGTATTAGAATATTTTGAGTTCTAAAAGAGCAAATAGAAGGAGAAACTCTCCATCTGCATTAGCCACAAGACTTTCCCCTCTCTGAAGCTGTCGACATAAATACATAGATCTCATAAGCATTTTATTTTGTGGTTTACACAAATAACAGCAACTTCATGAAACCACTGCTCATGGCACCTCCATGCAGATATACTGAATTAAAAAGCAAAAAGAAATTCTGGGCATTCAAAAACATTCCTTAGGTAGAGAGAAAAAAGAGGGGTTTTAATCTCATTGCTGTAATGCATTTTATATGCTGTTGATAGGTATTAATTGGAAATTGCAGTAGGAAAAGGGGCATTACAGCTGTTCTCTCATGAGATGAAAGTCTGGTCCCACTGAGTCCATGACAGCCCGTCAAGGCCCATATTTTAGGTGAGACTCTCAGAAGTGGATGACCTTTAGTGACAAAATTAATTCTTCCTTTAGTCCTTCACAGCATTCACCTGCTGAGTACATTTCAAGACCTTACCTGTTTCTCTCATTTTTTATGAGATCTGGATGCTTGACAAGTTGCCTTCCCCCAAATTTCACTCGATAAATAATCAGCCTGAAACTGCTTATAGCTGATGAGTTTGATCTCTTGTTGGGCAATTATAGGAATACATAGAAGTAAATATACAGAACAAACATATTATTGGACTAAAAGAAAAATATTGGTTGCACGAACACAATTGTTGTGACACATAGATCTCTAAGTCTTAAAAGGAGTGAGCTTTAACTTATACAGTAGGTCAAGGGTATCCATTAGCAGCATTACAAGTGCCCACAGTGGGTATCTCCCCTCTGCCTGCAAATGCTGCTGCAGTGGAGAAAATTTAGACAACCAAACGACAAAAGGTCATTTTCTCACAAGGCTGAACAATTTCTATAGCCAAATGGAAACCAGAATGTCTTGAACACACAGCTGTGTCACTCCAGACCTGGAGCAGGGTTTACTACCATAGCAATCCTGAGTTATGTGGTAAAGTTCTGAAAATCCCCCTTTTTCCCCTCTCTCTCTCTCTCTTTTTTTTTCTTTTTTTTTGTATAATGAGTGTTTAAAAGCTTAGCAAATAGAGTCCTAAAAATGTAATTGTAGCTTGGTAGCACTATTAAATATGTATACTGTGGTCTTTTTGACAATTGGTTTAATCCCTTTATAAAGTCTTCAGAAGTTCCATCACAGAAGCATGGATGCTGTTTTGATCTATTTATTACTCTTAAGTGCTCAGAGAACTGTCCCTATTTTCTAATTAACACTTTTAAAGATAAAAAGCTATGTATTAAATCAATCTGAATGATGGTTGTTTGTGAATCCCACAAGATAAGGCAATTTGCATGTTCACTTTGTACTTACAAACTAAATCTGCACATCTCCAAAGCAGCTCCTTATAATGTAAACCTTTTGTGAGTATTTGTAACTTAAAAGAAAGTTTGGCCTAGTACAGAGGCAGTGCCAATTATCTAAAGGACTTCTTTACTGAACATGATTAAGATACAAAATTATTAGGTTGTTATTTTACATTGTTTGCAGAGAAATTTGAGGAAACTACTTTAGGAACGTTAAGTGTTCTCCTGTTTTGCTTTCTTTCCTTCCTTTTTTTTTGTGCATGTAGTAACATGAGTGCATTCATGAACAGGCAACCAGTCCAAACAGCAGCTAGATTTCACATCACACTCAGGTTCAGCTTCTTTTGACATGAATTAAATCAGTGCTGAAACAAACTGTTCACCACCCTGAGTGAGCATTAAGCTGCAGCTTCAACTCCAAGTCTTTATAAACTGAATTTTAATGCAAATATTAAATTAGAACAGTGATTTATTCCTGAAATCCAGTTCTGATTATTTAGCACAGTAAACATATTTACAGAAACAGATACTTCACAGCAGTGAAATAGTCCCTGATCTCAGAAACTACTCCACCCTTGCTAAGAAAGAAATCAACAAAGCCATATCTCCAAACCTCTTTTGTGAAGATGCATATGATTATTTCCAGATGGCAAGAACATAACAAGTATACCTACGAGACACATTTTTTTTACCATACTTGCTCTTGAATATCTCATCAGAAATTATTCCTTTCAGGTTTTGCAATCTGCCTTCCACCACTGCCTTGGGTTTTACTATAACCACTGGTCCAAGCACAGACAATTCTTCATAGCTTTTAGCTTCAGCAGACCTAATCACGGATTAGGCATGGGATACCTCCTCCTCCTCATTTTTACAATTCCACATCTTCTTCCACTAGCAATTTAGGAAGTGGACAGTCACATCATAAAATACCTTTTATACATGTGGTCCATCTCCTTCTTATTAGTTTTCTCGTATTATTGACCACCATTGAAAGGTTTGCGTTTTTTCTAAAATATTATTATTTTCTCCTCACAAATCAACCTGATCGTGAAATCAGTGAATTTACCCTTAATCCAAATTATTTTTCCTGACCCTGACCACAGTTTCTGTCCTCGTAGCACAGTCTCTCTGTATTTACCTTATGGACACATCAATACCCTCACTTCAGTGTGCCCTTTAAAAGCCTCCTATATTCCACAGTAGACCATGGTGAATATCTTTTTTTTCTGGTCCTTCAACTGCATGATCAAATTTTCATGCTCCAGTGTTAACCTGGGTCAGAAGGATCCAGGAACGCACATCCAACCCTCCTAATCAAATTCTGGAAACATGAGATTTGCACATAGGCTTTCTGGGAGCAGAAAAGAGTGTCAGACCCACTGGGTCACTAAAATTATTTTCAACTATTTTTCACTTATATAAAATTTAATCCAGGGACAAAAAGCACTTTCATTTGTGGATCCCTCTACATACCTGTGCCAAAGCATATATATTATGTTACCTCACAAAGGAAGGAAAACAGGGACATCTCCCTCCCTGAGTTCATTGAAGGACAGAACCACACATGGAATATCCAGAAAGAATGATGACAACCTCAATGAGACCAGGGCAGGAATGTAGAATTTGTCTCATTGGAAAAATGAATTACTGTAATTTTTCAAATGAGAGATGGGCTCCTATCTGGAAGAAACAAGAGGAGATAGAGCACAAAGACTTGCAACAATTCACAAAGAGCATGGAAATAGAAATGCGACAGTTTTTCATCTCATACAGCAAACTTTCAAGTGACACATTAACCTAAGACTTGTTTTCAAGAATGGCATATCACAGAAGACACAAAATCACAATTCTCATTAAAAGCTGATGAGATTTATCTGGGTTATCTTTAAACTGGGCGGCTTTAGAGCATGCCCAATACTTCTGTCTCCTAGACACATCCCAACTCCACTGTGGGACAAAAGCCAGATGTGAATTTACCTTCTTCTTTCTCCAGAGAGTCTCTGTTCCACGGATGGCAGACCTTGCTACATGTATGAGACAAGAGACAGAGCCATCTTCGGCCAGCCTCTTGGTGTGGACACTGACGGACAAGGACTGTGGATCACATTGTCCAGATGATGTAAAGATAATTTAAGTTGGATCACAAAGACATTTTTTTCCCTAAACGCAAAGCAGTGAGCAGAACTTTTTCAACTCCACCTCCTCAATTAAAAATTTTAACTAATCAGAGCAAGCTTCAATCTTTGTTATACGTACCACTGTCTGCATGTTACCACAACCACTTAAACCATTCAGCAGCATCTCTACATCACCAAAAACACCTTCTTCCGGAGCTGGGTCATATCATGATGGAAATCCACATCCCAAGCCTTGGAATCCCTTCTGGGCCATAGCAATTAGGACAATAGCTGGGATTGTATTAGTTAAAGACCCATGCAAAACTTTTTACAAAAACACACTTAAGCAATGTCTCAAATGCTGTTATACCACGATGACAGTTCAGTAGAACGGATAAAACAGACTTATCTCACATCGTCATTTATTAACTTTTCCCATCAATCAAGGATAATTAGGTAGGTTGGTAGAAATCAGCCAAGCCAAGCTAAGCAGGCTGAGTGGGCACAAACCACGCCACCAATTGGCCAAGACGATCCCTTGGCACAGGGTTGGGGCAGCTCTGCAAGACAGTCTAGCAGAGCCACATGGAGCATGTTAAAAGTGCCTGACTTACGTGAATTTGACACGTATTCAAGAAAGCAATGAGTCATGAATGCAAACTGGTCTTGGTGCCTTACTCAGGCAATGGAAGGAAGTCAAAAAAGAAAGGTATTGAGTTTCCCAGACTGGGGTGTGCCAAGCTTCGGTAAGAGCAGTCTGAATATCTTCCATGATAAAGATCTGCCACTGTGGGGAAGAGTAAGTACAGCCTGCAACATGAACATCAACTAAATTTCCTGTCAGTTTTTGGTTTGATCTCGAGGGGGTTTTTTGATACTTTTTTTTTNTTTTTTTTTTTGTTAAGAAGGAACTAAAACTGCCATCCCAATCCACACGCTGTAGAGACAAAGCATATTGATGGTTCGGTTACTGAACACACTGCGAATTTTCACAGTGGATCAACAGAAAGTTATGAAGCACAGGTGTTCCTGTAATTGTGATACATTGGGAAAATTCATACTGTTAAATGAGCCTCAGCTTCACACTTCCACCTGTGTGAGTGGAAATGTACTGTGGGTACACGGGGCTATAATAGACGATATGTAGGAATGATTACTGGATGGTTCAGGACCTGCTAGGGTTTATTTCTCTTAATTTGTCTGAGCGTGTAATTACTGCATTTGTATTTACTGCCATCATAAAGCGGGAAATGTGTGTTGCACATGCTGGTAAAAATAATGATAACATATCAAAAACAAAGTTAATACAGTGAATGGAAAAGACATCCTGAAAGCATGTATGCCAAAGGAAATCTAGAAAATCTTTAGGAAATGGAAAATGTTTCAACAAGAGAATGAAAGCATGCTTTTTTTTTTTCTTCACATTTCAATTCTACTAAGCACTTTCTTGTTTTCCTTTTTTTATGAGGAAGAACGGAGGAGATGATAATATAATGGGAAATGTGGGAAATGTTAAAATGTAGAAAGATGAGGTCTGGAAGCAGGTGGAAGAAAATATCTACATGGATTACCTGAAACTGAACATGAGAAACGAATGGAGAACACAGGCATATAACTTGATTTATTTTCCTTTAACAGGTGTTTGTTGAAATGAGAGTTGGAGAGGCAGAATTTCTTAATTTTGTTCCAGACCTGTCAGAGCTCCTCAACTGTTTCAGGATTAGGAATACTAAAGAAAAAAAAAAAAAACCAAACCTAAAGATTAAAAAAACAAAAAGATATATCCTCCTGCCTGCTTTGGGGATGTCAGTTCTGGGGTTTGACAAAGAACACAGTTCTGACTACTCATGAGAGCCTTTCAAGCTGTCCTGGAGACAGCACACTGCTCTTTGCTAAGGTCAGTTGGCATGACAGAATAACTCTAAAATAACTAATTTTCAGTTTTCTTCTTTTAAAAACCATAATCCTCACCTTGAAGTGACACCTTTAAAAAAGTGAAGACTTGAATGCAATATCTGAGAATTTGACTACTCGCAACACCTTGCTCTGGGCAACAGCTTGATGCTCCACAGCTGGAATTTCAAAGTGGCCTTCAAAAGTAGCCCCAACTGATAAGAACTACCAAAGGGACAACTTACTCATTATAAAGATGTCAAAGCAGATAAGTGTTACTAGGACTACAGGCACAGGCACTTCCCTGATCACAGATAACAATACAGCTTTTTTCAGGGACACCTGTAGCACTGAAAAAAGGAGGAAAAAAGGTTTGGATCTGTTCTGGAGAGAGAGAATTTCTGAGCAGACATTAAAAGTGCAACCACTTCAATGGATGCTATGCAACTATCGTATAAGACAATTGACAAGGTAAAATGAATCTAAGCCGAATGTTTTAGTCACAAGATTTTTTTTTCAGTTAGATATTGTAATTTTTCTATAACTTTGGATCTTTCCCCACATGTAATCCCTTTCTGAGACTTTCCTTTGTTCTTTCTTCTCTCTGAGTTTTCACTGCTCCCCCTTCCATCCACCCTCTGCTTCTTCCAAGACCTTTCTGCAGACTTCTCCCCTCTTTCTGTCTCCTCTGAAGTTGTATGCCTTGTCCCCCAGATGTTTCAGGAAATTTTATCTTCCTAGGCTCATTTGCCTTTGGATGGCTCAATATATCTTCTAACTGCATGATCTTCTCTGTTTTGTCAATCCCAGCAGCCCACCCACTTCCCTTCACAAAAGCTCTTCTTGTCCCACCTTGTAAGGTCACTCTCTTCCTGGGCAGGTTTGGCCTGCCAGAGTTATTTGGCCTCATTGGTGTTTCCAATATTCATTTAATTTTTTTTTTTTTTTAAAAATAACATCAAACCCAGGCATTTCACTCTTCACATTCATGCAATAAGGCAGGGCTGGAGTTACAGCAAGGCTTGGCAGTTCTTTCCTCATTTCGGATCTTTTCTATCAGAAGTTTCCCAGTCACAAACAAGGCAAACAGAGAAGTCCTAGCAGCTCATGGAGGCTGCAACGAAGTTGATATTGGTAGCAGAGAAGGCAGATTGGGAAGAAGATAAAGGCACCTCTCCTTCATCTTAATTTTCTCTCTTGGTACGTGTTGTACTCCCATAACACAGGGGTGATATTGTGAGTTTGTGACCTTCCTTGTTCATGCCTTCATCAAATATTGTGCCCAGCTTAACCTTTAATTCTGCATAATAAGGAACCAAGTGGACAATCATTTTATCTCTTTATTGACCTGCAGACTATCCCCACAGGAAGTGGTTGGAGTGGCTGGAAACCATGTTATTTACCACATTCAAGTCAGATCTCCATCTTCATATGGAGAAACGCTCACATGTTAAGATATTATTAGTATTTGAGCCATCCATATTTATTGATCTATGCAGTGTTTGAAACTGTTTTACTCTTTAAACCTCTCCCCTCCTATAGAAAATTAATTAATATATTACTTGAAAAAATCATTAGCTGCTAGCTTTTAATAAATCTGACCTGTGAATTTTCATTTCAAGCCTAAAATTCCTCCCTACTGGCTAGTGCTGCAAGTCCCTACTTCCTGCTGTCCTGTGGGGTGCTGTGAGGTACCATTCCCACCTATCTTCTGTTGCAGCCCCCCTTCTCTGTCCCACAGTCATGGGCCCACATTGTCATCACAGTTTCCTAACACTCCTGTTTAGTGTCTTGGAGTACTTTTTCCTCTCCTGTTCCACACACTCCACAGGATATTATTTGCTCTGAGTTCCACCACAATCTTTATCTTGAGACTTCCTTGTGAAAGTTAAATCTTATATCTCATATTTCCTTACCTATTTCTGACCTATTCTTTAGCAATTGGAATAAGCTTTCTTTCCTGAAAGTACTATCCCTTCCAGTACACTGGAACTAATGGAAAAGGGGCAGGTGGAGGATGTTTTATAAGGATTAGCTTCATATTTCTGCATATAGAAATTTTAAAAAATTACAGCTCTAAAAACTTCAGTCCTATTGAAAAAAAAATCCCCAAATATTACAAGCACTGTGGATAAATGTAAAATTTAAAAAACAAATTTATAGTCGTGACTATGAGAAGCTTTCAGTCACCAAATAAAGTGAATATCACATTAAAACCACAAGGGTTGGCCAACTGTTACCAGTCTCTGGCAGTCCAGGGAGATTACAGTTTTGGAACATGCTCCCCTCAGTTATATGGATGCTTTGATGGAAACTCTTTTAGTACTGAGCAGCAAACAATGCAGAAGTAGTGAAGATCTCCACAATCCAAGAACCTTTTAGTGTTACTTGCACTCTTGCCACCTCCCCTTCATGCTCCATCTCTCCTGTCACAGAAATACCATGGTGACACAGTGCTGCCATGATGAGGAGGGTGAGCGGTGCCCAGGAGCTACTGGGATAATGGTCTTTGACAACAGATGGTTATAATATTACATTACACCCTTGGCACTAAGGCTTAGTGATTAGAATGGTGTAGTCCCACACAGTGTTTTAGAGCCTTCCATTCTTGGGTCTCCCATTCTCTAATCCTGGCCTACAGAAGCAAAGTGCTGCTCTCATGGCAGTCAAGAAATGGTGGGTTTAGCAAAAACATGGTACACCTCTCCTCTACCAACTCCAGACTGGTTTGGTTTCATCCAGTATAATAGTAACTGCATTTAGAAGCATATTTGAAAGCATATGGAAAGTTAAAAAAAGTTAAAGTATAGTATTTTTGACCCCCTTCGACCCTTTTCCTTTCCTTTTATAAAACAGAACTTCTTGTAAAAATACTGTAAGTCCAGAAAATCCTTTACATTAAGAAGTTGTTATAACACCAGGTAAAATAATTTATGGCAAATTACTCTCAAGGCTCAGCTTTCCTAATATTATACTGCTATTTCATAGGTACACATATCTTCTGTACGTTGTGCAGGCCTTCAGAATCTGACACTGTTCTCGGAAAAATAAATGGGAAATGAACATAAGCATTTTTACTGTAATATACACATTTGCCATTTCCTAACAATATAGAAAAGTAGGTGAAAAGCTGAAGCTGATAACAATGTCCAGAGACTCTAATGCAGAATTTCATCAAAAGGAGTTAATTCCAGTGATTCTGCTGGAGCCATTCTAGGAATCTGCTGTAGGTTCAGAAAAAAGGAATGAAGTGACTATGTTTCTATGTGGCATTTGAGAATAACACAGCTTTCAGTTGTTATTCAAGAATCTTAACACAGTCCTTAATCGTGGCGTTTAAGTGCCTTTGTTACTCCATTGTGTGCTAAATAATGTTGTTACAATTGTTATGCTTACACACCAAGTTTTGCCAAAATCCCCCACTCACTGCTTCTTCATTAAATAACAACAAACCGTGAGGGTTAGTTCTGCATCAGCACTTCAATTTCCTCATGAAAAATTGGCCTTCTTTTTTCTTGGCTTGTGAGCACCTCAACCAATATCACTCATGCCTTGTTATATAACAAAAGGAAATAACGGTGCCTGCAACAGCAACCTGGCTGCGCCTGCCCGTGCTCAATGCCATCTTGACTGGTGCAGCCCAGGCTGTGTGAGTTGCTTCCACATCTCCTCTGCAGAGACAGAACAAAGTCACCATCTCCCAAATCAGCTGTAATGGGGACGTTCTTTGAACACACTGGCTTGGTGGGTGCAGAGAAGCCTTTGTGCTACACAGAGGTGTGGAAGCAGTTGTTGCATCCCTTTGGCATGCACTTTTTCTCGTGAAGATGACAAGAGAGGGATAAATGAGAAGCACTAAGTATGCATTTTATGCATCTTGCTGCTTCTCAGAGGAAGCTCTAAGCATGCAATGAGCTCAGTACATTTAGACCTGACACTCACCTATCTTGGAAACTTGTAGGATCCCACGTGTGCACCTCCACATTTCACTTAACAGTTCTAAAATACAGATGCATTGATATGTCAATAAGGAAAGAGGTCTGTCACTGAAATCAACTCTACACAAATTTAATGTGCTTGCAGTTCAACAATTAAAGATATGCTTCATTTAAAGCACTTAATCTTTTGACTAGAGTGTCCATCAAGTAAGTCCTAATCTTACACGAGGTTTTCTGTCATTAGATAAGCAGCTGGTCAAAATAGCACCCCATGGACTTCAGCAGCACCATTCACACACCTACTTAGGCATAAATGCTTTACTAGCTCCAGACCAAACCCAAGGCCTGTATCGCAGCTTTACTGTGAGGCACCACCCTGACTCTGAGAGGCGTTTATGTCACATGCTCCTTTAAAGCTGGACCCCTCAAGACCCTGAATGGTACCTGAGAAGTGTTAAAACCCCTCAACTCCTTACTGAGTAAATCGCTCCACCGAATCACTCTCAATCACTGTGGATCTGCACCAGTGACGTCAAAAGAATAAGATGTCATCATCTTCAAAGGAGGCAGAAGTGGGCCAAAAGCCAATTATTTTTTGTTTGGGCCATTACCCAACAAAAACCAGAAGGAGATACTCAGTCGAATTCCCTAAGTGGAAGTTGGTGACAAACACCTTTCACAAGTTCTTGTTTCTGGCAAGAGTGAGGGAAAGTGGCTCGGTGGCTCACATGCTAATCTTCTACTGCTGGAACTATAGATCAGATGGTGGATTGGTAATTTTTAGCACAGCTCTTGTTTAGCTCAACACAGACACAGAAAATGAAGCACTCATTTGCTGACTAGAAAATCACAGTTGAGGTCGATTGATGAAGCAGTGCAAAGAAGCCTGTTCTGTCCCTAGCTCATGGATAAACAATATCAACAATCACCCTTCACTAGTTATATATTCAACTCTTGAATATTTAAAAATCCAGCTAAGCTACTATATGGCTTACCAGTGATTTGTAGGGAAAGTGGCAGGTTATTTTACATTTAGTAACACTTGAAGCAGATGCCCTATGTGTCTGACACAGAATAAAATCATTACAGGGGAAAAAAAAAAGAATAACAGAAAAGAAAAAGATACCCAAGCAATATCAAAAAGCATGTTAAATGATGAACCATGGAAGTGGATTTGCCATTACTGTGTAAAACCTTAGGAGGCCATGAGTTAAGTGAAGGAAGCAGAACAAAAAAAAAGCCAACAACGAAGCAAGGAAGGTACCATAGCTACTTTCTTGAAAACAAAACCAATCTTTTCATTCCTGCCATTTGTTAGAATTCTTCCTCCAGGCAAGCTGGACAGCTGCACTAGTAGGTTTTTTAGTCATGGGTTGTAAGCCCCACCTGGCTAGATTTGTTTAGCAGACAGCTGGCAGAATGAAATAAAAAGAACAGGGACATACAAACTGCTTCCAAAACAAAAAGCTGAAAGAATACTTTCTGGATGCTTTCACTGAGTTTATTTGGTATATGTTTGGAGCAGATCTTCCCTTCATTTTCACTGTCCCCCATCTCTCTGCACCCCAAAAGTATTAAAAAAATAACAAAAAAACAAAAAAAAAAAAACAAAGCAAGACTGCAAGCTGCATTAAACAGATCAAAAAGGAAGGGAAAAGCCCCATCTCAACCTATTTATCTTGTAAATGTGCACACATATATGAACGTACACACACACTCACTCCCTCAATTATGGTTTACAATTCCCCAAGACTGACATTGGTTTTAAATTAACTTCTCTTCTTATTCTTCTCTCCCTCTTTATTTTTTTTTTTTTGTTGGCAACTTTTCTTCCTCTATTTTCTAAAGCCAATAAGATAGATTTTCTTCATCTGGAATGTTCTTTCTAGCTTTAAGATAAGAAGGAGTTTAAAATTGTGGGAATGGCATCCCTCCTGCATCTGTTTCTCTCACAAACCTATCAAATATCTAATTTTTGGCATTACTGCTGGCTCCAACAGGGGATGACATAAACCAGCTTTGTGGTTACATGTTTCACTTTTAATCTCATGAAAATGAAAATCAGTGCTGAAATGTCCCTTTACATGTGACAATGTGGGACTCTTTTCCAAAAACCAAAGGAAAGGGGCGTTACCCTGGTTAAGCTTAATATACAGCATATGTATAAATTTGCTTTTAGTTTGGATTTAGCTTGATGCTAGCAGAGGCATTTCAAGATTTTATTTTTTTAGTTATTATTATTTGGTTTTACTGCAGAGATTTTAAACACTTCTGAAAGTATCACAGTCACTACACAAAGGAAGATACACAATAAGCCTAAGATAGTAATCATCAGATGAGGAAGCTGTTATGTGACAACAAATCTTCTGCAAGTAATATCATTTTCCACACAGCTCTATGGTCACATTCCCATAACATGTTTCTGTAGTTAGTGTGAAGGGAATCTGGTTTTTGCATGAGTTCTTTATTAAGAGCTAATGTAGTAATACTGGATATACGACGACAAACCAAGATGGCTTGGATACTGTCTTGATTGGAGAAACTTTATGAAAACAAACTCCAAATGCTTAAAAATAAAAATCTGCCTTGACTCTGAAAGGGAACACGTGAGAAAAAAGAACATTTAAGCTCATGGTATGACCGGTACCTATGAAACCCAGATGATCTGAGGCTAAAAGAAGCCCAAGCTTGCCTGAAAATGCAAACCTACTTCTATATTCCATGGAAAAGTAACAAATATTAGCTAAGGGAAGGCCCTGAAACCAATCTAAGCCATTACATAGCACAGCACTCACCCTCCCGAGCAGCAGCCGTTCTTGGCTGCCCTCCATCTCTGCCTCTACATCTCCACGGAGTGTAGACTCCACGGAGCCTGGTGTGATACGTGTTTTAGAGAGTCCTGGCCTCACCAAAAACGTCGATATCCATATCATATGGTTCAAACAGGAGGAAGAGGTCTGCAGGGATTAATCCTCCGGGCTCAGCGAAACCAAACGCCTTCCCCAGGGACAGAAAGAGGGGCCTCTCTGCACTTGCATCATGCACAAAATCCGCCTCTTAGACAGCAGTCAAGCTGGAACATGGTATTTGGAGGGGGTAATATCAGTCACTCAAGGTGTTTTCATGGTCATCTCAGCCAATCAATTCTTTGCAACAGCTTCCTGCTCCATTTTATGGGTATTTTATTAAATGAGTGCCCAAGCAAGGCAAGGACAAAGAGCAATGAGTTCAAAGTGAAAGAGGGGAAATTTAGGTTAGCTATATGGATTGAATTCATTACTGTGAGGGTGGTGAGGCCCTGGCACAGGTTGCCCAAAGAAGCTGTGTCTGCCCCACTCCTGGAAGCATTCAAGGCCAGGTTGGATAGGGGTTGGAGCAACATGGGATAGTGGAAAGTGGCCTTGTCCATAGCAGGGGGTTGGAATAAGATGATTTTTAAGGTCCCTTCCAACTCAAACCACTCTATGATCGACTGAAATCTATTTGATTAGAAAATATACAACTGTGCATCTTTTGAGGTTCTCCTACTGATTTGTTGAAGACAAAACCTACAAAAGCCTCTGTGCTGTCCCAAGCATACCTCCCATGCTCACGCTGAAAGAAGTCAAACTAACTTTGTGTATCTTGCATTCATTGGGACTCTCTCAGAGTCCACTCTGCCCTAGATGAACCTCCAAGTCAGCCAACTTCTTTTCACACCTTTCAATTAAAAAAATCATGACGATTTTTAAAAGGCTCAACCTCCACTGCCAGAAAATCTCACTCCTTTGGCTGAATGAGCTTTGAAATACATAAATCAGATAAAAGTCTGCATTTAAAGAAAAAGCCAACGAAGAAGAAATTTTTCAAGTTTAAAGCTAAAGTCTTAATAGTAGGCCAAATATCGATGTTTTTTCCTGTGTGCCTCACTTGCTACATTATGAGACCTGCCTGTAAACTGCTCTCTGCTTTTTAGCTGGACGACTAATGACAGCAAAACAACCAAAAGTGTTTCGTATTTATGTTGGAAGATTAACATAACTCATTTCAACTCTGTTGAATGGACACATTTTACTCAAGAGAGAAATATTAAAAAATATCCAACAAAAAAACCCACAAATGCAGAGGGAAAAAGGACATCAACTCTTAAAAATATTTCCTGGTATTACCATTTGTATGGCATAAACAAACAGGCAGAGTGCATACATATGGGCCCCAGTCCTGTAATTTGGATGACAAGGGAGATCCTTTTGCCTAGGCAGTGCAAAACTAATTTCACCACACTGGCACATAATGCAATGTGATTGCTCCCTCAGTTTTATATTACAAGGTCACTGGAGCAAAAATTTTTGTGGTTTGTACACTACCAAGCACTCCAAGAAAACTTATTATATAATGATGTTATATTTAGTATAAATAAACCCATACCTACTATATAATATGGGGGAAAATACTTTGTCTGATGTAGGGACTCTAAAAACGTAAAGGACAGTTTGCAGGAAAACAGCTTTTGATGGAGAAATTTTGCTCATTCCTTATAGTCCAAAATTGACTTTCCTGGGAACTCACAAACATTTGGAAACCTTAAGTTGAAGTATTTCTACACATGGATTAGTTTTTTTTCCTGGGCATCAAAGAACAGGATCTAGAAGTAAACTTTTAACACTTCTGACAAACAGAATGTTACAATCTGGCTAAATTTTGCAACATTGCAACCCTATTAATGCTAAATTGTTGATCGATAAGCAAGAGACCTTGTCTTTCCTCGGCTCTTCCAATGGACAGCGTCACGCGGGCAGACCTCTGCTGAGATGCTCAGTAAAGTCTTGTCCAACATAGATCTGGTTTGAAATTTAAAGAAAAAATCTGAAATATCAAAGTTCATTCTAATTCAGTTCTTAGCAGATCTACTCAATATTGCACAAAATAACCACTTTTTTAATAAAAATACTTTCAAAACAATTATAGAAATTCTGTCAACATATTTACCAAAGCACAAGCCTATAAAAATGACGGGTGTTCCCATAACAGCCTCCATAATAAAAGCTCATGCTTTCCTTTTAAAAAAGCCATGCAACACCAAACACTGCTTTAAATTCTACTTCTTCCACTCCAAGCAGAGAATTTTATCCAGCAATAATAACTGGGCTCCCTTCCTTCAGCACCTGTATTTTCTGAGGAGAGCCAGTAAAACAAGCATAGATTCAGCTTCATATATGAGTTTTAATGTAATCTCAGCCTCAACTAATGTGCTTTTGGCACCAATGTATTTTGATTTTCTCTCATATGCTTAATACCAGCAAAGTTACATTCCCCAATACTTTATTGGGTATTTATAGTATCAGGCACCAAGGAACCCAATGCACCATGATCTCCATTGCTCCAGACTTTACGACTGTAGCTGAAACAGTTCATAATTATAAAAGGACTTGGAAACTCCATTTTGCTTCTCTTTTTCAGCTTTATTCTACCCCAAAAAAAACCATTTTGAAATACCTGTCCATGTTACTGCTTAGATGCTTCATTCGTTCAGTATAAGTAACATAAAAGGTGACAATATCCATACAAAACTGATGCACACACAACATGAGATATAAATGGTCAAAATTAACTCTATCAAAGGGTAGTAGATTATGGCAAACTTATTAAGGCTGCCCTGAAATCATTGCAACTAAACTGCTTGGATTCTACATAAGCACATACTTGTTAAACTTGTCTTCCATCAGATCCATTTCACAATTTTACCAAAACTATGCTTCATATGATGCAATCCTACTACGTATCATAACCATGAGACCCAGGTCAGCTGCTGGAATTTACTCTCCCAAGAAAGAGTGGGCAAGAGGATGCTGAACTGGATATTTAGAGAAGTCACTTCCTGAAACAAAACTCAAAGCAGCTCTTCACAGTAGACCCGTCTGCAAGCATGGCGCTGGCACCAGTGTCCATTTGAAGGCATCACCCATATCAACGTATTAATGAGAGTCAAATCCCATGTAATTTACACATTAAAAGGAGCGAGCAATGCATGAAAAAAAAAATCAGTTTGGCTAATGAAATTAAAGTCCCTAATCAAATATTGGCAGGAAAGATATTTAGAAACTCTCCTAATGTCATCCAGCTAATTCTCCCCTATTCTAACTAGAAGGGAAAGCAGTTGACTTTTATTCCCTGCTGAACCTCCTGCCCTCAAATCACCAGAAAGACCCTTTACTGAAGAGTATAATTAAGGCAGATTAGGGCAGATTTAACTGTCAGTTATACCAGTACAGCACAGGTAATTCCTTTTACTTCAAAGGCTGCAAGACATCTCCAGGTAGGTAATGCACCTATTGGAGATGATTTCCTAATCCTCTCCAACTAACCATTTTTTTGAAAGTACTTTTGTCTCACCTTCTAAGCACACACATGGAAAAACAAATATCGACACACCGCCAGAGTCCAGAAGAACCTGTGCTCCTGAGTCATTGCCTCTGTGAGGTTAACTTGCACTTTTTACTTGCAACTTTTTAGATCCAGAAGATTTTTTAAGGAATTTGGCAACTGAATTATTAGTTCATAGGAAGAAAAAATAAAAAGCCACACACACACAAAAAAATCCCAAACACAAAAAAAGCAGGAAACTCATCACTAACTAAAAAGTGCTAGGATTGATACATCCTATAAAGCATTAATTTTTCCACTGCCCACAAGCTCTACTAGAGGGAGGCTCTATTCCCTCTTTATGTCCAGCCCATCTGCCTTTCCTAGTCTTGTTTTTCTTCCCATCCTGCTTTCTGCCATTCTCCTTGACGGTACAACACTTTGGCGTCTCTTCATTCCCATTCACCAGCCACCACCACCTTTGTGCTGCCCCAGCTCAGGAGTCACAGCTGATCCACAACACACACCTGTCATATCCTTGTCCTACCCTTTGAGGAGGTTTCTATGAATGTTCCAACAAGAAAGAGGTCAAACAAAATAATAAATAAAGAATTACCATTGACTGTCATAGGTAAAACCATCTCACCGGGCAATCCTTTATTTAGGCTGCAGTTTTGATGATAGCCTTTTTTGAGTTGGTTTTTTTTTATGGTAACAGTTTATTTCAAGTATCTTATTATGAATTCATTTAGTATTGATTGCAGTGGCTCTGACCATAAAGAATTCACTTGGCATGCCATGAATGTCACATATATTCATAATAAAAATATATTTTAAGATTAATTAGAGAATTTTTGGTGTTGCTCCTGTTATATCACTATCTCAATACACTTCATAGTTTGGAAGCCCAACTTTAATACTTTTACCAGAGTTTCTTCATTTTTCAGAAGTTTTTTTAAAAAGAAGCTAGAAGTCTTTTTTATTTCTTCAAGGTTTTGAGATTATGATTTAAAAGAACCCTCTCAGTGCCTAAAAGTCCCAGATCTCATGCATTTATTGCACTAACTAGATGAAGAAAGTTTTCATAACCAATTGATGATCCTGCAGGAAGCCAAGGGAACTTCAACCTTGCTTTTCTTTCTATTCCAAAAGAAAGACTTGTGTCTTGAGCAAGGGCTGGCAAACACAGAAGGGTTTGCCTGTGACTTGAAACCCTCTGCAGATATCTCAAAATACTCTCTGTGCAAACTGAGCCTTGACTAAAAGCAGGTATGTGCTTTGGATGTTATATCCCATTGCATCTGTTACAGGCACCGTGTCAGCCACATCTCCATCCGGCTGCTCCTGACTGTGATGCAACATGACACAGTTTGATAACAAAAGGATGTAATACATCATAATGACTCCAGGCAGACAATTGTAATGTGACAGGATGTGCTGCCATGTAGTAGCAGGTGACATACCTCTTCAATCAGTCATGGACTAATCAGTAAAGCCTCCAGTTTGGTTCATTTTGGAAAAAATCCCAAAGTCTTGATGATTATTTTCGTCTGAATGTTTCAATATTGCTTCCTGCTGCTTCCCTTCATTGTTGCTGAATTTCCAGGTAGCAGTTGAAGCCATATCAAAAAAAAAAAAAACAAAAAAAAACCCAAAAAAAACCAAAAAAACCCCAACTTGAAACCTAAAAAATTCCTGGTAATTCAGGCTAGGCACAACCATATCCTCTTTGCTAGGGACTATCCATCTATTCACCCTTAAAAATTAACAAAGAGAATGCTGCGAAGGTAAGAGGCAGTTCTTTATTTGTGCTATGGAAAGCAATAATGGAGATTTACAGCTCTTCAATTCAGCAAAGGATTTCCCAGAATGCTGGCTAACTAAACCACTCTGTACTGTATCGATGTACCAACACACTGAAAACACCAGTTTATTAATAAATAACTTGACTGAAGACTAAGACACAAAGGGAGCCTGGAGAAGGACACTGTCTGTACAAAAAAACAGGGAAATGGGGGGGTGTGGGGAGGGAAGAAAAAACATACTTACTGTATGGGACTGAAGAAATATGATCAGGAGATTAACTTTGGGAATGGGTAGAGAAATTTAAGTGCCTGGGGGAAATGCTGAGGAGCACAGGGAGATCTATGGGAGGTCTGCGCCTGCAAAATGTTTCCCCTCCTGTTTCTGATTTGCGTAGCTTGAACCATCCCTCCATTTAATTAATTTCTTTTGTAAAGAATGTCACACATGTAGAAATCTACTCTCAGGAAAAAAATCCAAACATGTAAAATGTCAGACTCAGGTTGTGTTACAAGCAGCATTGACAGTGAGCTCAGGGATACTGGTAGGGATGAGCTTCACTCGCAGCTCCGTGAGCTCTGCTGTTCCCATGTCCCTGCAGCATCCTCCAGGCATGACATCTCACCACTAGGCCCATGTTGGAGCTGCTTCTCCTGGGCAGTAATCAGCAGTTCTGGAGATAAAGCCACCTTCTCAAGCAGCCCACTGTGATTTTGCCAATGGACTTCCATTTGCTTGTATCTCAGCTGCTCATACTCAGCTCCCTTTGCTCGGTGGGACTCTGAGCTAAGTGAGAGGAATATCAAGGGAAAACAACCCTTCATCTTCCCTTTCAACTGCAGGCAGTGTGAGGAGGGGTATCAGCGTGTAGCAGATGTGCTGAGACCACAGTGATCTCTTCCTCATGATTACAGTTGGTTATACCTGGGGATGCACAATTTAATTCAGGCACAATTGTGCAAAGAAGAGTGGTACTAAAGTAGAATAAGTGGTACTAAAGGCTTTGTTCTGTGCACAGTAATGCAGTGTTTTATTTCACTAGACCTGGCTCACACATAAAGAAAAGAGGCACAGTTTGATACATGCCTTCTCCAATGAGCACTGCTAAGTAAGTGTATTTGTTCTCTGTGTTGTTGTCATAAATATCATGAAATTTCTTATTTGAAGTTGGGAACTAATGATTCTTTTTCCTTAATGTGCCACAGTGACTCTGCACCCTATTGTTTTCTACCATTTGAGAATGCCCAAGGATGTCATTATAACTTCATGTATCAATATTAAACCTTTGCAAACAGCCGACTAAATGAGCAGTTATCTTTGTTTTTGAAAATAGTGTACCTTTTTTATTTTTTTAAAACTTCATTTATCAGTAACTAGGTATAGTCAATTGCTCTCCAGTATTGATCACAATATCTATAGGAGTCACAGAGTACCTTTACTCAAGGTCATTGTAAGGTCGAGTTATGATCAATATGAATTGACTGTCTGTAAATAAATTTAAGTAGCTGACATAACTGAAAGGAGTAACTACTTAAAGTTAAGGTGGACCATGTGTCCCTGTTTTAGAAAGGCTCAGGGACTATATAAGCACAGAGGAGGAACAAATCATCTGAACATTCACCACCAGCTCAACTGTATTTCCTGCAATAAGAGGAGCATAACTGTGGATCTAATCCTGAAAATGCTTACTTTTGAGAATAAAAAACCCCACTGTCTTTGATCTTAGTTTTCAATGAACTGATTCACTTGAGATCAGTACCACTGCCTTGAAAGTAAATAATATTAAAAAAAAAGAAATACATTCAGGGTCTCTATTTCTATGCTCCATTTCCCAGAGGTTTTTTGTACTCTGTGGTCTGCGTAGAAACCAAAGAAAGTCAAACTTTTCCAACATCGATATCGACACCTTGACTGTTTATACTTTTTTAGACATCCATGTCTATGGACAACCATATTAAAACACTTTATATTGGAGCTAACTACCTAAAAGAAAAAATTTTTTTTGATTAGTCCATAGATTTACATAGTCATCACTGGAGTTTTGGAGAAGATCTACGTGAGGATTTTAGAGTCTCTTTGACAAAGAGAACCCAAACCAACTCAACAAACAAAAAATAACTCACTGATCAGAATAAATGTATTAGCCCATTGAGCTTTTATACAACATTGTCCAGGGGAGAGATGGCTCAGGTGAGACAGGATCTGGGAGAAGACCTGTGATCAGGTTGCTGGCCACTGGATGTCACTGCTGTCTACCCGAAGGTAGCCCACAAAGCACTTGTGTGACTGTAAAAATTGTGGCTGTAGGAAGCAGTTTTGCTGGAGACATTCCACATAGTTAGGCAATTTCTAATTTCAGAAAAATAGGCTCATAAAGCTCAAGAAGGCAATACCCAACTTCGAGAGTAATTAGTTTCATTTGTTTGCTTCAGCTTGAGCTGAGTGAGAAATACTAATAAATAGTAAGTTTGAGGGTCACAAGTAGTTCCAGAAAGTTGCAACCACTGTGTTTTTACAAATGATATCTTCATCAGAGGTATTACTTTCCAATCTCATTCAAAAGAATAAAACCAAACCCTTGCCTCAGAAAATTCTCCTATTTCTATCAGCTGGAAGAGTATATTAATTTAGTTTTCCTAAAGGAGGTACCACCATTGCTCCTGACCATTGCAACCAACTACTCACCATGGACCCTCACTGAATCAAAAATTATGCGACCAACACCAAGGGAAGATCTGGTTCACATCTGAAAAAAACTAACTGAAATTATTTTCTATATTTAGACTATAGATTCTATATTATTGTTGTTGTTATTAATTGAAGCCATTCATCTGGGTTCGTCACATTAGTGGAGCGGCTCTACGGGTGGGATTTATGTGACCAAATGCAGATGTCTATCTTGCAGACATCCGAGCCAGGCTCTTCTCACATTCAGGCTAGAAAAGGAGATGTCATTAATGTGGGATTAACCTCATCCTAAAGTAGATATAAAACCAGGCCAGAAGAAATGCATTTTAAAAGATCTATTTCTCCCCATTGGCTTAAAGAAAGCCCAAATTAACTAGCTCTGATTTAGACTTCAAAAGCCAGGTGAGCACATTCTGACTCCCTCTGACTGAACTAAAAGAAAGCTGTTAAGGAGAAGAAAAATAAGATGTTCCAGGTGTTCAGAGGGTGAAAACCAGCAGATCTTCTCTCAGGATCAGAGCTCTGCATTAAGTCATGCCTCTAGAAGGATGCCTTAAGTCCCATGGAATATTCTAGAAGAGAGAGCTCAGACCACAGGGGTACCAATAGCACAAGGCTTCCCAGGACAGCTGAGCCCTCATAGATTGTTTCTGCTAGAGGTCTAGCTCAGCTCCTTGTCACAGCTGTGTGTTCCTATCCCTCCTTGCTGGGTTTCTTTTCTCATAGCTGTGCATGCTGAAACAGACCACCAAGGGGTTGGACACGGACCAGACCTCATGCAGGAGAGAGCATGGGAATGCACAGCCAAAGCAGGCAGGGCAGCAGGACTTTTCCTGGCAGTAGTGAGCCATCAGATCACATCAGCCATCTCACAAGAGCACGGTGTTGCAGAGAAGCCCTCATGCTGTAGAGAGAGAGAGACCACCCAAGCTGGGCAGTGCCTCTCTTAGGATTCCCAATATGCCAATGCCAGCCCTACTTCATCATTCAAAGTCCATTCCAAGGCTTGAGACATATCATAAATTTGAGCCCCAGCTGCACTTCAGGCTTCACTGACACCTCGGCCTGGATTTTATTGTTGGTGAAAGTGATACTATGCTAGAAGTCACACAAGATAACCTAAATCCTAGCCTATCCACAAAAAAACCTGTTTCACTTCACACAAGGCAACTCTGTGTGCACATAACTACACAATGCCCATGCATTCCCATCCTTCCTTTATCCACTTCCCTATTCTGACTCCAGGTAAACAGCAGCTTTTCCAGCTTGTCTTTAGACATACATTAAATGTTGTCCCATTAGTACCAGAAGCAACTTATCTATTTTGGAAGCCAAGACAGTACCAGCCAGTTTTTGAAGTATCAAAGACACGTGCTCCAGCTCATATGCCATAACCACAGGAATTGCATGGACTAAGTCCATGCCTTTGGCTTCACCACTTCACAGTGAGGAACAAAAGCATTTGGAATTGGCTACACAAAGGAAGCACAGGTGAAAGACTGCTGTCAAGTCACGATGGAAAATGTTAGCAACTAGGCCTTCTGGGACAAGCCTTTCATCTTTAACTGAGATATTAGAGGGCTTTCCTAATAAAAAGATACATCATCCATTAGCTTATATATATAACCCAAATGACATCCTCACAAGTGTAGCAGTCTTGGGGCCCAAACCATTCAAGAAGCAATTACAAAATCAATAACACATGCTGTGGTGATTACATTTGATTAGAGACAGCGTGGAAAAAAATAAGAGCAATATTCACCCACATCCCATCCCTAAAACAATAATTCTTCATTGTGATGGTTCTGGTGTATAACAAGCTTTTCTCTTTATACACGAAGGAAATCAGGTTGCTATATTAGTAGCAATGGACACAAATCAAGACTCAAGCACTTAATTTAGGGAAAGAGTGGAGCTGTAGCCATACAAAATGAGGCCTTTGCCTTCATTGCTGGGAAAATGCCCACTTCCCTTGACAATTTGGATACAGAACCACATGTTATGATTTGGGTCTATCCCTCATCACCAAGTTATCTTTTTATATTACATACTCTTGCCAAAAAACCATTAGACTCGAAGTCATCTATTGATAATCGACTGCTTTTGCAAATATTCTTACTGGAAGTTGACAAATGGCTTAATATAATGAATATAACTCAACGGACTATGGCTAACTCCGAGGGAAAATTATAATAAAGTTTCAGTATGTTTGGGAATTGATAGGGCCCACAGAGGCCAAGCTAGAAAGCCAATACAGTAAAGCGAGGGAATGAGAAAGAGAGAAATGGAAGGGATCCGAGTGGAAATCTGTTGGTGAGGCCATTCATGCCAGAATCTACTCCAAACCAGCACAGTTCCACGTGTGGTCCCCTCATTAGCACTTCTGATGTCTTGCAGCACGTTTTACCCTTTCACGTGCTCTTTTGGGGGGGCCCATATGCTCATTTCCACATGCAGCTGGACTTTTTGGTCCTGAAGAACAAGCCAACCTCCCTCTCCTGCCATTTCTCATGGATGTGCAATATGTACAGTTGACCTCATGTTTAAAAACTACTACTCCACCCAAGTGCAACCCAGCCTTGCGATGAATGGGAGCTTTCTGAACTAGAAAAACAAATAAAGCCCACTCAAAATTAATGTATTACAGCTCAAGGTAACAGAGGCACCACGGGAGGCTGAGAAAAGAGCCAAGTGCTATTCTGCATGGAAAGGGCTGGTCAGGTCCAGAAGGTCCTGACCCTAAGCCTGAGCTGAGAGGCTCCTGGTAGGACCTGCAGGGCTGTGCTGGGACAGCGCAGCCACGGTATGCAAGACAGAAACTGAATACAAGGGTTTAGTTTCCCAGTCTAAAGTCTTAGAAGGTAAACTGTGCTGTCTCTATAAAATGTATCTTTTAAAGATAAAAATTAAACAGCTTGTTATGCAGTCACTATTCAAGCAAACCCCTCATGCTCAAATATTTAAAAGAGTCCTTTTGTTTATTTTCCCTCTCTCCAGTGGGCTGTTTGCTTGAGTCAAGACTGCCAGATTTGGTCCCATGGAACTTGATCTAAATAAACTGCAGGAAGTGAATGGGAAAAAAATCTTGTATTGTTCCCTCATTGCTTGAATTGCCTGAACTGCATTCAGGTAGTGTGACCTCTGCAAACATCTGTTAACATGCACAGGGCTCACCTTCCTCCAGTTTGCAAAATGCAGAAGTGATATTAAGAGCATAAATATTTCTTCCCTTCTGCAAGTAAGTTTCCACCTTAAATAAATTAAATTGTGTTGCAGCAGTAGCTAAGGTGGTCAATGCAATTAAATTCAAAACCTGAATGTATTGAACTTTCTGCAATTATACATGGGTCATCTCTGGACAATATGTTGGCCATCTGGTAGCATCTGTGCTGTTCCCACTAATAGAGTTCCTGCTGTGGCTCCAGGCCATGACAGGCAGCACTAAGCAGGTCACATGTTGTGTCTTTCAGCCATATTTAGGTCACAGTTTTGGGGGATGCAGGAATAATCTCATTGCACAAAGGCAATGAAAATGAATAACCCCTCTCAGGTATTTTGCGCATACAAAAAGTTAAAGGAATAGTTTTCATGATTTTATTTGCTCCTTAGCCCTGGGATTAGGAGCAAATAAGTCAAGACAGCTATTGCATTTAAAACTGCAAAGTTAACCCAGCTATCTCATCTCTTTGACAAGGCTCTCACAAACACAGGAACTGTTTACTGGTCTCCAAGAATAAGGTACTGAAAATATTTTTTTTTTTTTTTGAGAAATACCTAGTGACTCCCTTTTGTGTTCTGTTTTGGTCACAAAGAGATGTCCCTGAATAATCCTGCTTAACGCCTGCTGCAAATTAATAACCCCCCCCAAATTCTGGATAGGCCCAAGGGGGAGAGAGTGGGGAAGGGAGAAACATCAATAGTTTTACAATAAATCTGTTAAAACTGAATGGCTTTCATGCCATGTTTTTTTTGCTGCAAGCCCACTTCAGCAGGCAGACTAATAAAGAATTAGTCTGGTAGTCTGAAACAGCATCACTTTTCAAACATGGAAAAAGTCTCCCGACAATTCCTATATCATACCTGTGAAATTTAATGGCTTTAAGAGATGTACACAGTCATATGCACCAAAGACAGTGTTTTAAAATAATGTACTGCTGATGTATCTGCTGCAAAATTAATTTAATATGGATTTAAAAAAAAACAATGTGCTCTGTCTCTTGACCAACATAAGCAATTTCAGTTTGACATCAATTAGTGAGTAGCTTTTACTCTTATAGACATATTTATAATGGAAAGGAGTGCATTTAGGCTTTAAGGTCCTGCCAACTAATCAATTTGATGAACTAATTGATAATAAATGTTAATTGACAACTAACAGCAGTCAATTAATTGCATTTCAAATGCAGCTCCAGGAAGCTGAGTTGAACATTATTCTACCTCAAGCTACTCAAATAATAGCTCAGCAATGACTTTGCAACAGGCTTCAAAGGTCAACATGGGCTACTTTCCTATTTGTCATAAGATCTGGGAACATGTGTTCATAAAAAGCAGTGACCTGTGCACATGCCTGGTTTGCACTGTAATTCCAATATGATGGCTGCTCACAACGCTTATCAACACCCCATTCATAAAGCTGTACTGTGCTGCAGCTGCATCAGCACTTTCTCCATAAAAACCTGGGCTCAGACCTAAATTTCTCTTGGGGTGACACATAGGACTCGGGTTCTCGNGAGTTACTTTATCTTGGCTGTGTTTCATTTCCTTGAAATACTCCAAGTTCTTTTTAACTAATCTCTTTAAAGGAAACATCTTGGCTTTTTAAAAGTAATAAAAATAAACGACAGAGTACTAATTAGATAAGAGTGTGTGCAGGTAGGATGATTTCTGGCATTTTCAACCTAAACACATTTTAAGAAACTGCTAAATGATGTAGGAAAGTGACCAATTTAGTGGTCTTCTTTCATATCTTACCTAGATTTTGAAGGGTTCTAGATGGACAAGCCAAGTATATACTTGCACTGAGAAAACAACATGGGACTTGACACAAAACGCATATTCCAATTACTTAATATTTGCCTACGCTTGCTTTGCAACATTACCTGAATTACACCTTGCCTCTCCCCATCTGCACCATTTCTCAGCCTTGTTAACTTCCCTCACCATGTCTCCTTCAAAAAACATCATCTGCTGTCTCACCTTGAGCTGCCACAGCTCAGGCAGTGTTTCAGAAACCCATCTCTCTTCACATAATACTTGAGGCACTTTATTACAAGTTCTCCCTGTTCAAAAGCAGGCGACTGGAAGAGATAGCACCCATCAGACTCACAGAGCCTCTGACCTCTGTCTACACCCCTGGACTTTGCCAATCAGCTTCTTAACCCAAACTACAGTGCTTCCCTAGCTGGGGGATAAGTAGTTACATCTAAATTGCCTGGAGCCCTTTCAAAAGTGAGCCAGAGCAAAAAAATCAGCAGGATTCATGCATTTTTCTAGGATAGACCCCTGAATGTTACAATGCTCCTTATCTCTTCCGAATTATAGTCTGCTGGCTCTGCTCAGGATCAGCTGCATCTCCTCTCTAATCCAGCAGTGAGATGAGACCAAAAGGGGCGCAGGCTGGGAACTGGGGGCTTCGGTGACACTCCGGCTCTTATGACTCCCAGCTCCACTTGATGAGTTGCAGGTATTACTCAACTGATTAGTATCTAAGAGAAATAAATATCTAGGTGAAGAGCAGCTGGCCTGAACTCAAAGTTAGATAAGAAAGAAATGGCAAGAGCAGGAAAAGTGGCAGGAGCAATAATTTCATTTTTACTGAGTGCTGCTCGTTTAAGGGTGCAGGGGGTGGTACATGCTCTTGCATCCAAGCTGTTTTATGAACTAGAGCTAGCAAAATTAGCCAGACACAGTGCAGGTTTCAGCCCTCAGGGTAGATTGAACCTCTTATTTCTGCACTTAGCATATGTGTCAAAATTTTTCCCCTTTCACTGAAGGGGTACCACAATAATGTCTCCAAGGGCTACAGGGAAGCTCCATGACAGCCCTCTTCCACCACCAGGACATCACAAACACATTACAGATAACCTCCCCTATGCTCTGCACACCCACACCAGTTCAGCCCTACACTAGGGCCCACAATCTCTGGGAACAGCTGAAACCAGCCAGGTCAAATGCAGAGATTCTGTTCCTAAGTCTAGGAAAACCTCTAGATGTAGAGATCCGCCTCTGTAACAAGTTTGCCTGATTTTGAGAAAGATTTCCTTGTTTAGATTTATCTTTCCTGAAAACAAAAGAAAATTAAATTGTTTTTTCTTTTATTTTTTAGCTGAAAGATCACACCTTAAAAAAAAAAAATCCACATCTGCACAGCAAGAGGTAGTCAAAGAAGCTTTAATCCTTTTGGTGGGGCCCTAACTTTTCCTAAGGAATTGCACGATCCTTCACACTACAGCAATGAGCATAACAGAAACCGAAGCCCTGTACTAGTGCTACCTTCCTTCCAAACTGTGACCTGCCAGTAATTTTCCTTCCCTAAAATTTCCCTCCTGTCATGACAGATAAAGTGGCAGGGTCTACCATCCCTAATCGCTGGCCCCAGCTCCTGCTGAATTCCAATACCATGCACAGTTTAGTTATGGACTTTAGGCTGCAATTCATAGCCAAACCACGAAAGAGATTTAATTCAATAGTGGCTGGGGTCACAGGAAGAAGGTGCCAAGAGTAGCAGACCCTGTAGCAAGATATCCTGAGAAAGACAGACACTGGAGGCAGAGAATACACTGGATGGTTTTGTGGAGAGCTTACAGGAAATGTAGGAGGACAAGAATCAAAGCCCTTCAGGAAAGTTAATGCACTAGAGAGGAAAATGGTGAAGGCAGAAGGGTGCACTGGCAGCCTGGATGGAGAAGTGTTTTGGTTTGAGGTGGCTGTTCTTGGATTTCAACCTCCCCACCTGAACACAAAGAAATGGTCAGAACTGATTTGCACTGGAGAAAACGTTGTCAGCTGCATAAGATGACACCGAATCCTCTGGACTCCAAATTTATTAGGCAAGAGCTCTTACTGGAGCTTAATGTAAAGCTGCACAATATTTCTATGATATGTTGGTGCTGGGAGATGCTAAACAAAACAAGTCAAATTGACACGGGTAACTCTCTAGAAGAGCAGAAAACTGCATTCACAGAAAATCCAGAATAAAAACATAACCCAGTGAGGTGCCCTTTGATACCTTTTCCACAGTGATTTGCCCAACTCGACAAGGATAGCAAGGGGAGCTGGGAGGGTGTTTCTGCACAAAAAGCTGATCGTTGTGGGTGGCTCAGGAATGAAACTGTCATTGCTTGCAGGTAGTTGCACTGTGTGCTCATTGGTTTGCACAGAAAGCTTTTCAACTGAGCTTTTAAGCGTTTACTGTAATGTCGGAAGTCATTTATTTTATACCATGACACAGACCCAGCATTAAAACTATCACTGCCAGGAGTCCCTGCGAATGTAACTATTTTTATGGACCAAATGTTGTGGGTCAATGTTTTAACACAGGCTTGTTGTACAGTATATTGCTCAGTAAAATGTCCCTCCACTGCAGGCGTTTAATAGTCTGCCTGTTGCGGAGCCCATTACCACAATTCTGCGCTCTTCCTCGGGTTTATTAAAGCCCAGAGAGTCAAAGAGATGCCCGTGGGTGGCACGGGGCTCAGACAGTTTTGTAAAGTGACGGGCAAATCCTCCAGGTTCAAGGTAAAGAGTCCCAGCCCATGAACTCCACCACAGCAGAGTGGCTGTGATCGCCCATGATCCCCTTTTTTGGGCAAACCAGCAAAAACAGCCACTACTGATTTTTTATTTTTTGGGTTTTTTTTGTTTTTTTTTTACATAGCGCTGAGGCCACTGTCCTAGATTTCCCTGGCAAGAAGCCAAAAAAGGATTCTTTCTCCGTTTCTCACCCCAGCGTTAGGGCGGTGCTGTGCGAGGGGTCCCGTCCCCATCCCGGCGGCTTCCAGCCAGGCGTTCGTTTTTGGCGAGCTGCCAGATGAGGGTGCTCTGTTGTTAGATGAAGACCTTCCAAATTGGAAAGGCAGAGAGAGCACAGGAGCAGGAATTCTCCGTACCTTACATCTCCCATCAGGAAAGAGACTCTAGTGCCTGCTTTTTTTTTTTTTCCCTGCCTTTCCTTACCCCCCCCCCCCTTTTTTTGTCTCATTCTGTCACTCTCTGGTTCTTTTACAATAGCAACAACAATGATCTTGTCTAAATGATTTCACAGGCTATTATTCAGGCACTCAACTTTTAACATTTCAATTTTGTCATTTTGTTGCTACACAAAAGGTGCACTTCTCCAGTATAATGTTCTGAGAATTATGTCAATGAGCAGTAATGGCTTTTAACATTAACTTGATCATTAACAATTACATTATCTGTGGCATAATCAGCACCTCAGTCTATTGTGTGATATTACTGTACATATTTTGGAAATGAAGACCCAGCCTAAGACAGTTGTGTTAGGCTATGATTTTTGTTTTAACTGAAATACTTTTAAAACAATGTTTTGTAAATGCTTTGAAATTGGGTTTATGTTGGCCTGTTTTACCTCTGGAAAATGGTGGTAATTTTTTTAAACTGATCTAAGAACATCCAGGTTGAGGTTTGAACTAGGTCAACTAGACTAGCACAAGCTGCAGACCAATTCCAGAAAGAGTATTTGCATTAAAAGTTGCTCATATCCAAAGCCTATCCCATTTTTACATCAGTTTTACTCACTCTGTTCTATGAATTTACCAACAGAAGCTATGCAGATGTTAATGCTTTTATATTGCTAGACAGAGAGTTGCCAATTTTAATTTGTCCTTGCCAAAGAGTCAATGGTAACTTGAGAGTTCCTAATTCATTTTCCATGTTTCCTAAATAAAATTGCCCTACAATTCACCTTCATGCAGCCTTTCTGTTGGTAACAAATCCCAGAGCCCAAGGTCTTTTGTTAGTGAATGCATGTTCTTGAGTACAACTTTTCCTGGGAGAGGAGGATCAGCATCCCTGACTCCTCTTACGTACTAAGGACCAGTGTTTGAAATGATGGGAAAGCCTTTATCACTCCAGATGGGATAGATCTATTGATTTTAATTGAACTATGCTGATTTACTCCTGCCAAGCACCTGCCCAAGTCCCTGCACTTCTCTAGAGTCTCCCATTAGGATCTCAGACACTAGCCTTATGACCACTCATAAATTAGGGCACAGCAACTCCTCACACCTGACACTTCTATTCCCCCTTCCTCTCAAACAAGAAAATAGCAAAGCCATCAGTAGGGAAAGGACCATCACACACAAGTCGGGGGCCAATCCAGAATCCAAAGTTAGTTCTTCTGGTTCTCACATGTGCACTTTAACCAGTGGACTGTATCTGTCCATGTGTTAAAGATGAACTGCCACAGATTCACTGGCCATTATGTGCTCTGCTGCTTGTGCACTTCATTGACTTTTATGGCCCTTCTAGTCAGTGCTCCCCCACCCAGAGGTTACACTGGTGTCTGTGGGCTGTTTCCATGCTATCCAGGTTTACCAGAGACAAATAAAAGGGAAGCCACACAAGAAAAAGATCAGTGACTTCTAGAGCAGCAATGACTATGGAGCCAGTATTGGAGGCAGGGCTGTTTCACAGATAAAGGGATACTTTTTTAGGATGACCAGGTGTCCTCACATGGAAAAGAGCCTGCTAGAGTGAGGACCTCCAGAAGGCACAAACAGGCAGACAGCAGTTGAGCATCCACCATGCAGCAGAAAAGTCCAAAGCAATTCCACTCTGCAAGATACTGCAGCAGTCAAGTGATGGCAGAGGACCCCTTATCTGCCATTTTCCACTTGACATGCCTTGATACATCTTGAACTTACAAAACAATGGGAATATCATGTCACAGCCAGTCCCAAAGATGAGGAAACATGCAGCTTTGAAGAGGTTGGGAGTTTTGTGGATGCAGCATACAAGTTTAATGCAGTCAGGAGCTGAATAGCAATGAAAAAAATCATTTAGCTGCATGTGTAAATAATTTCATTCTAGTAACAGTTACAATCATAACAATAATGAAAACAATCACAGAGACTCAGAGAAGCGTTAGAAAGATGCCACATTCAATTTACAGAGTTAGTTAAGCTAAGTCTTACATGAAAGAAATATTTTTAATATAGTAATTAGATATTATTGGGAAATTCTTGCCTTGTTCTTCAACCAGTTTTGCACTGTTGTTATTTTTAGATGTTATGGCTGATCCTAGCGTTCACAAGAAACACCTTTGGCTACAGGCTTGGAGATGAGCTTAGGCAGCTTCAGTGTTGCAGAACCATCAGCAATGCTACTGCCCACCAGTGAGAGAGAGGGATATGGACACACTGCTGCATCCCCAGGGAGCAACAAGGAATTCAGTCCTTGTGCTGCCAAGGTCTTCTATAGAAATTGAAACCTCTGGGCACCTAGTGAGTGTCATTCAAATAAAGCTACTTGTGGAATAACTTAAAGAGAGACTTGAAACAACACAGAATATTTTTGGATTTTTTTGAACACAAAGAAAAAGGCACAAATTCAGCTGTCAAGAAGAGGGAGATATCTGTACCTGGACAGATTTTCAGCCTGTAAACATCACAGTTGTGCCAGAGTAATGCAGTTTTACATGCCACCCAGGAGCTGGCCCAAATATATTAACATCTAAGGTGAGGTTTGAGGACACACACCTGAGCTATTTCACCCTTAAAACCGCATTTATTCCAGAAATAAAAGCTTTGTTTTGCACACCCACAATGTCACATCTTTGTTGATATTTCTTTTCAGTAATTCCATTATCACAAAGCACGGGACTGTCAAACACACCAGGACCAGAAGATCATAGCTCAACAAATAGCAGATGCCCATTTGAAGGTTTTAAACAGCATTCATTCATTCATTTCCCAATGAACTACAACGTGAACTACCTACAACTCATCTGTAGCAAATCCCAACACAAAGCCTGTAAGACACACTACCCCATCTTATTCACTATTTCAACCGATTTTAGTCCGAGGACTATCACAAGGAATGAGAAGGAAAACCTAGGACATTTCACACAAGCTGTTTGTGTTTAAGGACAGAAGTTTGAACTCCAATACAGCATAATTATGATGTCATTGAACACAGCAAAATCTGTAGGCACACACCACGCTTTCACTGTAATACTGCTACTGCAGGCATATTTGAAACACTATAGCATATTCAGACTATAATTATAACTGTGTGTTGTTTCTGTGGTTTCAAAGATAATAGAAGTTGTTCATAAAATTTGCACAACACCGATGTGCTGCATGCAAAACATAGGCTCAGTGTAACAAGCAAAATAGTCCCACCAAGATACCTACAGACCAGCAAGTTAAGATTTCATACTATTGAAAGCAGGAATTAAAAATACAACACTAGAGATGCAACACCCAAATCCTTTTACCTAATCAGATAAGCCAAGATAAACTTGCCTGGTTAACTGAGGAACATATTCAACACTTGAGAAACAGAGAATTCAAAGGCTATCTTGGCTCATCAGCATTGCCCACCAGAGATCCATCATGATAGAAGAAAAAAACTCCCACAGAAATGAGAACTAACAACAGGGAAAAAAGCCAAAACAACAAGCATTTAACAGTGTCCATGCTCTCCCACCCTTCTCCCAGCCCATCTGAGGTGTTGTTGTGTTGCCTCCTCACCCCACCACAGGGAGCTCACAGCTGTGCTTCCCCCCAGGTGTTGCAGATGGGGCTTCAGGGAGGTCCTTCCAGTCAGGAATCACCTACAGCTGTTGGGTAGAAAAGGACAGCGTGGATCTCACACGGTTAATGGATAGGTTTGCTCATCTTCACCACCTTGCTGTTCAGCTTCACCCACAGAGGTGCAAAGAGAGGCAGATGTGGCATTTGGCAAGCTGTCAAGACACATCTTTCTTTTTTTAAAGTAAGGTGCACTTCCCTGGCTGCTCTCAGCCTGGTCCTTCTGCTATAACACTGTTGTCAGCACTGAAGATGCCCTTTTCAAACATGTCAAGGAGGAATTGGTGATATAGGGAGGAAACAGCCGTTTTCTCCAGATGCAACCCAAAATAGAGTCCTGTCCTTCCCACCTCAATCTGTAGTTGAGATCTGCCTTCAATCCTTGCAGACAACTCCTCATGGACATGTTCTTTCATGAGACATCAGACAGGCCAAATTCACCTTTCTGGACCTACTAGCCACAGGTACAGCCATCCTGCCACATGAAGGGTCTCATGCTGCACCCATAATGTGACACAGGGTCCAGATGCCATTGCCCCGACATCAATCATATGCACAACATAAACTTTCAGTTTTACCAGCGGTGTCATTTTTATTGTTTCATCCATCACACTGAACTCTTCCCTCCGCAGGCAGTCTCTCCCTTTAAGTATTTCTGGAGTTGTGGAGCCCGAGGACAGATTTGAAGCTTTGGAAGTATCATAAAGGTTATTCCCATTGACACCCGCTACAATCTTATTGTCTCCCTAGGGAAACAGTAACGGACACTTGAAAAGGTAATGGTGATGCTGCTACCAAGAATCTTGTGATGGCTACACCTCCTGTCAGAAAAAGACTCAAAGTGAATCTGAAATCAAAGTAGACAAAGCTAAAGTTCTGCTTATGAATGTCCCGCCCAGTCATGGCAGTGTTGTCTCCTTTGATTTCAAATTCAGTTTGAAATTCTGCAAACAGGACGTGCAGCTCAATCTTGGCAGCAGAAGATGCAAAATGGGAACACCACCCATTTATTTCTCACATGACTGGTGCTAACAGGTGGAGGATTCTTAACAAAAAACATAATAAACCCCCAGTGCCAATTGGAATTATCTATCCACGTTATTCTTTGGTGCCTGTGCTTCCCAGCATAGGCGTGCAGGGATTTTTGTTATTCCAGAAACCACCAAGCGCAAACTGAGCAGCTCATTCCAGCTGAACTAGGACTTTCTGCATGAGCTGACATTTTGGAAAGTAGTTTCCTTCTTGGAGCTGAAATGGGATTTTTTCTGGCTTTAACAAAGTGGGAAATTGTCCACAGCCCTTAACTTCCACTCCTAGCATATTTTCACTAAGTAATTTGCAAGCAAAACAGTCCAGAAAATGCTTGGTCAGAGCAACGTGTTTTTATAGACACTTTATTTGAAAGAGGAGAATATTTTTGGTAATGTAGTTGGAATGACAGTTCTCTAATTTTTCACTACACCATTTGCTGCTTTTGCACACATTTATACCTTTGGATCTAGAGATAAATTTGAGCAGCACTGCAACATAAGTGTTTTGAATCCACAGTCAGGAGGCACAAACAACCTTATCCTCCAGAGTATGGAGGACCTAACAGATCTACTGGAAAGATAAGAAAGGACATTTTTGATGGGGACCGAAGCTCCCTGAGCAAGCCATCTCCAGTATCGCCTCTTTCCTTCACCATGCTACTTCTTTCCTGATGACACTTTGCTCGGAGCTGGGAAGGGCAGAGCTGGCAGACTGGAAGATTGCCTAATGTGCTGTGACTGACATGTAATCGAATATTCAACCACTGGTCCTCATGTCGGCGGTAAAGTGAATATGACACCCTTCAGCTTAGTTGTGATCACGCCTCGTTCTTCTGCAAACAGTTCCATAAAGGTGCAGCCTGGCTTCTTTATGAGGCAGATGTGTGAGATGGGAGAGCAGTCACGGAGGTCACCTGCTGCCGGGAACAAGCCGAGGACCTGCGAGGGACTGACCTTTAAATGCCAATCGCATCCCGACCGCGCGCCCCCACGCCTTGAGCCGAGGTGGGACTCAACGGACACTCTGCTTTCACAGCCACCATCACGCTCAATGACCTGGATGAGCCACCTGTTCAACATCAGAGGAGTCTTTATCTCTCGGAGCCTTTTTGAATCTGTGAGTGCTGAGAAAAGAAGGAAAAAAAAAAAAAAAAAAAAAAAACGGACATTAAAAAAAAAAAAAAAAAAAAAAAGAAAAAGAACATTTGGGAGCGAGAAACCCCAAGGGAAGGAACTCAGATGTTCGGGTCAGGCCTTAGAAAAGGTATCAATTCTTCTTTCCACTTAGCACAGCCTGCTGCCTGCCCAGGCTCTTTGTCTCTGCCCTCTTCCCAGTACAGAAAGCATTTCCCTTTTAAATGACATCTGAGCGCTGACATGCTGGAGGCACCCATCCTGCATCATCTCTGGCAGATGGTGCAGCTGGCCACGATTTTCGGGATTGCTTAAATAAAACCGCAGTGCCATATCAAGAAATGTAGAGAAAATGCTCAACAGTGCTTAAGATGTTTAAACATCACAAACTGTCTAAGACTTCAGATTACTCTACTGCGCATTTTTGGTGATTTAACTGTTCTTATCGATGGCAATAGTGAAATCTCCATCATGATTCACTTTCTTTTCTTTCTGGAAGGCAGAGACAATCTTAGGATATTCCTGTTCTTACCTAATATCAGATCCTTTCACCTTGCTGTGTTAGGTAGAAGTTTGGACAGTTGTAACAACACAAGTCAAACCCTTGAGCTTTTTTGGAGAGGGGAGCTCTACTGCTGCCAGCATCAGATCTGGGATGTCCCAATGACATCAGATGAGAAACTGACCCACTTCCATGGCATTTGAGCATGGCTTTACCAGACATCCAAACAATTTTAGTGCAAGCAGCAATGTTCAAGCCAATATAAATACTGCTTTTCCTTTTCCCTATGGTTTTGCTTGCTTTGAGCTAATTAGCCTGATGGCCATTTCCCCACCCCCCTGGAGATACCATGTTTAGTGGTATATGTATTTTGGGAAAAAAAGCTTTTTAAGTGAAAAATGTCATTGTCATATCCAGGAGTCATTTAGCTCATTCAGGCTGTGCAGTGTCTTTGGCTTCTCAACTGGTGATTGAAGTTAGATGTAATACCAGAAAATAACATTAGGAAACTTTAAGCCATAACTGGTTGTGAAAGTGAAAAAAAATTATGTAGTTCCAACTTAGTGGGGCTTCTTTGTAAATTTAAGCCATGGTACATCCCAAAGTATGAGACAACCTTGCAGCATTTATGAAGTTACCACAAGAGACCCATTACCTGTAGGGGTCAAAGGAAACCCCTCACATCAGCACTACAGTAAAGCTAAGGAATCAGTGATACCTGGGAATCTGACTAAAATTGACTGCATTTAACAAGAGAGGCACTTAAGACAACGCTAAGACTCCTAAAACAAATGAAACTGCCTTGATTTCATTCTCCAATCCTCAGTGTTATCTTGCCTCAGGAAAGAGTGCCTGTCACACCAAAGCAGAGCAGCTTACAAAGATATTCAGAAGGCTCAACATGAAGCCAGCCCCTGAGAAGCTGAGATGAATTCCTGTGTAGTTGCAGGCAGGTATTTGTTTATTTACTGGGCATATTTACTGGCAAATCTCTAGGCCTTTCAGAGCACCATCACCCAGGGCATCATGCCTGGGCATCCTCCTCATATTGCCTTCCCCCATAGTCCCCAAACTAGTTGGAAAACCATCAGGAAAAGGGCACAGATCCCACTCCAGAGCTCCTCACACATCTCTCCATGAAGAGGATGCTGTGAGCATGGGCAGCTGGCCGCCTTCCACAGGGACCATGCACACGGTTCCACCACGCTCGGGCTCCTCTGGCCGCAGATGTTGGCTCTTATTGCTCAGGTCTCCCATATCACTGGGCCACCTGTACAACATATTTAACATACAGCAGCTATTCTGTTGTTGTTTGCACTGAAATAATCTTGGCAGGAAACAGTAGTCAAACCCAAGCATAATTTTTTGCACCGTGTGTAATGTAAAATCACTTCTTTGGATAAGTAATATACTCTCGTTGCCTTCTTCATGGAATACAGCATTTCTTGTCCCATCACCAGAAATTGGCCAGAATTGGTATTGAATATCTGAATGTATCCATTCCATTCCAGGCCCAGATTGCAGTTCCCCCCAAAAATGAAACCTTTACAAACTCTGAATTTTACATGTGGGATAAGGTTGGCCCCTTCTCAAACACTGAGATGGTGAAAGGCAGCCCCATCAGAGAGCTAGGTTTGAATGGAGGCCTCAGATTGAAACACAGATCCAGGATTTGGATGTGCTTTTTGGATGTAATCCCATTCCCAGCCATATCCATTTGAGGCACCATAACAGGCTATCATGCTGGTTGAAAAAACACTTGGAGTATCTATTGCCTTTTTCTTTTTTTTAAATGAATTTCAAATTTTCTTCTCCTAAACTCAGAGAGAGGTGACACCACTCTAAACATTACAAGAACATCATTTTCACTTGCTGCAGTTCAAGGGATACAGTAGTTTTTTGCCCTCTGTTTGCTTTAAAAATTAGGTTGCTAATGATAATGTTCCTCTCATAGATGATCTTGTACTTTTTAATGATACCCATAGTTTTCCTCTACATAAATGACTAAATCCTCACAGAAATCTCTGTCTTGATTAGCACTCCTGCTAGTAAAATTTCACATACTAAATCAGTACCAGCTGTAGCAAGAAAGAATGAAAAAGGCAAGTGTAAATGTTCCATATGCCCTACCAAATTGGCATCTGTGTCAGTAACCCTGTGTTTTTTTAAACAATTGTATACATACATTCTCAGAAGTGTTTTGCTCACAGGATTCTGCAAGCAAAATTTCCTCTGTTGGTACATCACTGAAATGTCACATCTAAAAAAACCCCAGCAAGGAGTTTTGCTGCTTCTCCTTCCTACACCCAACACTGACACACAATTAAATGAGTTACCTCGAGTTTACTGCACCTTTATTTTGATGTCTTCTCCCCGAAACCTGACACTGGGGCACTTCTGCAAAGCCGCTCCACATTTAGCACTTGGTTATTAGTAACACCACCGAAAGCCAAAGCTACTACGGCACTGTAATTATTTCCAAGCTGAATTCAGAAATAAGACTCGAGTTCCAGCTCGGCTGTTGGGGAATGCTGCTCTGGGAAGTGTTCCGAGGAGCCAACAGCTCATCTTTCGTATGACTCATGAGTGATGATGATTCAGGAGGAAGCTTGTCCCAGGGGCAGCCCAGAGCTCTGACCCAGGATGGTCAGTGACTCAGCTTCATCATGCAAAATAACGATTTGGGTTCAGGGTAGGCAATAGTTACAGTCTCTTGGACCAGCCTTACGGTCGTAAACTGGCCAAGCAACACCTGCTCCAAAGTTTTGCTGTGTAGCAGAAGAAAGCCCAGAATATGATGCAATAAACATGAACTCAATACAACTTAAAAGTAACGAAGTATGTCCTCAGTGAAAACACTTTTAAGTCAACTTATGCCTATCCTGAAACGGGAATTCAATCAGTATGGCAGAATGGACTTTCAAAGTTAAACAAACATTAACTAGTGCTCCAAATGGGTAGCAAATGCCACAGCCTCCTGTGGAAAGACGATACAGAGCCAGACTGCCCGCTGGTGTAAGTCAACCTAACTTCACTGGACTTCAGTGGAGCTGTGCTGATCAACACCAGCTGACTGTCTGATCTACTGCAATCCCCAAAGCCTGCCATCCTCTTCCCCTGACATGGGATGATACAAAGTAAACAGGAAGAATTAAGAAGCCATTAAAGGCATTAATAAGATGTTTCTGGGAATAATAAAATATTTCTCTCATTTCCAAAAGTCAGAAAGACCCTCCCTCCTCACACTCTCGGCCATGGCAAAGTGGTGACACTCATTCTGCTTTTTTCCCTGTGCAACGTGGAGTGTAGATTTGCACATCATGTCATGCCTGTCCATGGTAATCAGAAGCCATTATTTCCAAAAGCTCAAAATTCCCTCCTGGACTCTAGTATGCCAAGTTTTAGTTCACAGTGATTTCTTTTCTTTCTTTCTTTTTTTTTTTTTCATGGTTGATTTATAATTGCTGCAAACAGAAGTTTATAATGGAAATGCTGACAAAACCATAAGTATAGTGTCACGTTAACACTACTATTGCTGCCTCTCTGTCAGACCTTCCTTTAACCCTATGAGCCAAGACTTGTATCATGTATCAACAAAAGCCCAGAACACAGAGGTCATGGTAGACAGAGTGGAGAACTGGAGACAAAACTCCTGGAGTCAAATCCTTGCCTCAGTGAAATCAAAGGGATTTTATCCCTGGTGTCTAGTCTCGCTTCTGCCAGACACTTGCTGTGTAATTTGGACAAATTTATGCTCTGCAAAATGGACAGGAAAATATGTTCTGCACTTACCTTACAAGTGTTGTAGCATGATTAGCAAATCATGCTATTAAAGGAAGCAGGGGAAGGCTGAGGAGAAATATAAACACTACCTACAAGTTATTTACCAAAAAAATGGGCAAATATTACTCTAGGAATCCTCTATGCATGGGAGGTGGTAGGATCTTTACAGCTCTGCCTGCATGTATTTACACAGAGACATCAATATAATAACTCCCTGCAACACCCTCATTATTTGGGTCTTGTCTCATGTTTGTGATTTTCAATTTTATTCCTGGCTTAGGTCTCATTCTTGACATTTTTATGTAGGTTTTGTATGCAATAATACACATACATTAAATGGCGTTGAAACCATCAACCCAAGTTACTATTTTTAGCAGAGTGCAGAGGATGGGACAGAGACATAAGTGACAATTAAAGAGAATATATTCAGAGCTGTCATCAGCAAATATTTTTTTCTCTTGCCAGGAATCCTGCATGTGTAGAGGGGCCTCCTAGGCAAAGTTTTTAAGGCAAAACAGTTAGGTCATGCAAAAAGAAAAACAAAAAAAGCCCAACAAACAAACAAACATACAAACCCAAGTAAATGACATCAGCAGGAGACTGGGCTGGGCTGCTCCGAGGTTCCCAAAAGCTAAGTTTGGGAGAAAACTCTTATTTTCTCCCTCAAATTGCTGATCTGCCTCTTTGCTTCTGTACTACCCATCCACAGTGCCTGCAGATGTATATAATTTACAGAGCTTTCCTCATCAAGGGGATTAGGCAGCCCTCTTTCAATATGTATATGAAGTACAAACACACACTTACCCACTATGTTTTACGCCTGCCTGCAACAAACAGCTGAACAGATTGTGATGAAATTCAGACACTGACAATCTGACAAAAAACTTCTTTTTTCCCTTAAAATCTGGCTTCCAGAAGTTTTGCAAATCTAAATATTTTATTTGAATACCGTGAGGGCCCCAATCGTATGGAAAGCCTACGAAGCAAACATGGAGATATATGTAGTTAAGGAGAGAAAAAAAAAAAAGCACAGACACATACACAAAACGCATCTATTTGGTGCAACTTGCCAATTTTCACAACGACTCGGGTGCATTTTCTCTCCCTGGCTCCTGAGACTGTAACTAGACTCCTCTAATAAGCACTTTTTGCCCACCAGTGTGTCAACGGTGCTTTAACAGTAGTTTCAGTGTCAAATTGCCCTTTCCTCAGCAGGGATTGTTAAGCCTTTCTGTATTATACTTCCAAGACTCTCACGAGCTGGAGTTGGGAGATATAATATTTTCTTTGAAGTTTGCATTTCACAACACACTGGGATGCAAACAAGCTCTAGTTTCTCAGTAGTCAAACAATTCTGGCACACAGGGACTAGGACTAAATATTGTACCAAATTTTCTAATTACGTCTTTGTGATATTTACTACACAATGTTAGGTGAAAGCAGATTCTAATCAATATAAACCCCCTTGTCTAAACAGGACATCTGGGCTTTGAAATATTCTGTTTGTTGTCTTGAAATTACCCTGTAGCAAGCCACTGTAACAATATAATATCTTAGTCATGGAAAACTTTGGAGTATTTCTGATAAACTTATCATAAACAGATGAGTGCTTTCTCTCTTACAGTATTAAGGTGATGTAAAAAGTGAAGATGAAAGTCAGCTGTATGCATAAAATCATAGAGACTTATGCCAACAAATGCTGTGTTTACAAGTTTAAAAGCTCCAAAGTCTGAAAAGGCAAAAAATTAGGATTCTTAAAGTAACACTAACTCAGCCACATGGCACATCCTGGCAAGCACATTTAGCAAAATAAACATTAGCATATTCATATACACATTTCTAGAGCAACGTATTTTTAATGTGGCCAAACTAATTCAACAATGGGAATCTCAACTTTTCTCATTTTATGGCCAGATTCTCAGCTGGCAGAGACATATTATTTCAACAAACCGACATCATCGGCAGCAGCAAAGCAGCAGAGCCACTTCCTTCTGAGCAGGCAAGTGCCAGCGCCTGATGCACTTATGATGACAAGTCTCTCTTTCTGACTTTTATTATCAATATTCATACTACAAGATAGACAGATGTGACTAAGAATCAGCTCCTCAGCTAGAATCCTGAGCCTTCCAATACAAAAGCATTCACGAGAGTCACTTTTTTGCCTGTATTCTGTCATGTAAGAGAATCGGAAGGGATCCAGCCTCCCTGATGCAGGGATTTCACACCACAAGACACAGATAGTTATAACTCTTTGGACTTGGATTTTGGATGATGCTGATTTTTACCGATTCTCTCAGCTTTATCTGACAATTCCTTGATTTGTTGTTCCGACAACGACAAACTGCCTTGGAGGGGAGCATCTCCCTGCTCACACAGGATCTGCTGCAGGATCTCCTCCCACATCCAAACCTTCCCACAGAGAAAGTTTTCTGTGCTGAGGACATTCTCTATGGATAACAAGGGAGATCTGGACTCCCAAAGCAGCTGCCTGTGCAAAGCTGGCTTATCCCATCACCCCTGAGTTGCCCTCAGAGCAGAGGATCTCTGGGTGGCGCTGGGCCAACAACACCAGCCTTCTGCCATCCCAACCTCTCATCAAAGGCGCCCTCACATCACGCCAGGGCTCGCCAGCCTGGGATAAGGGGATCTAAAAATGACACAAAGTCCCCTTTGCCCCACCTTAATATGACCTACACTAAATCCAGCTTGGCTGGGGCTGAGGATCAAAGCCCTTAGACACTCTTAACCTAATGCTCCAGGTAGGAACACAACTCCCCCCCACCAGCCCCTGTTTATTTTTATTTTTCGAGTGCTCAAGGTCCTGGACGGAGCTACAGTCCTGCTGAACGACACACTCTATAAATATGGAAAAACCTCAAAACTTCTCAGTTTAAGAAAAGGTTACATGAAGAAAAGGCAGTGAGAGAAAATTGCATGCAAATCGTTTGTATATACTATGTGCAAATAGTTTGTTGTTTCATTTAGTTTTTGCAAAGGATCTTGAACCTCACCCAGCTGGACTTGGAGGCATCCAGAGCGAGTTGGTTAATTGTTAGCAGGCTTCATAGAGACACGTGGGAAATTAATCCTCAGATCACCTCTTTTCCACTTTGTAAGTCACCAAAAATAAAAAAATACAGAAAAGCCTAGCTGTCTGTACCATTTAAAACAGTAAATGTTGCCATTTCAGAGTTAGATATGGAAAGGAAAAAAGAGAACTGGAAAGCACTTCACACCTTTGAGCTCTCTAGCCCGTTAACAAACTGAAGAGATATTGGCAAAGAGGTTCAAAAGTTAGTCGGGGCGACAGACAGAAGAACAGACAGTGCAATTGCTTCATTTCCATAAGCACTCATGCCAAAAAAAATCAGAGTCGATTAATAATTAAAACACAAACAAACAAAAAAACCCATTATCTTGAGAATCAGGAATAAGTCTGGCCAGAAAGTTCAGAAGGGCCTAGACATATAAAAACAAAGGGTTATAGGGCAAATCCCAACTTTGAGGCTTTGTTACAGCCCTTCCACATGAGTTGGATAGCTCCCATCTCACAGGGAGGATGTTTTGGTGCAGTGGGGGGGGGACACTCACCTTCCCCAGGGACCCTCAGCCAGGAGCACCCAGGACACAGGATGGGAATGGCTATCCAAGAGCCCCTGGCCAATTACCCAGTAACACCCCCAAGCTCTGAAGATCTAAAGATCCCCTGAATAATCCTATTCAGGGAGAAGAATTATAACCATGAAGGGCAAAAACAGGGGTAAATGGGATCTTTCCTCAGGCCCCTGGCAGACACGGAGAGGACAATGGGGAAATAAGAGCGAGCACAAAAGTTTCCTCGAGTACGTCCTCAGCCACTGCGGTTTCAGATGAGAATTTCCAGAGGCAGGAACTAAAAGAATATTATGATTTTCTTTGGGGGATTAATTACTTTGCCGCTTGTTACCTTTTGTTAGAGACGTGACACCCCGTAACCTAGCACAAGGCACCAGATGTCCATTTAAATACCAGTTTTGAACGAAAAATGTTTGTTTTCCCATTTGAGCCCACGAGTTATTTTCTTTCTGCTAAAAACCCCGTGAATCTTATGGTGAGCAGACACCAAAACGTGCTACAAATGATACAGACGGGTGCTGAGTTCTCTGGGTTAAAATGAATAAATAAAGGGGCAGTCCTTCCCCCTGCTCGCGTTTGCTGGGGACGCGTATCCCCTTACAAATAAGAAAAGTATTAAGAACATGTTATGAAAAATAACAAAGAATAGCAGAGAAATCAAAAAGTGAGTGGCACTTCAGATGGAGTTTAGCAAATTAAGTCATTGACCTGAAGAGGAGATTAATACCAAACAAGGTGCCCCTTCTTCTGAAGTAATGAATATTCTTCAAACAGCAAGGGAGCACTGACTGCTGTTTGATGCTGATGACATTGAAAATTTAGGAGAACAGAAATTCCATCATTTTTCATTTGTATGCAAATGCGCCTGTTCCAGAAATTAACCCCTGAACCCCATGTCAGTTTTCATCTGGAGGAATTCTCTTTGCTAGCATCACACAGCGCAGCCTTGCTGCTATCCTGGGGTCACTGGGGCTTCCCCACACATAACAACACAAAACCCTAAAACAAAACAACTAAAAAAAACCCAAAAAACCCCAAAACAAAACAAAACAAAAAAAAAAAAAAGGAAGAAAGTAGGGTGGGGGAAATTGGCCAAATCATGCCAGGCTTTGTTTCCCCTATTATTGGGGTATAAAGGAGCAATAGAAGCCAAAGCCTGTTGTAAAATGCACATCTCTAATGCCTAGCTCTGGGTCCTGGCATCATTGTCATGCAAAAGGCAGCTCTACCTCTTTAGGCAGAGCAGCACCCACTAATCACTTCCACTGGTGTTAAGGTGAACCGCGGGCCAATATACAACCCATATTACTCTTCCTTTCAGCTCGGGCTTCCACTGTTAAAAAGTTCTTTTGTCACTTAGCACCTTAGACAAATGCGACTATCTGCATCTGAAGGGGAAAGAGATGATGGAGGTTTTTTAATTGATGTGGATTTAATTATGCTAATTTAGACAGCTGTAAAGCCTTTTCAGTAGAGCTGCATAATGGGACCAGCAAATACAGGTGTCCTTCACTGCAGGCGCTTAATGTTTAACCTCAGTCGTTTTGTAAGGAAAGGAAAATGCAAAGTAATGGTTAACCAGCAAAAAGCTCTATTTCTTGAGGACCTAAAGGGGACACTTCACTTTGATTCTTCCTACAATCCCATTCAGGGCTGCAGAAATCCAGTAGAGCATAAATACTTATCATTGTAGTGATAAGGATGAGGCTGAGGCAGAAACAAGAGGGTTTGGATCTGCAAATCCTTAAGTTAAGACAGCCCTGTCTTGTCATCTTTTTAAGTCTTTTTTATCTGGCCACCTATGGCACCAATGATTAAAACCAATAAGAAAGGTATCTTTGGGTATTTTCTGGTGTCTTACACAGATCCCTCTGAGGCTGCCCTACTTCTACCCTTCCCCAAATTCCCCATCCCACACCCTACGTGCTTTCTCTAGGCTGGAACTGATCCTCCCAGTAACTATCTGGAGATCCATTTCCTAGGGTGTAAATTTGGCCGGTTTGGCTTCCCAGAGTTGTCACACATCATGTAACACTGGTACTTCTCAAAGGGAAGAGTGTAAATACTGACCGAAGGTAAGGAAAGAAACACTGAGCTTTTTGATATAGAACGAATCACAGCCCATATGTGCCCATGGGCATTGGAACGAGATGATCTTTAAGGTCCCTTCCAACCCAAACCACTCTATGATTCTGTGCTCCCTCGGTTGCCAGAGGCAGCCTCAGTGACTAGGTACCTTGGCTCTCCTGTTCAGTATCACTGTCTTACTTGTACGTCCACTACTTTAGGTTTGGTTGGTTGGTTTTTTTAATAGAAATTGCTATCCATTAAACACTTATTGGAGTAGGAGCGAAATCTTTGCCACAGAAGTTCTGGTAGACATCACTGAAGCAATTTCAGGTATTACTGGCATCAACCACCGCTGACACAGCAAACACAGGCAGCTCAGAAAGGTGGAGTTTGGGCTGTGCTTCCCCCCCAGAACACCTCTTTATTAAGGAGTGCTGCCAAACTGGTGACTATGCTGGATATATGCACTCCACCATCAGATGGAGTTTATTTGTGTAAGTCAGGAGAGCAAAGATTACATCCAGGTGTACAAAACTATCTCCTGCTATATCTTCTTTAGTTCTCCTGACGCAGCAAAATCTGAGATAACGGGGAAAGTGCTTTTCCATAACCGGGCATCCCATGATAAGATCTGCTCTGCATACCTGTGGCTGTCTCCATCATGGTGACACCTGGATGCTGCACTATCTATAATCATTCCTAAAATGCAACAGAAATGGGCTTTTATCCCATTCTACACTGAGCTTAGATGATTTGCCCAAGGTCATGGAGAACAGTGACAGAAATTCAGATTTATACTTTTTTTCCATTGTTTCATCCCCCCAGCCCTCAACTGCATTCTCCATTCTTTCCCCACCTTTTCCCTCCCTGTCTGGATTTCACCTTCTTAGCTCCAGGCACTGAATATCTCCATTTTGGCAACAGTTCCTGTTCTGGGAAATGTTAACGACGAGCACCATGGGGTTAGCAAAGTCCTGTACTTCAACCAAATTACCCAGCTTCCAAGTCTGCAAATTCTGCTGCCTAGATACAGATAATTCTCCCCAAACACTAAGTCCCCTTGTCCCCTCAGCTCCTCCTCAGAAACAGCCAACTGCAAAGCACTAGATAGCTATTATGTTCACATGCATATATTATAAGCATTAGCTTGATGAGCTTGCTGGTGACAGTGTCAGTCAGACTTCACTTCATCCTCCTCCTGTGGTCCAAAGCTGGATCCAACACCCATGGGCTCACATAGCAGCTGAAGGGCCAAATACCAGTTAATCTGGAAGATATCCTTTCCAACAACCACACCTGACTTTCTGGCCTTCTGCTCCCAAAGCCTCCTTGGTTGTTCTGGCAGCTGGGACACCGACAACACACTCAGGGTTGGGTCAAGTTTTCCCCTTGGCTGCTTTGAGCTCTTTGATGCCATTTTCCTTGACTCACCCTTGATTATGGTGAATGGTCTCTGTTACATTTTCAAATAACCTGATATCCATACAAAAGGCTTTGGGGTAGGTTTTATTTCAAGTGTTATCCATTCTTGCATTTTCCTGATGCAGAAATGTAAGAATTGGTCCTAGAGCCAACCAAATCCTGGTGCTTAGCCCAGCAGTATATCAAATTTCTTTTGCATACCCAGGATGAAAATGCACAGGCTCTTTAGCAGGGACAGCCAACATACAACATACCAATGTAAGCACTCTGCTCTGTATTTTAACAGATTTTAGGAATTTGTGGGAATACTCTTTAAAACTGGACCAAAAAAGATCTGAAGAAATGCTTTTTTTAAAAAGAAGAATACAAATGGGTGCTTTGATAACTATAAAGTTGCTTTCTTGGACCAAGAGTCCACATAAGGAACCAAATAAAATATTTAAAGGCAAAAATCTTGCAAAGTTTCCTCCCATGAAAGGGAAAATATGGTCTTTGCTATACCAGACCTTCTTTTGCAAAATCTGTTTAGGAGTTGCCATGAAACAAGCAGGATTCAACAAAGAGCTTGACAATTTCTGTTAAAGTTTCATTTATATATATTTCTAGGAGCGGTTGGTTTGATTTTTCTTTAAAACCAAGTGTCAGGTTGCATTTTAGACCACATATAAATATAATTTTGCTCTCACATAATGCTTTTGTATTGGGTGTAATTCCATTTACTGCGGTGGTGTTACCTTTCAGTTACCCTAATGGGAACAAGAGCAGAATTACACTGATAAAAAAAGCTTCTTACAGAAAGAAAGAGCACAGGAATAAATACTTCCTCTGGCTTATTTAATATATTTGTTTGTCCAAATTGTAGCAAAGATATTTATTTCAAGAAATAGTGTTTGATCAGCAAGAGTAAACACTGATATGTCTAAAACTCCAACAAGCAGTTTTTACAATTCTTCAAACGACACCTAAGATTGTTTAGTTGGCCAACTAAAAGAAACAACAAAAGGTTTCAGGTCATATAATTATACCCTTCTGTTTCCCAACTTTCTTAGAAATGTCTGTCTAAAAATAAGTCCAACATCCGGATGCCTTGAACAATTGGCTTATTTTAAAACATATAAAAACTCTTACTACAGCCTTAGCCATTTTAAGGTCTTGGTGCTAACACAGAGTAACAGTGCTTAGCACTACTATATACCGCTTTCCATCTCCAAAGCACTTTACAAACATTAGCTAATTAATCCTCACAACACCCCTGTGAGGTATGTAGGTAAGTATTGTCATCCAATTAGGTAAGTATTAAGCACTGTTATCCCACCAGATAAGTATTAAGGTCTCCCATTTTACTGGGGATCCTGAGGACAACAGGTTAAGTTACTTACCAAAGGTCACAGGGGGAGTTGGTAGAATAAAACTTGGGATGCTTTGGTTTCTTGGTGGCTATTCAGGCATCCGGGCAGCATCCGGAGCTACTGCCTCCACAAAGGCATCCACATGGAAATTAGGGTTTTCTATAACCCTCCTAGACACTGAGCTATGAGTATAGCATGGTAGGAAAGATGGTCCTGAGAAGCTTCCCCTCTTTGGAGTGGGCAAAAATGACAAAAGAAAAGTTCTCAGGCAGTTTTTAAAAATAAAGGTCTTGGATCGGGGTGTTTTCCTGGGGGTGCATACAAACACACACCTAGAAGAATCACCAGGCCTCGCCAGCCAAAAGCTCCTCCTTCTCCTCTCTTTACCTTTCTTTCTCGCTCTACTATAAAGATGGACTCATAAAGTCTCACATCCATACCACAAAGATATAAATCTTTCAGTTGTGGTTTGCATCTTCTGAACACAAGTCCATTTTGAAGCCCCAGCTCAGAGGCTTCTAGGTTTGTATGTAGGCTCGAATCCCCAAATACACCTGATGTGACAAATTCCTTTTCAGAGGATCTAGAAACCAGGACCAGCTCAGCACATTTTGGATTTAATCTAGACCTAACAGGTGTCAAGTTGGTGAAATAACATCATCTGTCCCTCAGAGGCAATGCCAGCGTTCATATCTGCTTCTAATTTCAGTTCATTGCTAAGGTGAAAGCTCATCCTGTAATTCCGCTTGGAGGTGTGTTTGCAAGTTAAAAGAGTCCTGATCAGAGGTTCAAAGGTTGGACTCGATGATCTTGGAGGTTTTTTTCTGAGCTAAATGATTCTGTGATTCTATGATTGACTTGGAGTCTGTGAAGTTATTGAAATCTAGACCAGTGTAAGAAACACCCTAAAAAAAGCAAAACCCCACCCTGAGTGAGCCTGCAGAAGCTGCAGTCCCAGGCAGGGCATATTGCAGGTTCTGCCCACCATTTGCTGAGACATGAATAACAGTCCTGACTCTCCTCTGCTCAGCATTTGGCACTCAACTAGTGGCAATGTCATCCAGCTCTTCTTCTGAAAGCAGGGGACCAGCACAGCAATGCTCCAGCTCAAGCTGGAGCTGAGGAAAATCCCAAGTGTTGAAAAAAACCCTTGACTAGATTTCAACTGAGCTGATTTATGTTTTCAAGTGGAAGGCAGTTTTAGTCGAAGTAAACTACACAGTTTTTAGATCATTCAAAATTCATGGCAGTTTGATCCCACAGGACGTCAAACAAACACAAATGATTTGCCAGGAATCCCTACAAATTGAAAGAAGTAACCTTCGTAAGGTTCCAGCAAAAGTCTTGAACAAGTTTTAAGCAAGGAAAAAATAAAGACTCAAATAAAGAATTTCTGTTTTATTCATCTACAAAAAAACAACTGCAATGCAATACATATCCAGATCAAATGCAAACAAAGGAGCAGCCCAAACAACTAAGGTCTCGAAACTCATAAAATCTCCAAACCACAAACCAACAGCAAATGGAAAAAATAGCCATGAAAACAGAAGGTAGATTTAGATTCTGTTGTGTTCTTTGGAGTGGTTTTAACATCAGACTGAAATAGAAAAAAATTTAATCTGAGAAAGGTAACAGAAAATGCAGGTAAGAGACATATCATGTGTGTTACAGTCATGAGAAGAAAAATAGACATCCAAAACTGCGACAAGAATGTGCTTAGTTATTATATTTTTTCAAGCTTTGTCTGCCAGCATTTTTTTCTTTTTCTTTTTTTTTTCCTACATACTGGTCATCAGTGTCTGCCAAAAGACTTTTCGTGGATTTCTGCAATCCCATTTCCCCAAAAAACAGAGGAAATGATGTTTCTCCACAACCACAAGACCCAGCTGTAGGTTTTACACCATGATTTGTAGCCGTAAACTAACACAGTGACCCACCACCCCCCTGCCTAAATAACCAGGACCAAGCCAGTAGTGAAATTTCAGTGTGGGTTATGCAAAATGAAAGGATTAAAAAATGAAAAGAGCATTCACTTCATGTTGCTCCTTTAAAACATTATCACATAGCTCCTTTTTTTTCCCCCTAACCTGACCTTTTTTTCCCAATGGTTTATCTATAACTTAATATAACTAATTCTTTTGAAATAATGTTCGCAGTTAGCATAATTGGTGTTATATAGTTCTAATGTACATTACAGAATATTCTGTCACTAGACACTAAATTGAAATTTTAAAGAAAATGATAGAAATAGCTGTAAGGGAAAAAAGTACCCTTTTAAATCTAATTTGCTATGCACCGCAGTAGGGTAATGGATGCAATGAAAGTTCCTTTATTGAGTTCCCATGTCCAAAAGGTATTTAGGTAGCAAAGGATGTTAAGCAGACCCCCTGTGCTCCTCCTTTAAGTAAAGATAGCAGGAAATAAGGTATATAGGTTTGTGTCCTCCTGATTTTTATTTCCTCAGGAGTACAACTTATGCAAAGGGCACCTTAGGCTACTTGGAGGATCACAAAGGGTGCCCTCGACCCCCTCGCTGTCTGCATGAATAGAAGCATCTAAAGGATGGCTGAAGCCATACAGCGAGTTAAATCCTTCAGGTGGGTCTTTTCAAATTCCAATAGTGAGGAGTTACTGGAGAATTGGTAAGGATTTCACTAGGCCCCAGCAGGTTTGAGATCAAAAGCCCTGGTTAAATAAAAGCCTGTTGGGAAATCTTAAAACCTCTTTGTAATGTAACTTAAAAAAGTTAATACAAAGAGCCCTTAGACTGAAGCCTGTAACAGCATGAACAAAGAGTATATCAAAACTGATTCCATTAAGGGAAGGCAGACAAATAAATTCATTTAATTTAAAGAGAAATCAGATATATTACTCTGCTAAAAATTAAAAAGCATACCAGGAAAAAAACAAAACAAAACAAAACAAAACAGATTTTACAACACACATGCACATAGAGCTGTGTGTTAGAGATAGATATATATAAAATCTATTTATAAATATCTCTCAGAACAGAGAACAGAACATTATATGCACACATGTATGTTTAAGTATCAATTTATCCAATATGTGCGTGTGTGTATAATTCTAATATATACATATTTTTATCATTTATGAGGCCTCACGCTGGGCTCTCAAATCTGCAGTTAGATATATCTATATATGTATCCAGAAAAACACAGCTGAAAGAGCCCCTACACTCAAACTGACATAAGACATTTTTCAACCCAATTAATTAAAAAAGATGGGTGCTCATCAGTCAGCTGGCACCGGATTTTTCTCCATCATCTTGCCAAAGTGTCACAGTGTTAGTTGCGCAGCATGTTGGAAACAGAAAATCTGGGACTAGGATTTTGATATCATTTATTAGCTGACCTCTTTCTGAGCAGCTCTTACACTTTTAACTCGTTGGGGGTCCTGCACCAAAGGCAGAGAGGTAGGAGAGATATAGAATTACATATATTGGGAAAGCCCTTTCAGATCTTCCTCTCAGTGATGTGCTTGGAGATCTCGTGTTGGGTATGACTGGCACACACGCCAGGGATTGTGCACTATTTGCACAAAGCAAATTGTCTCCTGAACATCCTAGGAGCACAGAAAGTCTGTGTTCCTGTGGGACCATGCCTGGGGGTTCCATGTCAGTTGGGTGCAGCATGCTCTGAACCCCTTGGGAAGAAGGAGAGTGATGTCCTATTGCCCCACGGGTCACTCTCCCCGTGACAAATAATTTTTCTCCCTCCATTCTCCAGGGAAGGAAAGGAGGAGCTGAATTTTACTGATGAGGCTTTTCATTATTATTATTGTGATGGGAGGCATGTGGATATCTCCTTAGCTAGAATGCATATTTCACTGTTTAAGAAGTGATGCTCCTCTTACAGACTCCATAGGCTGTACATCTGGAAAAGAGAGATGTATGTGTTGTGCAAATGAGGGTGAATGCCTGCAAAAATCAGTGTTAATGTTCTACGGGATTTTTTTAAAAAGCTTTTCTCCTTATAATTAAAATCTGACATTTTAGTTCAGCAGTGCTAATTCTGAGCTCATTTAGGTTGCATATAGTGAGGGAATGGGTTCCATCTTCATTCTCTAAACCCCAGTTCATGCTACCAACGCATGAAATGCTGCCCCAACAGCAGGAACAAATCACTCGGTCCCTCTTCTCTTTAAGAACATTTTTCTGGAGATAAGAAATCAGCAACATATCTCACATATGGTGCCTTTCATCCCAGCAAGCAGCAATGGTTTCACAACCTACACTAATGGCAATAATTTTATTTCATTTTATTTAAACCCCTAAAATACACATCAAGTCAAAGACTTTCAAATATAGGCCTGGTTATCATTTTAGCAATGCCATTTCTGGTTATTTTAATACAGGAATAACTATTTATCATTGGACCGTTGCTCTGTGCACCAAATCACTGCGGTGTCTGCCGAAGAACTGCCCTTAGCAACAGAAATAAGAGGAAAATTGCAAAATGAAGAATTCCAGATGAATATGGGACCATGAGGGGAACTCAGGTGAAAGGTATTAATATTTGAGGATCTTGGTCTCGGTGCTGTGAGTCACATCCTCACCCAAGCAAGAAGTGTCTAATAATCGCAGGAGATAAATATCACTTTTGACTCCTTGTTTGAGAAAAAATCCCTCTGAAAACATTGTATCTAATAATATCAAAATGCTGTGGTGGCTTCTGCATGGCTGGCAATTTTTAGACCAGTAGAGGATGAGGTTTTCTGGTTCAAACAGGAATTAATTGGGGGAAGTCATATGGCTTGTGTTATACACGTGACACCAGATGATCCAAATAGTCCTTTCTTGGCCTTATAATCTACAAATAACCTTGTGGAGGTACTGCTCTCCTGTGGATTAGTGGCAAACCAATGCTCCTCTTGCTTGGATGAGTTTTCTGATCTAAATACCATCCAGACCTGCGTGGCCTACAGGATTTGACTGGATCACAGTCTCAGACGGAGCCATGGCCAATTAATGCCAGACATAAGATAAACTGGGGTAGGACATGCTCTGCTTCAGGTGCTGTGTGCTCCTGGAGTTTCATTAGTAGCTACATAACGAGCCAGGTCTGAAGTAATTTTTCTATAAGGACACTAATAAATATAATTTTACACTTGCTATCTTTAGGTTACCTTGCAGGGTAAGACTGTCTGAGACCATGGAGCTCTTTGGCTCTGAATTTATCAGCTTCATCTGCAAGGACAGGGTATAATTGTGACCATTTTGTAATCCATAAAAACAATAAGATTCCAGGATGATATGTGTAACAGGACAAGCTGTTCCTATATGGAAAACAGAGCATATGGGGTCTTGTATATCTCGCTTGGATTATGAGGCAGAGGAAATACCTGGCTGAGCAGTGCTCAGGAATTATCAGGTGGATGATATTACAGGAGCAAGCCGGGTCCCTATTTATTTGCTTTATATGGATGCCTCTGGGTTCAGGTTGTTGGAGTTATATAATGCTAAGCTTCCTCCTGACCGCTCCGCAGCCCTGGTTGCTCCCAGTCCGTCGTTGTGATCCATCCGTGCCATGGAAAGCCAGCCTGCACCCCCCAAACCAGAGGTGAGCTCAAATTCAGTCACCACTCCAAAGCAACCAGAAATATCTCTTAAATGCAGCCATCCTTATTCCTGTCCCTATCTCTCACTAGGCCTCATTTTACCCCCGAGGGTAATTTTTGATGTAGAAGGAAATATGTCATTTATTAAGTCAACAACCACTTCCTTCAGCGTTTACAAAAATTTCTTGAGGTTTCCCTTTCTAGTACTGATCTTATTCAGATCTGCAGACTGAGACCGTAGCATAAGGTGGAAAAACTTACAGTCATTACATTGATTAATCAGCCGCTGAAATTTGGATTTCCAGCATGATACCTCCATCCTCTGAATGTGTGGCCCTACTGCAATGTAATCAATTTGTCTGTGCAGGCTCCAAAACCCCAGAGCCACACGATGCAAAAAGGCAATCTTCTGCCCTCTTTGACCACAATAAGCAACATTACTGAAATCACCGCTCCCATACAAGTGTAGCATGACCCCATATTTGTAGGCAGCAGAGTATGACTTCATTAAAAACCATCCTCTGTGTTAGGGACTGGAAGCAAGGCAAGCCAGCATCAGAGCAGCATATGTCTGAAACTGATAGTAAAATGGATGATCCCTTAAACCCCACCTCTATACTGTTATTTACATACGTATCTTTCATCTGACATAGGCTTCCCCTCCAGCACCTTGAATATATCAGTCCTAAGGAAGAGACTTTAAGTTCAAAGAGTGCCATCCCCAAACCAAAGTAGGGGGTTATCAAGTGAGGTGCGCCAAGCACTAAGACAAAACATATGCATTTTTAATAGATAGCCTCTCCTCCCCCTGAGGAAGCAAAGAAAAGAGACTCTGTGAAGCTTCAGCTGAAAACAAGTTCAGTGGATTTATACTCAGGCTGCTTTTCACAGAAAAAGAAAATTCACTACTCTCATGTATATCTTTGGTAGATGTATCCCAAACATTCTCCAAAGCACACTGGCCCCACCCTTGGTGATCCTGTTGACCAGGTGAACTCACCTCAACATAGTATTCAAAAAGAAGAGAGTGCAAAAAGTCATGAAAATAAAATAAAAAATAAAAAGGCCATGAAAGAGAAACAAAAATCTCAACAGGTCTGTATGGAATTTCAGCAGCACTTTATTTATTAATGCATATGAAGCTACCAGTGTATTCCAGCTCCCAAAGACAGATCTGTAAGGAATAGGCCACATGCTGATTGACAGCAGCCATAATTCCATACAATGAGACTGTATTAAATTGTTTGATGTGATATGATACTCATCACTTGTAACTGATCAAACACACTGCTGCATCAAACAGTATTACAATACAACCAGGCTGGATATGGTTCCTGCCAAGGCTGTTCATCACATTGCACACTTCTGCATTAAACATATCTATTAATAGCATTGACAAACTACTCCTATCCAAATTTTTTCCCAAAGAATTGCACAACGTGAAATGTGCAAAGAAATCCATAGATAATGCTTTGCAGTTTGAGGCAGCGTTTCCGTTGGCTGAATGCTCTGACATGAAAGGCTTTGCTGATTTGGGGGTTTTTGTAAGGTAATACCAAAACTTGCAAACCTGTGCCCCAAAGCAAAGACCTGCTGTTCCAGAATCCCTGAATCCTCTGTTGTTATTGCTGTTGTAGTTTTACTCTTTCCTTCCAAATTAGAAGATGGACTACCTTTTGACCAAGATTTTACTTTTGCTGTGCATCACCCCCCGGGAGAGTGGCTCAGGCCAGTTATTTTGCAGGAGGGAGCTGTGTTTGCTCATATTGACCCCTTCAAAGGAGGGAGACATAAATAAAAGCAGCAAATTCCTTGTCACCACTGCTCCTGCTGCAGCCATCGAGGGTGATACACCACAGCCCATGGGGGACAGGCCTCCCTGCGACATGACAACTGTAGGGGCTCTCTCAGATGCAGATTATTAAATGAGCCTGGATCTCTAGAGGGCAGAGGTCAGCTGTCCTCAAATCTGTGTGAATGCTAGATTAAGTTTATTAATCTCCCCGCTTTCACTTAAAAACCAAATTATTGGGTGGTTAAATGTTAATGCCCGGGAGTTTGTGAGATGATCAATTCTCTCGGCTACCCAGGGGGAACACAAGGTGTTCAGACCCCAGAGGAGTATTAGAAGTCAGTGTGATGACCAGGGATTATGTTCCCCTTGTGAATTTCCCTGTGTTTCATGCCTGGTGCATGTTTGGTTTGCAGTTCTGGCAGCAGCAAAGGCACCCTCAGACAGGGGCAAGATGTGCCGTTGTTGGCCCCAGTACTGATGCCGATGGCTGCCCACCATGATGTCCCAGATGTCTAACCTCAGCTATGGCTCTTTTTATAGGATTTACACCTGTGCTTGGGTGAGATTCAAAATACCCATCTCCCTGCGCCGACCCCAAGTGCCCAGGAACCGCACGAAACCAAGCATGCAATGAACATGGTATTTAGCAACCTTCGAAACGGCCTCTATCAGTGTATCTCATAAAACTACTCCAGCGTGTAAAAACGAAGTGATAAACGAGCACGAGGGCTCCATATAATCCCTCGTGGACAGGTATGCACATCATAATTGGACAATATGCCCCCTTGATTGTGAACTCAGCTTGGGAGACCCAGCATCATATAGCCATGGAAAATAGGAAGTAATATGCAGGAATGCATGCCTGACTGTCTGAAGCTGGCACCAGGGTTTGTTTTTTCAAGCTGAGATTGTATACATTTTACATTTATGAATTTTTTTTGCAAATTGCAGTGACAGAAGGTGCCTTTTGTCCTGTTTTTCACTCCTGTACTGTCAGTGTGAGCAGATTAAACTCATCACACGGTAGCGAATTATCCCTGTTGATGGAGCCAGCTCCACAAACATTACTTAAGAAAGGTGTGTAAGGCATTTCCTTTTTCTAATTAAAAATATTAAATTGTTTCCAGACAATAAACCGTCTCAGAAGGCTACCCTAAAGACTGGAAAACATACAAGAAACGGTGGAAAGGATCTCCCACTCTGATGGGCAATTTTTAACAGTAACAGCCCAGTGCAGTGTGTTGAGCTTCTATCTGAGTGTAGCTAAGTAAATCAACATGCTGCAAGTTAGATGTAACAGTAGAAAGGAAGAAGTTCAAAAAACAAAGTCCCAGGCACTTCACTGCAGTGCACAGTAGGTTAAATTGTGGTATTTCAGAAATTGCCGAGAGTTTGGCCACAGAACATTTTATCCTGCACCAGCATTCTGCCAGGGCTGGGTTCCAGCAAGCCTCAATTTTTTTCCTTTCACCTGTGTTTTTTCCCCCTCTCCTGTTTGTTAGCACAAACCAAAAACTGTATCAGAGCACTACAGCCCTTGTCCTGAATGTACCTCTCCATTTATTAAAGCAGCACAACTGAAAAATCACCACACACCAGGCAAAGATAACTGCAAATCTGCTCTTACCCTCCCCGTACCACCTGAGTGCCGCTATTATTCCTCATCCTTGGGGAAAGGACCCCATATGTGAGTTTCAGAAACCACCTCAGTAACTCCAAGCATCATTATCAATAGTAGGATGAACTGCAGCTGGGATGCACTGAGAAGGCACGGTAATACTCGCCCTAATCTCTGCATTCATCTCACTGGCCCTCACTAGGAAGTTTAAGTACATTTACTGGGGATTCTTCAGCCCTTGAAAGGTAGGAAGACATCTATGAGGCTTGACGTACTAGCTAATTAACTTGGGTTTGGAAAAAAAAATCTTCTTATCTACTTAACTTGGAGACACTCTTTGTTTTTAAGCCTGCAGACTACCTTCTCTTTAAAATGCACGTTACGTACCACTCCAGAGTATGGAATGTATTATTTTTAACAAGGACCTATTTTAACTTGGACCTAAAACTACTAACATTTGACAGAGAGGTTTTTTTTAAAAAAGCTATTTGCAGAATCAGCTGAATGATAAGTCTATAGCCTGTGTTTTGCAAGACAGGCTACAAAATCCTCATGCTTTCCTTCTGTCCTTAAAAATCCAGGAACATGAATGTATGAAGCATTTGAAAATGAAGCCCCAAATGCACCCCCTCCTCCTCTCTCCTCCCCCCAAACCTATAAGGAGTTTAAATAAATCTTTCAGGTTTTCTTTCTCAGTCTCTGAAAGTGGGGAATATTGAGGCTGGGAGAAAGTGATTGAATTTGTGCCTGCAGTGGTTGGGGCACGTGAGTGTTTCCTGCAGCTCTTCTGACAGGAACATAGACACGAGCAACTCCTGTAACATCCCTGCTCAGAATTAAACCTCCCTAAAATTCCCTGAGAACTGCAAAGAGCAATTTTAAATCCTCACTATATTCCACACAGATAGAACAGTGGCATGATTGACCAAGCTTTTTTTTTCTTCTTTTTTAAAGTACACATATGATGATGCATCATAGTTATAAACAGATGGTATTTGGCCTCCTTCCTATTCTCAACATTTGGAATTCCTAAACTATGTGAATTAAACAATAATATTTTATAAACATACAAGGGATTTTGCTCACTGCTTTGTTAACATAGAAATTATACAATGCTGACATTTATTTAAATTTTAAAAAGTAAACAAGAGTGTGTATTGAATTAAAGCAAACTAAAATCAACAGAGAGAAATATGTTCTGCGCACACATTACCTACAACGGCACGGGCCTTTTTCGGGGAGACATAATGGGATGAAGCACAAATTGTAGCTTAGACAGTCTGATCCTTTGTGCTCGAAAGGCTCATTTAACACCTCGCTGTAAACAACGGATATTTATACCATAATTGGCCAGTTGACCATCAGTTGTTCATTTACTCCATAACCTGCTATTATGGAGTTAAAAGAAGTTCCTTTCTGTTGGCTTTTCCAGGAGTGAAAGTGTGTTTGCAATTTTAGTACCAACTGGATTCAGTCTAACACTTGTACTTCGTATGAGAAACATTTTCATAATACCAAAATTTGGGGGAATAAGAGTATTCCTGCCAGAAAGGGAAGAAGAAAGTATTGGTTCTTAAAAGAAGAATTCTGTTTGCTTGGTTTCCTCTTTCCTTTCCATTTTAACCCCTTTCTAGGCTTCTCTCGAGCTGTGCAAAATTGAGAAGCACTTAGGTTTTAATCACTATTCCCAGGTCTGCAAAGAGGTTCTGTGATGAATAAATAATGAATCCGAGATTTTAATCAGTGTTATGATTTTTGAAAAGGCTAATTATCATTGTTTACAGACATGCCTTTCCAACGTATTTCCTTGTTTTGCCTTCAAAGCTCCAAGGGTTAAGCCCCTCGCACGCATCCCTCCCGTCCCTCCCCAACGCCGCGCTCCTTGCCCGGGATTTCTTGCGGGGTTTGGGGGTGTTTTTTATTTTGTTTGTTCGTTTGGTGCTTTTTGGGTTTGGGATTTTATTGGAGGAACCGTAGGAGAGATGGAGCCGGGGAGCCGGAGGCGCTCAGGACTCGGGGAAAGCTGCGTACCCGAGACCCCGCTCCTCACCCGCGGAAAAGACACGGCGGGGAGCTGGAGGGGGGAGGCTCTTTCTCTTTGCCCTCTGTGTACAGAAATGCTACTAAAGAATCTTGCTTTCTAAAGAATATTTTTTATTATCGATAATATCGATGATAACAAAGTGGCGGGCAGTATGTCCGTCCCCCGCTTCCCGGGGAAGCCGCGCTCCGCTCCGCCCGCAGCGCCGGGATGCGCGGAGCGCTCGGCGGGGCCGCCCTGCAGCGATCGCCTCCGGCTCATGCCCTCTGCTTTACTGCCGCTATATTTTTATGATTTATTATTTTTATTATTACAGCTGCTACTGGCCTCGTTTAACCAGCTTTGCCCACACCTCCACATCCTCTCGGCCGTTCATCGGGATGTGAAAAACCTTTTCCCCGGCTGGGATATTCGGTGTCAAAGTCCCACTTGCCCCCATCCTCATCCCCACCGTGTCCCCTCCCGGCCTCCCCCGCAGCCGTCGCCGCTCCCGGGTCCCGCCGCCTCCTCCCGCTCCGCGCTCGCTGCTGCTTCCACGGAGAGCGGGGGGACAACTTCCAACCCCTACAGCACTTGATTATCAGTTTCCAGCAACAGCTGTGTATCTTCGCTAAGAATCTGGAGAAATATCAGAAGATAAGGCAGCGATGCTATTTATTACCCTATAATTAAAGTTCTATCAGTGTTCCTATTATAAAAGCTTATTTGCAAGGGTTGGTAACTCAAAGGCAAAATTTTCCTGCAAGATGAAGCCTCGCTAAAGAAGTATTTCAGTTAAATAAGGTTAGCCTGTTAGATAAAGGTAAAATCCTCGAGGACTTTCATTAAGGTGCTCATTTATATCCACAAATAAATTGTCAAGTCCCCCAAATCAAGGATATATAAGAGGATTTTTTTTCTTATTTCAAAAATCAAGGATTCATGGAAAGGTTTTAATATAATTCTTTAGGAAATTATTCCCATGAAAACAATTTGTTTGAAAGAAAATGCCCTCTGGTCTTTTCCACACAAACTAGTCTTGGGCTAGTACATGAGAATCCAACTTAAAAGTGTCTGTGAACAGAAAGGACGTTGGCTAATTATTTTCGACTGTCCTTTCTGGAATAAAAACCAGAGTAAACAGCTTGAACAAGGAAAGGTGAATTTAATTTTCAAGGCCCTTTAACTTTTAATAATCTGAGGAACAAGATGGGAGGTACATTCTACCCTCCCAGTTTTCCTGATATAAATTCATTCAAGATTCATATTGGTGTAATAGAGAAGCAGAATTTGCTCCGTGATATCTAATGAACTGCTGGCTCGGTCTTTAAAAACGCAATTAGAAAAATCTAACCTCCTAATTCAAAACAGCTTTGAGCTGAGGCAGAGGTCTCGTTGCTGCAAACACGGATGGAAGCTGCTCTGTGCCATGGCTCCTAGCTTTGCCTGCAGCCCTGGAGTGGGGTAGGAATGTTGGAAACAGTTTGTTACAGAATTCCCTAGTTGTCTTAGGATTTTCTTTTCCATTATATGGGAAAAGACAATTCTCATGTGGAATAAACCTGTGTTTCCTGTGATCTCGAATGCTAAGACAAAAGGATTGTAGGATTAGGTGCCTGGCCTGCCACTGATGCAGGAGGAGCTGTCTGGTAAGGCTGGCACAAGTCAGGAAAACCCAGCTTTGATTCTGCACCGAAACCTGTAACAAACCACTCGGCATTGCTGTGTCAACACGGGTAAAACATCAATAAATATGAAAGTAAGTCAAGGTCCAATTCTGTCATTTTACTCATAAGATCAGGTCTCTACATTCATTGCTTACTCATGTGTGTACGAGCAATGGGACTGAGATCCTAATTTGTCTCTCTGACCTTTTGAAGTGAAGGGTTTAAATGAAGCAGCACCGGGCAAGAGTCTCACTTCCTCTGCTGAAACTGTGAGGCAAAACTCTGCAGGTTGTTTCAGTCTGCAGCAGGTTGCTGGGTGACACTGTCTGGGGGAAGATTTGCCTCAGACTACGTGGAAGCCCCACATCTCTCTCTTGACTGAGGACCTCAAAAGAGGCCAGGGTGGCCCTGAGACAAGGCCAACCTGCAGGTCCTACGAGATGCAGTAAGGACATGAATCACAGAGTTACAGGATGGTTTGTGCTGGAAAGGACCTTAAAGCTCATCTTGTTGCAACAGGGCAAGGATACCTTCCACTAGACCAGGATGCTCAAAGCTCCATCTAACCTGGCCTCAAACACTTCCAGGGATGCAGAATTTTCATTCTTGCTCTAGAGCAGCTGTGCATCTTCACTAAGAATGTAAAGAAATATCAGAAGGCAGCATTGCTATTTATTACCCTATAATTAGTCCTCACAGTGTTTCTATTACTAAACATTACTTGCAAGGGTTTGTAACTTGGAGGGAAAATTTTCCACCAAGATGAAGCCTCACTCACCAAATACAGCTGGGCATGGTTGAATTACCACTGATCAGTAATGGAGCAAGGCAGAGCACTGGCTCACCAAGGGGCTGGGAGAGACTTCCTTTGGCCATGGGGCTGATCAGGGTGTTCCCCGAGGACAGCAGGAGTTTTAGACTGGAAACCACACAGCTTTGATGTATTGAGTCTGCTTACCACAAACAGTGCAGAGCTACAGCATCTCCTCCTTCCCTTTTATTGGTTTGGAGAATGACTCACTTTGATACTTGAAGCAATTTAACTGTACCATGCCTCAGTTTCCTCAGCTGTAAAAATCAAAAATACTTGCTGGTGCAAGGTGTGGTAACAGTAGTCAAGATCTATGATGCACTCTGGTAGGAAGTGCATGGCAGTCCTGTTCCTTGGCTCTTCCAAGAATGACTATCAGACCTGCACCCTCTCTTGAGAAGACTATGTCTACTCAACCACACACAACAACTAGAGCCAAGCTAGGCTCTGGCTGAGCTGAAAGAAGGAGAAACCCACATACAAGAGAGATGATTACTGCAAAATGACAACTTTGTGGTGCTAGGAAGATAGCCAACACTTACCATTGGGCCTCCCTGGGGTTTTTTGATTGCTTCATGGAGCAATTTTAAGGAAAGGTGCCACATGCTCTCTCTTGCACCTGTAAAAGGTTATTTCAGCATCTTGATGGCATCAGAAGGGACAAAGGCACGTTTGGGGGCATATGGCTTTCACCTGCTATGGGTGGTGCTCAGGCACAGGAAAGATGCTGCTGTCTGCTGCCACGACAGGGAGGGGAGTTGCTCCGCCTGATCCAAGGGAAGCTGAGACCATACCTTCCCACAAACAGAAGTCTTACAAGGCTTCACATCATAATACCTTACCTAGAGTCCTCTTCTTGCTTCTTGCCAGAGTTGAAAATCTTGGAATTGTCATAAGGTTTTATTATCACTCGCAAACCAGATTCTACTTCATCAGATAAAGACACAATTGCATTCATTGACTCTGACACAAGGATATGCATGGTGATAAACATACAGATAGATGTACACACTTATACATGAATGAGATATGCTAATTAAAAATTGCAGTGGGCACTTTATTAAAAATTTATTGTACAATCTACATCTTCAAAACATTTTACATCAACAAATATAGAGGCTTGACTGATGGAATCATAAGTGATTTATCTTTAAAAGACTGTATTTGCAACTGGATGCAAAGATTCTTGATGAACTGCCATTACATTTAAACTACTGGTTTTTATTGGAAGTATTTTGATTGTTATCTGTTTGTTCTCCATCCTTGAGAGAAATAAAACAAGTGTCTCAGCTTTCATTTTATCGGATAGATGGCACCATGTAGCATATTTCCCATGCTAGTTTGAATTACAGCTGTTTATCTTTCAGCTTTCTTTAAGATTAATTAAATGCAAATGTAACTCCATGAATCATGGGATTACCTGCCAGACCCCTTATTAATACCTTCACTTAAAAACCCCTGTGCCAGAGAGTCATTAATTTGCAATAAAAAAAAAATAAGAAGAGAGAGAGAGAGAGAAGTGCTCAAGCAGCCCTTTGCCTCCCAACAACCCGGAGATGGCTGCCCAATTAGTCCGGCAGCATTCGGATCCTCCTTTCAGGCCCTGTGGCCCTTTGAGGACACAATAAGGCTCCAATGATAACCTGGCAACCTAGGTAGAAACTCAGCCAAGTGTGAGCGTTTGAAGCTGCAGCTTGGCTGCCATCGTGTCGGCGAAAAGAAAGAATTCAGGCACCATGTCATCCAGTACAAAGGATAAAAACAGATTCAACCGGAAATTCAATGTGGCACCACATATGGGATACATGAGTGCGGTTACACAACAGGCCACATATTTTTTTTGAACAGTCTCCTGCATGTGATGCCGAGGACATGTGTAACCATCATAACGTCTCTAAGAATCTGTATTTAATTTGAGCTGGGGTGGTGGCAGGGATTGGAGATCTGAAGCCGCCACAGGTTTGTGGCAGATGGCTCTGTGTCAGCTATGACAAGCAGCCAGGCTCGGCTTCCTCTGCAGATTTTCTTTTCTCTCTGATCAGGTAAATATGGGCACACTCTGGAAACTTCCACAATTCTGCCTGAGGCTGCAAGTTTGTGACTTAGCCCCATCTGTCACAAATCTTCCCTCGGTTCTGCTGCGAGCAGAGACCTGAATTTACTGCCGAGCGCTGCCCAAGAAAACCCGGCCGTCTCGCCCTGTGAGGAAGCACAAGAGAAAAGCACACGGAGCCGTGTTAGATGCTGGGACACAAAAGGGATGTCTCTCACACGGGGAGGATTTCAGGAGGGGTGGAAGCCAGTTGGTCAGGGAATGCTTATGCAACATTACTTAAAAATTGGGTGAATTCAGTGGAGGTTTTTTTAAAGACAGGTAAGCTGGTCATCAGGCCCAGGTTATTTGCTCCTGGATGAGCACCATCAAACATCCCTCTGCTTTAATGGTGGTTTCAGTGGACCTACCACAGAAGGAACACCCACAGGGACCAACTTGCCTCTCTAACTCTCAGACATGGAAGAACTAGGAGCCAGCAGGAACCAGGGCCCAGTTCTTCTGCTTGACCTTCACGAGTCTGGGCTTTATTTGAGAGTAATCCCCTTTTCTGGGGGAGTGGAAACTCTGCAAAGGTCTGGACATTAATTTTTACAAGGAATAGTCACCCCATCAACAGTTCCTAAATACACAGAGAACAAGAGAAGCAAAGTTTTTATTTAAAACAGTATCTACCCATAAAAGCCAGGCAGCATAATGTCAGCAGCAGTACAGTATATTTCATGAAATAATCAACTTACTTGCTTCTGGTGTCCTAAGATCAGAACTGAAACACTTAATATCTACTGTGCCATCATTAGACTCCAGAGTTAACCTTTAGAATGTAATAAGGAGTGTTTGTCCATTCAGACGTTCAGAGTTCAAGCAGACAGTACTGATTTGGTGTACGTTTTATGCATTTAAAAATATTCTTAAAAATTTTAAAAATAATTTTAGTTTGGTTTTTAAAAATCAACTCATCAAAATTGAGGTTTAGAGACTACTATTCAACACAGAACCTGAGATTTGGCAGGCAAGACAGCAGAGTGATTTACAGAGTCAGTTTGTATCGGGTCACATGTACTTTGTGGTCCAGCTCCTTCCCTCTGCAACTGAGTATGAGGGAAGAATAAAGGTGGAAAACAGTTTGTAGCAACTATTTTTGCAGTTCAACTTTTGAACTCCAAGCACCTTTGGAAACCACCATCAAAAGTCACTGTTGCTTTACACGAGTTGGGTGCACTGTGGGGTCCAAGGCAGAGCTATATAATATTCCTCAGCAGAGTAACAGTATTTCCCCGACCAAACTATTCTGTTCTGCAGTTTTTCACATTGGCCTTTCAAAAGTCATTTCATTCTTGCTGTCTTTAAACAAAAACATCTTTTTGGATGGAATCTGTGCTGGACACACTGACGGGTACCTCGCACAGGATGGTTCAGAACACACTGCCTGACTACAACAGTAGGAAAACAGTTTCAGGATTCCCTTCTAAAGGTAATTTGAATAAAAGTTACTGGAAAAAAGAGTTTTCATGCTTTTTTGCAACTGTTCTTCCACAGGAAATCTTATCTCCTTTGACCCATTTTTCCATCTACTGTTTTGCAGTGGCTGTGGCTTATCTGCCAGTTTTCATTTACTTTCTAAAACTACCCTGGAAGCTATCTAACACTGTCAGAATAAAAAGTTCCAGGTCCTGGTGTTTATGCTGAAAGTTGCACCCATAATTGCTTTCACAATGAATGCTCTAGTCTTGCTCTACTAGTGCATCCAACTGCTATGAGCCACAGACCAGCGTCTGGGGACCAACATCTTAGTGGTGATCATGGAAATGCTGGGCTAATGGTTGGACTCAGCGACCTTAAGGGTCCTTCCCAACCTCACAGTTTGTATGATTCTATGATTTTCAAAGAGCTGAAGTCCCTTAGATATGTATCTCCAAAAGCCAAGAGCAAGGGAAGTCCTGGGAGAAGTTCAGGTGCAGGACACACATGTGTATATTGTGTGTACATATTATTTCTATACATCTATGGCTGGATTCCAAAGTGACCTATTAGACAACTTCAACAGCCTTCCTACCAGCTCATTTCTTCCAGAGTGGGAATCTCACATTGGTTAGCAGATCTCACAGCTGCTTCCAGACTCACACACTGCTTGAAGACCTAAGGTTGACCAAAAATGCTTAAATTTTGTCCCACAGTCCGGAAGACCTCCCCACCTGTGCAAAACTCCTAAGACAGACATGGATTTACTTAGATCAGCCAAACATATGGGAACAAAAAATGTCAAGACTTCATTCTAACCTGGATATGACCCTGAGCAACTTAATCTCACTCTGAAGTCAGATCCTGCTTTGAAGCCAGCCCTGCTTTAAGCAAGGGCTGCCCAGGTGACCTCCAAAGGCACCTTCCTTAACTACTCTGTGATTCCATGTTCTAAGTAAGCAAGCAAAGTTTTCTTTCACATAAGAAATCCGTATCTTACATATATTTAAGTCAGGATCCCATGTTTAAGCACTGAAGCAGAGATGGGGGAGCATGGACAAAGCACACTTCACTCCAGAGTTCCCAGGCTGCCATAACCTTCTCCCATTGACCCTGAGAAGCAGATCAAGACCATAGGCTCTGAGAAGCAGATCAAAATCACCTTTGAAACCATTGTACACTAAATTCATTGGAAACTGAGCATTTCAAGAGGCAAAACCAAGTTTCTGACTTGTGTTTCTAACCTCCTTCTGACCTGCACCTAATGCTAACCAGGTAAAAGCACAAATTCAACACAATTCCTTCTTTTTTTCCCCCCTCTGCAAACATGAGCAGAAAGCCAGCAGGATGGATGGAAACACTTGCACTATTTGCATACCCTATAAAGCTCTGAATTAACTTTATCAGCTCAGGACAAAAGATCTGGAGAACACTGTAAGCAAACATCTGCTCAATATACATTCACCATTAAAAAGTAAACAGTAGGATTTGCTCCATAAGGAACAGGTTGAAAATTATCAGAGTACTACACATCACATAAACTGATGGCATGGCCTAGAATACTCTGTAAAGCAATGATCATACCAGCACAAAAACAGCTCTCAGGCATCAAAACGGCTTGAAGGATGAAAGATTAGAGTATAAACATGGAATAACATTCACAAGGAGAGACTTAAAAGACTGGGATACTGTAAATGTTTGACAAATGTTTATAAAATCATGAATGGTGTACAAAAGATGGATGGTGAGCTCCTGCTTCTAGGAGAGCAACTGCAGAACAAGAAGACAATTGACGCAACCAAAGGTGGGGTGAACCCGAGTCAATTGAAAGAAATGCTTTAAACACCATCTATAAACATATCATACAATCATGGAATAGTTTGGCTTGGAAAGGACCCTAAAGACCATCTTGTTCCAAACTCCTGCCATGAGCAGGGACACCTTCCACTAGACCAGGTCATTTATGAAAAAACAAACTTCTCATGAAGTTTTGCTGGGCACTGGGAAAGGATAAGGGCAAAGGCATCACCCCCAGCTCTTGCATGGCCTGTACAAGAACTATGAACAGCTCCTGCTCCTTGTAACAGGGCTGAGTGGCTGATGAGACAACTGGCAAGAGGCTCCTCTGCATCCTCACGTGTTTGTCACCCCTTATCCTTAGGCTGAGAATGCCTCCTGCTGCTTTCCTAGCTTTGCCGAAATATGAAAGCTGGACCAGAAGCAGTTCTCCCTTCTACACATTTCCCTGATAAACTCAAGATACTGCTTTATCTCAAATCAGAGAAAAAAGAAAAGAAAAAAAAAAAAAAAGAGAAAGTTTTGTTAGAACTGCCCTATCCAGCCAAATCCTGAGACTGGAAACAATTCAGATGTCTACGGTCTAACTGGGATCTTAATTTGATTTTACAGCAGTTTAATCCCTTTGAATTCAGCAGACTTCCTTCTACAGTGGTGTAAGAAAGAAAAAAAAAAATCACGCCATGTGTCTTTTCATAGGCAGGTGAGCTTCTGTAGTGTGATGGAAATGAGAAGATGAATGTCAGAAAGTGGGCCAAATTCTTTTTTCCGTTAAACAAGCATGAGTGAGAGTAGGATTTTTCTGTAGGAACTGAAGCTGACAGCATGTCAACCAGCACTCATTCAGCTGGGAGGGCTGGGAGAGATTATTTAAAGTTGTCAGCTCCTTCCATGCCTGGCTTTTGGCAACTCTTCTTGTCCCTTTCCACTGTATACTCTTTATACATGCTGTTTTAAATTAAGAAACTCAAGTGAGGGAACTGAAAGGTAAACTTAAAGAAAATAATGCAGAAACAAATGCTTTGCCCTATTTTATTTTATTTTTTTTAACTTTAAATCTAACAGATAGAGCACTTGGAAGCACTGACAGGTTCTATGGTGTACTCTGACCACTGCCCTGTTGTTGTTACTTGCTTCCTTCAAGTGCTTACTTTGGCAACCAAAACCACCCAGAACTAGAGTTTGATTCCATAAAACTGGAACAGAACAAATAATTGATAACAAATGAGATTTTCTTTTCTCTCATCTCAATCTTCTGCTAATAACTGGTAGAAGACAAGCTTGAAATGCAGATGAGCCAGTCCTGGGTGCTGTGAGAATATGCAGGGTGAGCAATGCATCATTTGGAAAGGTTTTCATAGGTGCTTACATCATGGGCATTTTTAAAAGTCTGCTAGCATGAATCTGGTTTGTGGAGTTAAGCTATTACAATTTAATGCCTCGGTCTGTGCATTTTCACAAGGATACTCTCTGTGTCCAATCCCTAAACTGACTGTCCCACTGCCATTTATCTCCTAATTTTGTCAGCACAAGCACAGAGGACAATTGAAGGAATAAAGTACCTGTTTAACTAGTCCACTGTTTAATTATTATAGATATCCTTAGTAGTAACATCCCAATAACATAAAAGGGTAAGTCAAGGTACTTCTGATGATGATTGTTTCCCAATTTATGGAGCCAAATCCCCAAACAGCAAAAGGACTCTGTACTTTTGAAGCATTTTTACTTGCATAAAAATTTCATAAATACTTTATAAACTTGAGGCAGAGAATGTGGCAGGAGGGTTCCTGAAGGAAAAGGAGCTGTTTAGTATTGACTCCTGTGCTGGGATCCCTCTGTTAGTCCACTATAGCAGAGATAATATTATACTGATCTTAAAAAAAAAAGTGAAAATAAAGTGGTTGTGCTGCATAACCTTCATGATTTCACTCTTTTCATCCTCCTAAAAAAGCAGCACCATTCCACCTATAATGACATTAACAGCACAGCTCTAAGTCAGCATTTTCTAGGAGGTTTTGCGGATGGTTCCACTGTGAAAGAAGACTTGGCATACGTGGGTGTAGGTACAAAAAGACAACTCTAACAGCATTCTCCGAGCTGATCCAAAGCCTATTAAATACAACAGGGATCTTTCCTCTGGTGCTCACGGGTGCTGGATTAGGCTCTACTCTACTCATTTTAAAACAATTCCCCGCTCAGCTCTGTTGCTACCTGTTGCAGATGTTCAGTTCTAATACTTAAAAGACCTGAAAGGGGCTGTGCAAGCCCACGCACAAGGGGTAGGACAAACATCTTCAGCTTCTGCTTGCAAATCATCCCAAGGTATTACTTAAAAAAGAGAAAAATCCTTCAAGCAAATTAGCATTTTGCCTGTGGGGCTTGTGCACACATTTTCAACACATACTATTTTATATCAGTATTTTCTTCACCGTTTTTTCCATTTTTTGCATGCCTTGGCTCTGTTTAGGTCCTGGGGATCCACACGTGGGGTGAAGATCCATGTGAACACAACTATTAGCTGAGCTTGAAGCATTGGGAAATGTCAAGGTAAACATTTAAGGACTGTTTTCCCTTTGAAGCCCCCATGTATAACTCTCCGATACTATTGACTCAAGAAGTAATGCTGAACACTGGAAGTGTTCAGTCAGCATTTTAAACTATTATGAGCTACCTTCTGAACCATTGCCAAGTTAATAGACAATGAAAGATAATGAGCTTGAAATTGGGTGTTAAATTGCATTTTTGGTTCTCTCCTTTTTTCCTGAGGTTTAACTGTTTCCTGCAGAAACAACATCATCTTTGATGTATCATTATGTAAATGTCTATTTTTAGGTCACAAAAAAAGTCAAGGCGTGAGCTAAATCCTCACTGCTCCTGGTACATGTGTGTGGGAAGGGGTCAAGAGGCAGCAAGACCCAATACTTTCTATTCCCCAGAGGGAGAGAGGTGGAGGGATGAGCTTGGGTCTGTTGGCAGTGTGAAACTCCAAATTAAGGAGGAGATTACTTGACTTGCCTATTAACAGTGTGCCTGGACAGCAACAGCCAGGGAATGCTCAAGGAATCACATTTGTATTGCACGAGTTAACATGGGGAGTATTTCCATGCACTCCCAAGCCTTTAAGGACTTTGAGCTGAATTCAGGGTTTTTTACAACTGAAACACCTTTGTTGTGCAGGGGTGATGTGCATCCAACCCACCCACAGCAGATACAGGACAGTAAAAGTAATAAACAGCTGTAAATGTACGTATCAGCATGCAGAAAACAGCAGTTATTGTCCTAAAAGCAGCATCATGTAATAACAGTTTTTCACTAGAATAACATGATATTTAGTGTTTCATCTACAATGAAATTAAAAAAAAAAAAAGTGTGACTCCCAGCAGTATAAATACACCACTTAAACCCAGAACAGTTGATCTAGCATTGAATGGAGGGTCTGTCACTGAAACTGGACTTCATCTACAAAAATAACTGCAAAGAAGAGGACATAATAAATACCAGTAAATTATGATCCTGACAAACTTTTATTCTCAACACACCTTATAAAGCAAAGAACTAAAATAATCATAATTTTAAAAATTATTCAAATAATTCCAAAAGCCAAAGAGATCTTACCTGATATCTGTCACCTGCATTTTTTGAGGATTAAATTAGGATAGGAAGGCAAGCTTATCCTCATTAGTATAATTGTAGGATCTTTCTTTTATTTTCCTTTTAAACTAATGAGTTGCATTAATCCAGGTTCATTTTTTATAAGCCTCTTGGGTCCAAATGTAAAGGACAGTCATTTTAGAAAACAATAAATTAAAAAAAAGCATGTAGCATGCATTAAGTGCACGTATTTCATAAGACCTAGGTTAATACAACTGGCATCTAGTTTAATTAATCCTTGTTAGTGTAACGACTAATATCCCTCCCTAGCATGTTTCCTTTAAACATTAGTATGTTAATTAAATGTTGTTTTTTAAGTTGTTTTTTTTTTCCCTTTGTACTTCGATATGGCATTATATCATCTAAAACTATTCCGAACAACTACCTTATAGAGATGTTTCCTTACAATATCTGGTCTCTTGCAGAAATTCTGAAGCCTTTTAAAAAGCTGTTCAGGTGTAGAATACAGATATTCAGCTGCAGGAAAAACAGATACATTTTTAATGAAACAAAAACCTCAAAGCACACACTCGATATTAGTCACTTTACTAATTAAAAATGCATATTGCTCTGTGCCGCCTCGTGTTTTACATTATTTAAGCATGATTTTATAAGGTTACCTCAGCTCACAAGGATGTTTAATGCTAAATAAGACTGTGTAGTTGTGCTGTTTAGACATCTCCTTTGGGTGATTAAAATACATTATTCTAATGTAACACAATGCATATGTGATACATTTAGTGATGAGATTTTTCAAAGAACTGGTATTACATTAGTGTGTATCCTGTACTGCAGTTGCATACTATTAAGTATTAAATTGTTTAAATAATTTGGTGTGATTTTCAGGCCTCTTTTTTTTTTCCCCCTTCTGTGTATAAAAAAAAAATAAATCTGCAAACCATTGCAGCATCACTGACCTTTTAACAAAAATCTATCATTATGGGTTGTGTATGCTAACAATGAAGAATGCTATTTCAAAACTTGCTTTTGTGTTATCTTAAAAGAACAGATGGCAAATATAAACTTTGTCTAATGTATTAAAACACATAAAATTTTCCTTAACACTAACATGTTGGCTTGCCAAATAAACAATTGCTTTCGCTCAAGTTTATTCTGAAACTTTGGATTTTAGCAGGAATCACGTTATTGCATTTCAGCAAGAGGAATAAGCAACAAAGCAGCTACCTGGGAATATCTCTGGGTACACCAGGGCTTTGGGACACAGCGGGTAACAGCCACAATGCACAGCTTCGATCCTGAGGGTTAGAAACCATAAATACACAAAAATAGACATTAATCAGTCAAAAACTTATTTTGGTGCAAGAGCCTTGGGGTTGCCTACATGCAGCAAGAGGGAAACATTTTTTTTTTTTTCTTCAGCAGCATAATCCTTCTAAATGCCAAAGTTGCTCTTTTTAAAGAAAATTTTATTGATCATATGAATTACATAGAACAGAACAGCGAGCATATGTTTTGTTCGCTGAATAAATCAAAGCGCAGCTCTGCATTTTTTTGTTTTTTAAATACTGTTTAACACATTTTATAATCAGCAGACAGACACATGTAACAACATGGTGAAGTATGGACGGCTTTGCTTAATAATGCTGCCGGAAAACGAGGGCAGGCGTGGGCCCATTGGCTGCACCAGGGTGCACACACAGACACACACATCACCCTCACCTGGCACAGCACAGATCCTCCTCAGACTTCCAGACTCCAAAGGTTACAGCTAAATATAGCCAGGAACAACTTGCTGTGTGCTCCAGGCTGGGATATTTTAACTTATTCACATGCTTTGGATAATTTCCTTTATTTTTCAGGGCATAAACTGTTGTATTTTTTTAATAACCACCGATGAAACCCCTTCGTCAAAGCACGTGCGGAGCTTTGTACTTGTGGGTTTTTTTTCAAGGAACAATTTACATATCTCCTGTAACATCAAACCCAAATATTTTAGAATTGCAGCACCGTGGCGCAAAGTTTTCCAGTAGCGAATCTAAAGCGAAGTTACCCCTCTTGGTGTTCACATTTTAATAACTGAATGGGTTAAGGCATCCAGGTTTCGGTTTATTTTTTTCGCATAATGACCATTGATCTGACATAACGTCCCTCCAAAGTTACAACTGTAATTTCTGTTGGCCAGAAATTACACAGTGAAATTCAAAACACTTCTTAAAATATGTTTATTTTATGAGAGGCTTTGAATTTCCTCCAACGTGTTGACCATACGAGGACTATATTTTTAACTTCAGTTTCCCTCACCCAGAATAAAAAAATCTGAAATCTTGTCAACGTTCACCTTTTCTACTTTCAGTGATAATCCAAAGGCTTTTGCTATCTTCATGTGAATTTTGGGTTTGGTGCTTTATTACAGGTACCCTGAAAGAACCCTGTTTTCTTTAGATTTTCCCAATTTTAAAAAGGAAAAAAAGAAAAGAAAGAATAACATATTCAGCTTTCATGCTAGAAAAGTATCCATATCCACAAGCCCCAAAGACACACGTTTCTCTGCAAATGCTTTTGCTAAGCAATGATTGCTGGGGTTTTTTTCCATAAACTTTTAAAATTTGTAATTTATGTCATTTTTT